>CM042084.1:15076402-15389371 GCA_023512835.1 Taxillus chinensis | reverse complement strand
TAGTCTTGCTCGACCCGCATTAACCCAAAGATTTTAAATAAGTTTAATAGATAAAATGTTGCCCCGTCCCAACTGACCCGCTTCGAATTTCCCAAACCCATGAGTCGGGTCGAATTCGGGTCAAAATAATATTTTCGGGTCAGACACATGTACTTGGGCCCTACCCGACCCGTTGCCATCAATAGTTAGAGGCTTATGATACTTTTACACGAATGCAATTGATTCTCTTATCTAAGGCGTGAAACTTAAGGCATTAGGTTGATTTCAAAACGCAATTTTATTTTCAAAACCAGATTTCATATGATAATATGTATTTGATATATTTATTTTTACGAACAAAGTGATACTTTATTTGAAATTTATTTTAAATAAAGTAGTCCGTAGAAAGAAGTTTTAGATCTTTTATTCTCAATTCTAAATTTAATTTATTTTTATTTTTATTTTATATTTCACTTGCTTTATTATCTTTGCCTACTATATTCTATTTTTAATGTTGATTTGGGATTCACTTTGAAATCATATATTATTATATAAAACATAACATATTTTCAAAATAAAATTTCAAATTTCAATTATAATAAGAATTCAAATGGTCAAACCAAAACATAAATTTGAAAACATGAGTACTCATGTTTTGGGTTACCCATTTGAGTTACCCATTATTTTGGGAGTAAGGAACCTGCAATGTAGATTCTTTTGGGTATTGGTCAATGATCTATTGGGCATACGAAGTCACTTATCGGGTTCTAATCTTATGGAATTCACATAAAAATAAAAAATAAATACTCATTGAAAATACCCCAACTTAATATATTAATTAGTTAGGTCCCGTGCCCATTAAAAACAATATTTGAATAGGCGCACCCTATTGGTGTGAGTGCCCACATCTAGCCAGGTCCAAGATTGAGGTTGGTAAATAATAAAACGGGCTTAAATTTTCTTTTCTTAAAATGATAGTGTGTTGTGTGAGATTCATATCTCATGCAATATGTAATATTTTTGATTTGAACATTTTAATAGTCGTATGTTATAATTAAATAAAGATAGAATATGGATAATTAAAATTTAATTTAAATAGAAAATATTACATAATACAATACTTTTGAGTATTTCATTGTATATATAACCATTAAGTGAGTCCATGTGACACATTACTATATCACATTCTTCCTTCTTTAGTATTATCATTAAAAGAAAAATTTCCTATTGATATCATATTAAAGCAAGGGAAATGATACGTAAAGTGTTTTTAATCATATTATCTAAAGCTATTTTAACTAGTTATTTTCAATGATCTATCCCAACTATATTTTCTATTTTAGTTAATTACACAATATTTTAGTATATTTTAAAAACATTTAAATTAAAATTTTTTTTTTTGTAACTAATTAATGTTTTATTGTATTAAAATATTAATAAAAATAAACTATGGAGTGACTATGTCTCATTATATATAGGGAGCACTTTAGGGTGTTACCTAATTTATAGAGTATTAATTTAAGGAGATGATTGAAACAAAAATATACAATTAGCTCATTATATTAGGATAGAAAAACGATACTCTTACAGTCCCAAAATGCTAAATATATACTTATCAGTTTTAATGCTATTTGAATAATAAGCTTAGAGCATAAATAAAATATTACAAAAATATTATTCAAATTTTATATTTATATTTATTCAAAAAAAATTTTTGAATATCAAATTTATCTTTAAATAGTATTCAAATATTATTTTTATGTTTAAATAATTTTGAAATATATTAATATTATTTAAAAATTTAGTTTGTTTTTAAATATATATATTTTTATAAAAAACAATCTAATTATTTAAGTAAGAGTGTTAAATGGATAGGCCGGCCCGGGCCTGAGCGTAAACGAATTGAGCCCATTTAGGCTCGGTAAAAATATCTGACCGGCCAGCCCGTTTAACGTTCCTGCGTTTAAGTGGTTGGGTGTACTAATAAATTTGGTGCGTGGATTTCCTTCAAAGACGATAAATCATAAATAAGGGCGCGGAAATGAAACGTCGTGCATTTTGCGTTTCGCGGGTCTCACAAATCGTTCCCGCCTAAAATTTCATCTTATAAATGCGACTCTTCCTCCTTCCACGCTTTAAACTCCAACCTCACGCGTAAATCTCCCATACTTTTGCTGCGCAGGACAGAAGAGAAAAATTACAGCCAGCGATGGTGGCTGTCGACGATCACTACGCCGTCCTGAACGTCAATAGAAATGTCGCGGCAGAGGAGTTGAGGAAGGCCTTCAAGGTCATGGCCATGAGATGGCATCCCGACAAGAATCGGGCCTCCCAGAAATCCTTGGCCGCAGCGGAGGCCAGGTTCAAGCAGGTTTCCGAGGCTTACAACGTTCTTAGCGATCCGCAGAAGCGGCGAACCTACGATCTGTCGCTGCCCGAAGAAATTTCTGGGTTTCCTAAATCCGACCCTCCTTGTTCTCCTCCTCCTCCGAAGGCTGGCGGGAGCAATAAACGTAAGGCGGCGGCCGTGGAAAACAAGCTGGGGTGTAGCCTCGAGGAGCTGTACACGGGTTGCAAAAAGAAGGTGAAGATTTCGTGGCCTGGTGTTGATTGCTTTGGGTACGTGGCTCCTACCCTCTGATTCTTATGTCTCCATAAAAAAATGTTAAGTGGCATTTCAGATGTTTCCTGTTGTGCATGAAAACTTCTCAGATCTGCATGATAGGTTATATTTCAATATATGAATCTAACAAAATAACAGTTATACACGTCTACTCTGTTCTTGGGGGGCGTTGGGGGGGTGGGGGGGGTTGTTTTTTTTGGGGGGTTTTTATTAGAGTTTGAGTTTTCCAGAAAACCCTTGATTGGCAGATTAATATTTGGTTGGCGATTTTCTAACAAATTCCCTTAACATGAATAATACACTTCACAGGAGATTGAGAATAATTTGGAATATTGAAAACACATCATCCATTGTGGTTAAAGTACTTGCCTTTTGTTTAAAATCTTTAGGTTTTGAGGCTTTTATTTTAAAATTAGTTGGTTATATTTTGATTTATATTAACTAATATTTAGTTGGCAATTTTGTTGGAGCATTTCTAATTGTTTTTTTAATCATCAATCATGTGTGTTCCTGGTGAGTAAATTTTTTAACATATTAACCACTCAAAGAAATGGCTTGTGGTTGTTTTGTTTAAATGTCGCTTTTAGCTTTTGTTAACTTGGTAATCTTCAATTGGTTTTTCATCTTACTTAATTTTCTTGTGTAATATTTGTGCAATCATTCTACTACCAATCTTGATGCGTGTTAGTCATAAAACGTATTAATTCACATGTAACGCCATCCTTTCTCATCAAATTGTTAATCCTTAACCTTAACTGGGCTCTAATCTCTTGTAATTTTCTTGGGATTTTGTGCAGTCATTCAAGTTTCAATGATGATATGCTGACCGTAGACATTAAGCCTGGTTTCATGAATGCAACCAAAATTACTTATCCTATGATGGGCCGTAGAGAACCTGGAATGCTCCCTGGGGATCTCATATTTCACGTGGAAGAGAAACCACATGCAATCTTCAGGAGAATCGGCAGGGATCTGATAATGAGGCAGAAGATTACGTTGTTGGAGGCTCTCACTGGCAAGGTCCTAAGCCTCACAGCTCTTGATGGTCGGAGTCTCACTATTCCCGTTGGACGCATTCCTTGCTCAGGTCATGAGCTGGTGGTTCCTGATGAAGGAATGCCTAATTCGAAAGAAGCAGGAAAGAGAGGAACCTTGAGAATAAGGTTCAATGTTGTGTTCCCAACTGCTATCACGGAGGAGCAGGAATCCGATTTGAGGAGGTTGTTAGTCAGTGACTGAAATTGTCTGGATAAATGGAAAATTAGAGTAAAGTTTTTTTTTTAGTGTATATCCTAAATCGTTTGTATTGTCAGAGGGTTTGATGCACTTCCGTTTTTGTCCTAAAGAGAAGTAAAATGTTTCTCCGCTGCAAGTATAAATGTTCAAGGTTAAGAATAAATTCGGGATAAATATATCTATAAAATATTTTTAATTTTATATAAATTATAAAAAAATTATAAAAATCATTTTTGTTTACATATATAAATTAAAATTTTGAATATTATTTTTTAAATATTATAATTATGTTTTAATGTAGTTTTTAATATATTGTTTAATTTTGTATCATTATTTATTTATAAATAAGTATTTGGATATTAATATATATTTGAAAAGTAGTATTTGAATATTTAATTTATTTTAAAATAAGTGTAATATTTATGCTTTAATATTATTATTTGAATATGTTTTTTTATTATTTAAAAATATTTTAATTATTTCACATAGGAGGTGAGTGTGCTTATTTTTAGTTGGCGTGAGTATTTTTTTTTATTTTTTATTATATAAAGAGTAATATTATTTTGTATAAACAATATTTTATTTTAAGAATAATAAAATAAAATTATGAATAAATTAGGGATGCTGCGGCAATTTGGCGGTAGTACTAGTCCATTTGTTGGTGGGCGCGATTTGCAGGCCCCTCGAGACGAAGTCCTGGAACTCTCTGGACACTGTGGGCAGGGCTTCAGGCGGCTGGGCATGTCCCCTTGGTCCTTCGATTTCTCAGCCGAGTCGTCACGGGATCGGAGCCTCCCGATACGAGATTTAGGTCCGGTACGTGCTTTTTGTGTCTTTCATGTAGCTCATCGATCTCAGCCGAGACATACCGAGTTGGCTGAGAAATCCTTAATGTATCTCCTCCCGGACGAAATCGTGTCCGAAATTACTGGTACGTGATGCAATTTCCTTTTCTTCCTTCGTTTTTTTTCTTCATATTCTTTTCGGTCGACTTCACTCACGCTTCACGCTGACGATCGCTGCTGTGGCCGATTGTAGCGATGTCGTGCCTCGTTGCCGATCATGGATCACTCGTGCGTCGTTTGAGTCGTGCATTGTTGTGTATCTGCGTCGTCTGCATCGTCGCTGTCGGATCACCCTTGCGTTGTCTGCGTCGTGCGTCGTCATGCATCTACGTCGTGCGTCGTTGTGCATCTGCATCGTGTGTCGTTGTGCATCTGCGTTGTCGCTGTCGATCTCCTATTTTCTTTCCCACTACGTTATTTTTCTTCTTTCTTTTTCTCTCACGCTCTGTCGATGCGATGTTTCCTGTTTTATCTTTATTTATTTTTATTAGTTTATTCTAAATTTTTTAAAATTAATTTCTGCTAAGTCGTGCATTTTTTTAAATCTCTGTTTATAAAACTGAAAAATAAATAAATTATACCTATGTTAAATTTTTTTCCAAAAAAAAATGATATTAATTATATTAAAACAAATTAAATTTTATACTAGAAATTTCTATACTTATAGATAACCAAATATAGAAATTAATTTTATCACTAATTTATAATTTTATAATAAATTATAAATCATATAAAATATAATTATTTATTTTAATGCTAAAGTAATATTTTAGCATTTTCTGTTTGAAGTCATAACATTTAATTGAAATTATATGTGATGATTTTATTTTTTCTGATTTTTATTTTTAAAATTGAATATTATTTCATGTTTAAAGTTTTATCTCGCCTGAGATAACTCTGTTTGATAAGGGATAGAAAATGGGTGGAAAAATTTAAGGCGGAAAAGGGATACAAGAAAAAAGAGTGGAAAGAAAAAGGATAAAAAAAATATTTTTAATAGTGTTGTTTGGTTGATATGAAAAAGAGGTGAAAAGAATATAAAAATAATAATAATTAATTATATAATAAAAAAAGTAAAATCAATATATTTATATATAATTAAGGTAAATATCATTTTTATCTTTCACTCAATTCTCAAATTAAGTGCTTACTTATTTTTATATTAATTTCTTCCTTCTTCTCTCTCTTAACCCTCTCTCCCTCTTGATCGTCACTCATACCATACCCTATCTCTTCCATGACTCTCTGTTCCTGTCGGCTTCACGACCTCAACCCTCATCCCATAGGCAGCGTCGATTTCATGGCTTTAATCCTCACCCCATGAGCACTGTCGATGCAGATCTGTTAGAGGTCATTAATACCGAGGCGATGGATCTGGATTTGGAAAATCTCGGTTGGGTGATCGTGGTGGTACTTGAGGAGGAGGAGGGGACTCACGCGACAAGGGAGACCTTCGTGCCGCCTCGATCCCACGCTACCGAGGGTTGTGGTTGAACTGGCGGATGCATCAAGCGTTTTCGGCAGCCGCATAGATCTGGGAGCATTTGCAATGTCATAAAATTATAGCTGTTGAATGTGTTTTTACTGTGCGTTTTCAATGCCTTTTCGATCTCTACTGTACGTTTTCTATGTCTGCCAAATACTGAAAAATTGATTTTCAACCTCTTTTTTATACCGTTAGTATTTTCCATGGAAAATCTATATAGGGTATGAGTCATCCACGACCGTGACTTCGAACCATGTTGGCGGCCGACGATAAAGGAGAAACGACCCAGATAAAATGTGAGAATGCTGACTCCGAAGCTCCAAATGTCGCTGGCGTAGCCATCATGCTTCCCGTGGTTGAGATCGGTGTTGATTCTCTCGAGGCTCATGTAAGCAATGGTGTCGACGGAGGAGTTACATGAATCCATTGACTGGGTGAGAATTTGACTGACCCCAAAATCAGCGATTTTGACTTGGTTGTGAGTGTTCATGAGGAGGTTGGAGGATTTGATGTTGCGGTGGACGATCTTGAGGTTGTGGAGGTAGGCGAGGAATCTGGTGGGAGAGATGGGCGAGGGCGTACTCGTCGCCGATGTGGGTGCCTTCCAGGGACCCCCGATCCATGTGCTCTAGTAGCACCTGGATCTCACCGTTGTGATCGAACATGTCAAAGCACTTGACAATGTTGGGGTTGTCGATGCCCTGGAGGATCTTGATCTCGTGACAGATCTGGGGGCGGACAAAATCGTCATGGTTGCCGTAGATGACCTTGAGGGCATAGAATCCGTCGGAGGGACAGGTGGTGGACCTTGTAGACGGTGTTGCCGGCGCCGCTTCCGATGTGGTTGAGGCGCTCCAGCTTCAAGAAGTTCATGAGGGTGTTTGAGGTAGTGACAGCAGAGGTGGTGGTGGAGGATGAGGTGAGACCCAGGGCGGAGGAGGGTGCCGGAGGGAGAGGGACGGCCAAGGACGTGTTGTGTTGGGGCAGGGTTAGGGTTAGGTTTGGGCGGCAATGCGTCAAGGGCGAGGTCGGGTCGGGTCGAGGGCGACAGGGAGGGGGGAGTTGGGCGACGAGAAAGGAGAGGCGGGGCGACAGGAGAGGGAGAGAAAAAAAAAAAAAAAAAAAGAGGAATATAATAATAAATAAGGTTTTCGTATAAGATTTTCAAGGTAATGCCTACTTTCTTTTCTTTTGCTATACCAAATGCGGGAATGTAATGAAATTTCATTTTATTTCTTTTTCGCGTACCAAACATGCTATTAAAGTATTTTTTACTCATTTTTTTTAGTGAGAGCTCCCATTGGCGAATTATGTATTCGAAAATTATTGTTACGTTACTTACTTGTGAGTTCTTCAAGTTCCCTAGATTGATTTGATAATGATATAACATTTAACCAAATATATGTATAACATAATTATTCTAAATACAAGTTTATTCAAAGATTAAACCAAATTTGGTGAGTTTGACATACTAAAATTATAGGTTAAGTGAGATCCATCATATACTAATATTGTAATATTATTGGGATGAGAATATGCGTCCAACTACTGCCTACATTGACATTATGTTGAATAATAAAGCATAATGACATTATTTTGGATAAGTTAGAATTTGTTACCGAATAATAAAATAAGATAAGAGATATTCACATACCAAAACACTAAACATACTCATCACCGTATGACTAAGTTATCACTTTTATAAATAAATAATATTAAAATATAAATGAAATGTTAAAATAACATTATTCAAATACAAATATTTATCAAGTTTATTCAAACATAAATATAATATCTAAATAATATTATTAAAATACAAATACAATATTTAAAAAATTGTTTTGAAACAAATATAATAAAAAATTAAAATTAAAGTGTTCAAGAATATAAATATAATGTTTCGAATAACATTATTCTAAGAATATTATTCGAATACTATTAAAAATGATTCTATTTTAAGGATTTTTTTTCTTCATAATTTTACACAAGTTAAAAATAATAGGCAAATGTGTTTAATATTATTAGAATTTGAGTATCCTTCGCGTAAAATAACCCACATCATTTACTGATGTAGTTATTTTGTGACCCAAAGAAGTTATCAAATGTGCATTTGCGTTTCAAAATGACCATGTATTTTCATGACACATGTTCATTTATTTATATTTTAAATAATAGAGCTGTGTTCCATAGCATTATAAACTCGTGTCTCCATAGCATGTGTTCATTGATTCAAAAATAATAAATTGTCTATTATTTTACTATATTATACATACTATGTAAATTAAATACGTTTTTGAATAACCCATTAATTTTAAATAATAAACATGTTTATTGAGTTATTACATTTGATAATTAATACGATTTTGAAGATGGAATATAATTAAAACGACTGAATTTGAATAATTTTGAATTTAAATCTGCAGGCCAATAGATCTTACAATTAAGAAATCGATAACCAAAAAAAAAAAAAGCTAAACAAAAGCTGGATAAATGATGTTATATTAATTATCCTTCAAATTTAATAGAATTACATTCATATCTTTTAGTTTAATAAATTAGACTTGGTAGTTTTTTTTATATTTGCAATGAAATGTAATTATTGTTAAAAAATTTAGTTAGCAAATTAAATTACATAAACTATATTGGGAAAGACACTATATCATTTTAACGATTAGATATTCTAAAATATTTATCGTATTGTTTCAAGGTAATAAATGTAATTTATTAGTAATTCAATTAAACATGTAATGTAATTTATTTAAATAAGACTGGTAATTATTATACAGAAATAAAAAATAAGAATAGTAAATATATTTTTTCTTAATTAAAAGGGTATTAAATATAATTTAATTAGTTAATATAAAATTTTTATTTTAAAAATCTATCATGGACCTTCATTCACTTGGAAGAACTGAAAAAGAAAAAAAGAACATTTCCACGGAAGTTCCGATCACCGGATGAATGGTCCGGTGTCGGGACAGACCCTTCAAATCTCTCAACTCCATGGATTCTCCGAAGAACAAGCCCTTCCTTGGACTCGTGTCTCGTTGTCTCCTTGTCTTCATCGTCTTGCTATCTTCTCCGCTCTTGGTCGTCGTTTTGGTTCTTCTCGTCTCCGATTTCTCAATTCCTGCAGCTCCTGTCTCTGTCGCTTCCCAGTGCAAGATAGTATCGAGCCGTAATATCTCTCTCTCTCTCCCTCTGTTTTTTGTTTTTTTTGTTTGTTTGTTGTTTTCCTCGGAGTTGTAATGGTTCTGGGTCCGTTTGGTTGGTGGGAAATCTGTGAAAACGGATGAGAAATCGTCTGCCTAGGAAGTTTAGGAGTTGGATTTCAAATCACTGTGGTTTATTTGTAGTACTGAACTATTACCGGGTCAAATTTGAGTGAGAAACTTGGCATGAGAGATGAGAATTGTATGTCTGTGATAGATACATTCATTTAAATTCGAGAAAGTCCTCTTTCTCTGTTTCTGTTGTTGAGGACCCGGATTTAAACTTGCCGAGATTTATACTTTCGGTTCTGATGATTTTTCTGAATTGCTACTGCATCGAAATCTATTGATAATCTTGCTACAAGAAACGAGATTGAGGATCGATGCATTTCATTTCAATTTGAGTGAGTTGAATTCGATCAAGAATCTTGGTATGAGATATGGGATTAGTCATTGATGCATTTCAGTTCAAAAGGGGTTGTCAATGTATTTGGAGACCGGAGTAGTAAGTAAATGAGCCTGCCAAATACTCCTTGCAAATGAGCAGTAGTATTTAATTATACTTGATGTTTCATATTTGATTGCGAGTAAAAACACACGATCCTTTCTCTTCTCTTGCTGTATCATCAACTTTTGGGTGGTGGTGTGTTCATTCAGCGAAACTGCCATTTAAGTTCACTTAGTAAACTTCTCTCTTGCTCCCTTACTGGTTCACCTGTAGCTGAATCATCATTGACTTTTGGGTGTAGTGGGTTCAGTCAATGGAACCTGAATTTAGGTGTGCACAGCAAACTACATTCTTACTGGTTCCTTCCTGAATTTGGGTGTAGTGGCTTCCTTCCTGGTTCTTGATTAGCTGGATTATCTGGAATTACAAGAATTCTTACTTTGAATGGGATCCCAGCTCCGCTACTTTGTACACTCATTAAGTTTATCATTAGGAAAATATAACAGGTGGAAAATTTGTGTTTGATTGAGACTTGTGGAGAAGTAGAAGCAGCTAAAACAAAAAACTAAGTAATGAGGAATTGTGTTAAGATAATATGGAACCTGAATTCGTAGTCACTGAGATGAATGATTTTAAATTTACTTTCAGCTGTCAAAATTTATCTACATCCTCTTTGAAATTGAGAATCATCAGTTATTTGATGTGCTTCTTAGTGATTCATTGGTTACCGGTTGGGTTCTTCTGGAAAGCTTATTGGCAACAGATTGGCTTGAAGTGATTCATTATGCTCAAGGATATGCTGATCATTCATTCAGGGCAGTTTGTTGATCATAAAATTACCACAATTGGAATGAGAAGTGGGTCCATATAAATGATCAAGACCTCACAAACGGCTATGTGGATTTATCAATAATTACAAAGGCTGGACAATTTGGGAACCTCTAGATAGGTCTAGTGTAGGTGTCTTTGTATGCTTATTTAAAAAGTAAATAAAAAAGCTTTTGGGTTATATACCAGCTCTACATATCACAATTATGAAGCAGGGCTTCCGATGATATGCATTGACAATCATCTGCAGCTTGAGTCATCTCAAACAAAACATATAAAAGGCCAGATAATTGGGTTTCCTAGTAGCTCATCACAGATAAGAGCTATAGGGATGACTTGATTATGAAGGCCCAGAAGTGTCACATGACCATTAAACAACAATAAGGATGAGTAGGAAAAAAATTCATGACAACACTATTATAAGCACTGTTCAGAAAATATAGAATCTGAACCAGTGAATGGAAACATGATCAAACATAAAAAAATGGAAATAGAGGCGACAAGTTATTATTTTTGTGGTGTTACAAGGCTCAAGGTTTGTTCTTGCATATTGATATGGCTGAGCACAGCTGGAAATTCAGGCATCAATCCATTGAAATCTGCAAGAGGGGTTGCAAATGTCAAAATAGTAGTTGCTGTATAACCTGGTCCAATGTAATGCTGGGGTTCTGCAGGTAACGAAAATTGCTGGTTTGACGGGTTTAAGTATAGCTTTCAAGGTCAGGGAAATTGAGAGAGAGAGGAAAGGAAAATTTGTCAATGAAAGTCACAGGTTGAGGACCAACTAGGAAATGAAACAGAGAACTGAAAAAAACGTTTTTATCATATCAGGGAAAAGGACTCTGATTAAGAAATACATGATCTATTACTTGTGGTTTTAGATAAATTATTTAACATTGTAGCAGGAAATGGATGAAAGTGTTTTCATCTCGCTGGATCTCTGTATTTTGTTCACGTGATTGTTATTATTTTTTGTTGTAATTTTGCAGGAGTGGATCTGAGATCATCTAAGGTGTGTGAGCTTGGGCTTTCAAATTACAAAGCTAAGCATGTTTTTTACCCTTTTGAAAGGAAGAAGTTTCGATGTTATTACGATTATTACTGGGCTTCAGTACTCAAGGTGATATTCACATGGTTTTGAAATATGATATCATAGTTTTGCACATATTCATTACGTATTTTCAAAATTCAATGCAATTAAATTTTAGAAAAATTGGTTTCTGACTGTATAGGTTGTAAAGGAGAATGTTGATTTTCTGAGATTGCTTCCAAGATCAGTTTAATTTTATTTTTGTGTTTATGTTAATGTTCCATGCTGTGGCTATACACACTCCAACTTTTCTCACTATCACTCCAAGGATTTTCATAACCAATTTAGATGTGTGATTAGTTAAAAGCTCATGCAAATCACGACATAGAAGTAAGATTAATAATCAATTTACTCTTGCTAATTAACACAGGCATTAGAGAGAATGTCTTGATGGTCTGATTATATGGCCTTTCATATTTTGAGGTTTCGGAGATGAAAATCTGCACTCCTCCCTTTCCATTTTATATTTTGCTAAGACATTCCATACTATAGCCAAACAAATTGAGCAAATTGAGACAAGGCTTAATCTACAAGAGTAAATTGATTATTGATCTTAGTTTTATGTTTTGATTGAGAGAGAGAGAGATAGATAGAAATCAATTGACACTTGCTAATTAATGGGTTTATTCTTATATTATAGAATGTCTAGCAAATATAAGATGCAAATGGAGAGAAAATGGCCAAATTGCCTAACCTTGAAGTGCTTACTCTTAGAGCTTGTTTGTTTTTTGTAAAGTAAATTGCCATAACAATATTATTTTTTTCATAAAAATAGTATCCATAAATATAATTTACCAAAATAGTTTAATTGATGCATTCCATTTGTGTTAAATTTTTCATATTAAAGTCATATTACTCCATTTCATTACCTTTTTTAAAGAATATTATTTTCTTCAAAATCGCTTCGATATAAGTATTATAATGACTAAATTATCATTGTAATTATTTCTAGTAGTTGTTTATAATTATATTTATGTATTATAATATTTATTTATTCGGGGCCACATATAATATTATATATATTTTCATATATATATATATACATATAATTATTTGTAATTACATAAAAAGTCAACTTATTATTCCAAACTTAGAAAATTATTTTATCATGAGAGGTGAAAATTACTTTTCATGTTGTGTGAGAAAATAGTTGTTATATTAATGACATGTCATTTTCATGAGAAATGTAATTTCTTGTCATTTTTTTAAAAAGTAAATAGAAAAAGTAATTTTCCCATGTTAATTTCTTGGGAATTTAATTTACGTTGCATCATATTATGTGTATATTATGGAATGTGTAACAAATATCATATGGAAATCAAGAAGAGGGTATTTTTACCTCTCCCAAACCTTAGAATATAAAATTTAATAAAGGTTCAAGTTATAGTGACGTAATAGTAGAGTTATTGTCTCATGACCTAGAGGTTACAGGTTTAAGCCTTGGATATGTCTCTTGTAATTAAATTAATTATGGGAGAAGGTTGCATTTATATTATTTTGTGTCGCTTGATCCTTTGTTAGATCCCACCACTTGAGAGAGCTTCGTGTACCAAGTTTGCCATTTTTTTAAAGATTCAAGTTACAGGGGCAATTACCACAACACTTACATTTAGCCTCTTTTGTGGTTGAAGTGGAAATTATAATGAAAGTAAGAGTTTTAGCTGCAGTGTATATGCGTTGTGAATTTTATGGTTTTAATCAAATATTTCTCTGTGGTCTTGTCTTCCTTACAGTTAAGTTATATACATGAGAATTTAGTGTCAAATCAAGTAGGTTTGTATACATGTAGACCATTATTAGTCGTACCTCACAATAACTTTTTCTACTTCTGTCAACTAGCATAACAGCTGGCTGATGGAGAAATTCCCACTGATATTGTATGGTACAAAAATGGTTTATAAAAGCGTCAACTATTTATTTTTGGATGTCTTTTTGGAATATTTTACCCTTACTAATGGAAATCAACCCACCTTAAAGGCAAAAAAAGAAGTTACTACATGTTTTATGTGGTAGTCAATCGAGCTAGAATATTGACATGGGTATGGCATGAGAATGAGATTTTGGTATTACCAACCTATTGTTTGGTATACAAAAGAATGAATATGAGAAATAATTTTTTTTGAAGTCCAATTATTAAAATATCCTCATTATCTTGTAAAAAAAGATTATGATAAAAGGATCATGTAATAAAAAAATTGAAAACAAAGTGAAACTTATATCTAAAATACTACTTTACTCAATGGGGTTAATATCAATAAATACTGTTCAATAATAATCCATTGTGGTAAATACAATGAATATTTTTGTTTATGAGTAAGAAATTTTATTAAAATAAAAAAATTGCATACAACGAATATGCGAGAAATGAACATATAATAACAGGCTCAAAATGAGCACTCATGAACAACATCAAAAATGGAAGAAAAGGTTAACTCACCCGAAGCAAAAAGTTATTCTCTCAAATACCAAAAAAAGATCGCATCCTATGGTCAAAAACACGGATATTTCGCTCGCGCTAAATACACCAAAGAAGGCAATGAGGAACAACCCTCCACACCATCGAAGGCTGCCCCATGCCCCTGAGCCAATACTCGAACAATGCATAAAAGGACGACAAAATTACCCAGGAAAATCCGAACAAACCCATAATCATGTCCCAAAGCTCTTTAACATACGAACGGTGAAGGAATAAATGATCCACGAATTCCGCTAAAGTCCTGCACATGAAACAACTGCTAACAAGAACAAAATTTCGGTGATGCAAGTTATCAGTAGTAAGGATCCTGTCAAACACCATAGTCCAATCGAGAAAGACAACTCGAGATGGAATCTGCACCTTTCATACACTACACCACAAGAATATTCCAGGCTGAGCAGGAATTATAAGAAAGTAAAGACTCTTCACCTGAAAAATCACGCGCCCGATTTGGGGATGGGGGGCATTGCTGTGGCCTTGGAGCGTGGCGGAGGGAGGGGCAACGGTCATAGCA
Source organism: Taxillus chinensis (assembly GCA_023512835.1). Classification (NCBI taxonomy): domain Eukaryota; kingdom Viridiplantae; phylum Streptophyta; class Magnoliopsida; order Santalales; family Loranthaceae; genus Taxillus; species Taxillus chinensis. The sequence continues at coordinate 15,374,634 of CM042084.1, read as the reverse complement.
GGTTGGCAGCGGCGAGGTGGGTCGCCACAGGGTTGGGGGGGGGGTCGCACTGGGCTTGGTGATCTGGGTGAAGGGGGCAGTGTAGAGCCGTTGACTTAAAAACGAGAACAAACTGAAAACATCACGAAGATGTTTTCATTTTTCTGTTTCTGAAAACATTTTGTTTTTGAAAACTCAAAACAAATACAGTAACCAAACAAAAAATCAAAGCTGTTTTCTGTATTTAAATATAGAAAATAACTTTTAAAAACACTCACCAAACATGCTCTTATGTGATCGCTGAAGCACTGCTTGCTAAATGAGTAAATAGAAGTGATGATATCTAATAAAGAATTCGCAGCCTTTGGCGGTGTCCTTTTGCAGATTGGGTGTCTTTGCCCTCGGTTGGAGCTTCTGGTGGTGTTTTGGTCATGTGGGATACTCGGGTGCTGGAGAACCTGGAGGTGGTTGTTGGAGATTTTTCAGTTTCTTGTCGCTTTCGGAATGTTGGGGATCAATTTGAGTGGATGTTCTTGGAGGTTTATGGCCCTCATACTGTACGGGATCGGTGTTTGATGTGGGACAAGCTCACAGGCATTCATTGTTGTTGGGCTGTGCCGTGGTGTCTTGGTGGGGATTTTAATGTGGTGCGGTTCCCTTCTGAGCGGGTGGGCTCTCCACATATCTCTGCTTCGATGTCTGGTTTTTCGGACTTCATTGCTTTGAATGGGTTGGTGGATCCTCCTTTGTCTGGGGGCACGTTTACGCGGTCCAACAATAGGGTTTCTGCCTCTTTCTCTCGACTCGATCGTTTTTTGTTTACTGTTGAGTGGGCTGGGTGGTTTGCTTCTATTTTTCAGCGGCGGCTGTGTCGCCTCCGTTCTGATCATTTTCCTGTGGCCTTGGATTGTGGTCCTGTTTGTCGCTTCCGGCGGCCTTTTCGGTTTGAGTTGATGTGGTTTTTGGCTGATGGTTTTGTTGACCGGGTTCGGGAATGGTGGGAGTCCTACTGTGTGGAGGGGGTTCCTAGCTTTGTGTTTGCTGTCAAGTTGCGGCTCTTGAAGGGGGATTTGCGTCGGTGGAATGCCGATGTCTTTGGGCACATTCTCTCACGCAAGCACTCATGCATGGCGGCGCTAGAGGCTCTTGATCGGGCTGCTGCATTACGTCCTTTGTCCGAGGAGGAGGCGGGGCAGCGTGTGGCCATGACTTCCCAACTTGAGAAGCTTCTTGTGCAGGAGGAGATCTCTTGGCGTCAGAGGTCTCGTGCTTTGTGGTTGAAGGAGGGGGATAAGAATTCTCATTTCTTTCATTGTTTGGTGAATTCCCACTGGCGCCAAAACTTCATCGGGGTTATGCAATTGGATAATGGTTTGTCTTCTGATCAGGGGGCTATTCGGGAGCATATTGTTCATTTTTATGAGGGCCTTTTCCGGGAGGATGGGGTCCGTCGGCCTCTTCTTGACGAGCTTCTTTTTGATGCTCTTTCTCGTGAGGATACGTCGTGGCTGGACCGGCCTTTTTCGGAGGAGGAGATTGAGCAGGCTGTTCGTAGTTGCAATGGGGACAAGGCCCCTGGTCCTGATGGCTTTCCTCTCGCTTTTTATGAACATTGTTGGAGTGTGGTGCGCTCGGATGTCTTGGCGGTTTGTGCTGAATTTTATGAGCATCACTCTTTTGAGCGCAGTCTCAATGCCAATTTTCTTGCTTTTATCCCCAAGAAGCATGGGGCTACGGCTATTTGGGACTTTCGACCGATCAGCTTAGTGGGTGGTATGTATAAAATCATTGCTAAGCTTCTAGCTCGTCGGTTGCGGGGGGTGCTCGGGAAAATCATCTCCCCGTCTCAGAGTGCTTTCGTCCATGGTAGACAGATTCTGGATTCCGTCCTTATTGCTAATGAGTGCCTAGACAGCCGATTGAAGGACTCTCTCCCTGGCTTGTTATGCAAGTTGGATTTGGAGAAGGCCTATGATCATGTTCATTGGGGTTTTCTCCTTTATCTTTTGCAACGGTGTGGCTTTTCTCCTCGGTGGCAGCGTTGGATTTCTTTTTGTATCTCTACTGTCCGCTTTTCGGTATTGGTGAATGGCAGCCCCTGTGGTTTCTTTTCGAGTTCTCGCGGCCTTCGTCAGGCGGATCCTTTGTCCACGCTGCTTTTCCTTCTCGTTATGGAGGCTTTTAGCTGTTTGGTTGCTTCTGCTTCTGCTCTTGGGTTGCTTTCAGGGTTTTCTGTGGGATCTAGTGATGGCAGGCATTTGGTGATCTCTCATTTGCTCTTTGCGGATGATACTCTGCTTTTTTGTGAGCCTGACCCTGAGCATCTTTTCCATTTGCGTGCCCTCCTTGTTTGGTTTGAGGCTCTTTCAGGGTTGCACATCAATTTGGGCAAGTCCGAGTTAGTGCCTGTTGGGGTGGTGCCTCATTTGAGGGAACTTGCGGCTATTCTTGGGTGCACTACTTCTCAGCTGCCTCTTACTTATTTGGGCCTGCCTTTGGGGGCTGCTTTCCAGTGTTTCTCTATTTGGCATCCGCTTATTGAGAAGATGGAACGTCGGCAGGCGGGGTGGAAGCGGATTTATCTTTCCAAGGGTGGTCGGCTTACTTTGATCAAGAGCACACTCTCCGGTTTGCCTACCTATTTTTTATCTCTTTTCTCTATTCCTGCTGCGGTGGCCTCCCGGATTGAGCAGCTCCAATGGAATTTTCTCTGGGGTTCTACAGTGGCGGTGGCCCGCCCTCATTTGGTTCGGTGGGCATCTGTTTGTCGGCCCCTTGCTCAGGGTGGTCTCGCTATCAAGTGGATTCGTCGCTTTAACACGGCTCTTCCTGGTAAGTGGCTTTGGCGGTTCGGACTTGAGAGGGCTGCCTTGTGGAGGCAAGTGGTTGCGGTGAAATTTGGTGCCCTGGAGGGGGGTTGGATGTCTTGGGTCCCGCATGGTCCCATGGGGTGGGCTGTTGGAAGGCTATCCGTTCGCGTTGGGATTCCTTCTCTCAGTTGGTGGCTTTTGTTGTGGGGGATGGCTCCTCTAGCCGCCCCTCCTTGCTTTCCGTGGAGGTTGGTCTGGAAGGTTCCGGTCCCTCCTCGGGTGAGTTTCTTTGTTTGGTCTGCAGTGCTTGGGAGGATCCTTACGGCAGACAACTTGCGTTGTCGTGGTATGGTGGTGGTTAGCCGTTGTTTCTTGTGCCAGACGGCCGCTGAGTCTATTGATCACATTTTTCTTCATTGCCCGTTTGCCTGGGAGCTTTGGGACATGTTTCTTGGTTTGTTTGGGCTGCCTTGGGTGATGCCTCGCAGTGTGGTTGATTTGTTTTCTTGGTGGGCTGGTTGTGTGGGTCGCCGGTCGCCACTTTGGCGTGTTATTCCTCATTGTATATTGTGGTGTCTTTGGCGCGAGCGGAATGCTAGGCTGTTTGATAATCGTGTGCTTTGCGTGGTGGAGCTTAAAGCCTGTGTCTTGCGTTCTCTTCTTGGGTGGCTCTCTGCCTCGGATTCATGTTTTTCTTGTATTGTGGATGTTGTTGATGGGTGTTCCTTTTGAGCTGGGTGTTGCTCGTTTGTTATTTCTTATTCTTTTGTTACTTTTAGTGCACTTCTTGTGTACTTTGTTTTTAATAAAGTTTCTTATTACTTATATAAAAAAAATAAAGAATGTAATTTGTGGCATTGAGTGATTTGCTTAGTTTTAGGATATGAAATGAAATATCAATATTAATCATCAATTTTAAATTAAAATTATATTATAAAAGAGGTTAAATGTTATTTTATCATTTAAAAAAACCCGCCTCGTTATGTAAAATCCATTCGGGTCACAAAAACCGACCGATTCAATTGAGTTTCTTTGTTTTTGTTTTTTTTTTACAAAAAATGGTCCAATTAAAAATTCAGACCAATAAAGTCCGGCTGAGTTGGGTTGGTACTGTTTTGATAACTATATTAAGGGTGTCGACGACACAATTTCTACTCTACACAACTTTAAAACAATATATATTTGTTATTTTTATTTCTCCTTCCAATTATCTCTATATTTGAACTCTTTATGTCCACACTCTCCCCAAATATCTCTCAACCTTATTATGGTTACAGGCAACCATAATGGTAGTATACAGGCACTGACCACTTAAAAGGCTGTTTAGGTCCTCATTAGGCAGTCATTGGACCTAACACTATTTTTAGAACAGTGACTAGGAAAGCATTGTTTGTTTTCATCGAATTATGTTTTGTTTTGTGATTGTTTTGTATTTTTGGCCATTTTAGGTGGAATACAAAGACCATTCTTCAGATGATACACATATGGCTTTTGCAGAGGTTCCAAATGAGGCCTTGCCTCATGGGTGCAGGCCTAATTTTAGTGCTGCATGGTTGACTAAGAATAAGTTTAAGGTAGGAGCTGCTTAGTTTTTTGTTTCCTGTTTGCTGTACCTGATTGTCGTTGATTTTTCTGATTCTATCTAATGTTATATTGTGTAAGCCTTCATTAATAGAAATTTATATAGAATTAAGCAAATATTTGAGAAACTGAATATGCAATTGGCAATTTAGGTAATTGCTTACGGTGTTTGATATTGGAAAAGGGGATGAATTAACCATATATCAATATAGTAATGGCTTATGGTGTTTGACATTTTTCCAACCCTATTCTGGTGTTTAATCTCGGGGATGTATTATGTAGATCCTACAATAACCATATATCAATATAGTTGTAAAAAGATGGACCTCGTAATTTTTGAACTCTAGGTGTCTCATATATGTTTTTTACATCTTTACCCTTCCTTTTTGAGGTCATCTTACGGTCTATCTTTTCAGGTGAATGAAACTTATGAATGCTGGTATATGTCTAACATTTCCCAAGTGAATATATATAATAGAAGTTTGTTTAATTGCCAACAAAAAGATCTGTCTACGGTGGAGATGCTCTGGCGGTCTTCGATATTGTGAGTATATCTTTGATTGCAAGATTTGTTACACATTTTATTGACTAATATTTTCTATAAAGGTGTTAGTATGATTTGTTAATGTTTTGAATTTAGAAATCTAGTTTTTCAGATTCTTGAGTTCTCAGTTAACTTTGTGCATTCATCATATAATGTCTCATTTATTGAATCTATAAAATGTTGTCATTAGGTTCCCAAAGATTTTTGGTGCCTGGTACAACAACGGGCATAAGATGCCGCACACGTTGGCTGGAGTTGTTACTGGTTTCTTTACTTCAATAGTTTCTATCAGTTCTGTTCGAGTCCTACAACAAATGAAAAGATGGTTTCTCCGTTTTCACGCATCAGGATCTTTCTCTTTGGTTACCCGCACGGTCCAATTCAAGCGGATTTGCCTCTTTGTAGCATACTTCTCCCTCATGGGCTGGTTGGCTATCCAATATGGGAAAAGGGTTGGCCTCCTCCCAATCTCCGCGGTTCACAAATACTAGGCAGTTTTCTTGGTTCACAATATGTGATTGCTTTGAAATTCTTGAGGATAGGTTAATGTAACAACTCAATCGGCAAAATTTTAGGTACAGCATGTATATGGCCTTGTATTACAGATCAGTGTATGGTAGTATTTGAAAATGTTGTAATGTATAGTACGAACCTTAACGACCAATTTTTGTGACATACATTACTGTGAAGAATTTGTAGATAATGAGCTTTCTCTCTCTCACACACACACACACACACACACTTATCTACAATTGATAGCATATACATGCAATGGAATATTAATTTTATTTTCTGATTACGTGTTGAATATTTTTTGGTGGACGGAATAGCAGTGTTCTCGAGTCCTTTTTTGTGAGATGAGAAAATGATATTCCATATTGTACTTTGTACACATTTAAATCATTAATTTTTGATAGAATAATATAATATATTCTTTCCAAATTTCAGTGATGGAGAATAGGTGACAACAGGGGGAATGAGCATTGAGTAGAACAGTCTGAACTAAAACTCAGCTACTAGGCTACAACACTACTAGCAGCACGTGAATGTTTTGGAGCATGGAGCTGAACTTACTCCTAACTACTCTTGACCTTCTCACTACCGATAAATTGCGGTGGGTAGGATGCTAAAAGTTAAAACCATTTCATGTTTAATCTTCTCTGCTGAAAATGGCGAATGAACCTTCTCCTTTCATTCCCTTCCTCATTGTAGTCCTTCTAGTGTTCATCATACATGGACGCAACCTTGCAAACAGTGTTTCAATAGTGTCGGATGCTGAGCACGCTGTATTTTCATTTGTAGCATTCATTCCCCTAATGGGTCTCCTAACAGTTTACTTCATCAACAATTCATCCATCTCAATTCTTGTCATCCTGTTGCTCTCGGCTTACTTGGTCAGTAGGATGCTCCTCGGACCTTTGGTTATAATACTGGCAATCTACCTGGCCAACACTCATCTGCCTTTCTTTCAGCAGCTACCCCTTGGCCAAGCTAATGAAGAAAGAGGAGGCATATATGAGAACAATAGATTGGGTTGGGGATTTTGGCTGTTACTTTTAATGTTTCCAATTCTTTTAAACTTTTTCCTGCGTTGAAGGATTCGAATGCGGGCTCGTGTTGTTGGTTTTGATATATTATTTCATATTTTCTATGACTTGTTCTTTTGAAATTTTTTATGACCGGCAGGAGAGAGATACTTAATTAAATGTTTTGAATATTATTTTTTAAACATCATATTAGGATTTGAATGCTTGTTTTCGAACAAATAATAATAAAAAAAACTAAATAATATATTTTAAAAATTATTTTAAAACATAAATAAAATATTTAAAAATTAATATTTAAACATTTAATTTATGTTTGAATATCAATATTCAAATATTATACAAAAATTAATTCTTTTTGTAAGTATATTTTTATAATTACATATGAAAATTTTAATATTTTATAAGTATATTTATTCTGAGTGGTGCATTTGTCCTTACCATTTTAGAAAGGATGCTATTAAATTTACACGTTACACCAAGTCAAGAAAGGTATATCGTAGTAGGAAGTGCATGACTTTATATGATATTTCTCATATGACCCACCGTTTTATTAAAACATTTCTTAAATAATAATAATAATAATAATAATAAATATTTAAATAATAATATTTGAATATTATATAATATTTAAAGAATATTATTCGAATATAAATATTTTACTAACATAAATCACATGTTCAAATATTATATTTATTTTTTTATAATTATTTTTTAAAAAAACTAAACCTATGTGTTCAAATATTAATATTAAAATATAAATATATTTAAATAATATTATTTGAATATTTTATTTATGTTATAATATTAATATAAGAACATCATAAAAAATATTTTCATAATTTCATATAAAATAAAAAATAATTAATGAGGGCGTCAAGTTATACCTATGATCTTATCTCAACTCATCTCAAGTCCAGATGAAAAAAAAGGCCAGGGTTAAGTTTTCATCTCAAGCATAACTCAACCGTCAATTATAGGTGATCTGATTCGACCGAAAAGTCTATCCATGCCTTAGTTGACTATCACACAATTTTGTAAGTAGGTGATTAAGAGAAATTTCAGGCTATGTTATGGCTACCCAATAAATTTTATTTATTAAGAGTAGATTTAGTCACTAAAAAAGTAACAAGCACTTTTTAATGAAATAAAATAAATAAATAAATATGCAATTTGGAGTGGATTTAGTCACAAACATTTGTAGCAATTTCTCTAATTGATTAGACTTAGTTAAGCACTTTTCGCTATTACTTGAAATTTAGTCTTATTTAAGCTTATAAATGATTCAAGTCGAGCTGAGCTTATATAATAACCAAGCTAAGTTCGTGAGCCACTCGTTTAATTTAAAAGTTTTTTAATAATTTAAATGAATGCATATTGAATATAAATTCAAAAGATAATTTATATTCTTTACTTGTTAATTTTATAATTTATACGGTGTAATTATTAATATATTACTAAAAGAGAAATGAAAAAGCAAGTAATATATAGAAAATAAAATTCATAAATATATTTATAATACATATATCATGCACTAATCTTCCACACATATGGAGCAAATCTATCCAAATTCGTGAAGGCTTTGATGTACTCAACCACTGTCTTGCTTTTGCTACTCCAAATCATAATACTCACTTTGCCTCACTTTCTATTGGGGGTGAGAGAAGTACTATCCTTAGAAGAGTTTACAAATTCCTCTCATGTCAACTGATTCCCGTGATCTGCTTTCACATACATACTCCTAATATTCGCGGGCTTTATCAATCAAGAAGTGTGTAGCTAGACAGATTCGAACATCATCTGACGCCCATATTAGCTTAAAAATGTCATAAATCCACTTGACTCACTCCTATGCCTCATTAGGCCTCATGTTTGCCTCAAAATTTATTAGCTCGTGTTTCTTTAATCTACTAGCCCAATATATTTAGACTATTAGTGGATCAACTATTGCCCGACATTGATGCACCTCCTGTTGCTGCTTTTACTAGTGCGAGGGCTATTATTCCCTCTATGACTCCTCTTGATTAACTTCCCTTGCCACCTCCCGTATAGTACTATGCATGGAACTCTAAATCTGACTTAGTATTTGTGTCGGGACTCTTATTGCCTACAAAATTAGCTTTTAACACTAATGTTTGAGACTCTTGTTGCCTTTGTGGCTCAAATTGAGCAAAAGGTTTCTTTACTCAACCCTGACCTTTATCATTCCTCCTAGGTGTCATTGTTTACATTGGTCACACATCAAACAACAAGCAACCAAATAACTATCAAAACATAGTCAATGAACGCGGAACAATCATGGCTCATAGGCCAATATCAAACAATCTGTGTGATTTTATCTTCCTCTATTATTAAATAACCATAAAAACAATAAACAAAATAGCAAGTATGACCTCTAAGTCCTCATCAAATAATAAGTAAGGTTTCATATTTCCCTATCACTAAAATAGGTCCATTAAGTCAAATCAATTAGTTACCGAACCGTGTGCTATTACATAGCACCACAAAATCATTAATTATCAAAGTATCAAGTGCAACCAATTCTAGTGCTTAAAATGCACAAATAACATGATGATATATATGTAACCATCCCAATATATCTTGAGAGCATTCATAGCGACCTCAACAGACTCTAACTATAATTTAACCAAATACTTATCTTTTATAAAGTTTAGCTAGTTTAATTTTATAACATAAAATAACAGCCTTAACAAAGTTACAATATTTGCATTAAAATATTTATTAAAATTATGCAACTTTCTCTCTTCAGCATGTAATCTCCCTCCACGGCGAAACCCGATTACCAAATACGCGCCTTCCGCCGCCGTTGCATTCTCTTTCCCCCGCTGCACCCCTTCCTTGTTCTCTCTCCTTCCCCGCCCTACTCTAACCAAACATTTTTGATAACATATTGGCTATTAGAAAAAATTTGACCTCTACTCTCTCCAATTAATTTGACATGTAGCGAGAGAAGTTGGGAGGCCATCACTGTCAATCAAGATTGCGACACCATTGTCGTAGTTGAGTTCATTTTTCCGGAAAATCATGGCGTTGAGCCTCATGATCTTCGATCACTCAGGTATTATATCGTTGCCACCATACTTTTAGCAGCCACATTGTCTTTGCCGTGGATGTGATCGATTCCTGCGAGCCACATCCCCCCCCCCCCTCGCATAGCACCACTCATGGAATGAAGAAATACCACCATACTTCGGCATTGCAGCATATTGAAAGCAATGCAACGGATCGTGCTTTCATGATTTGGATATAGTGAGAAGGATGGGAAGAAGGACATGTTATTGTTACCATTGGTGGCCGTGGTGATGGAGGGGGAGTTTGAGTCGGAGGATGGGGGGCTTTGGACTGCTGGTTTGGGGTTGGGAAAAGAGATATGTAGGTGTTGCTACTAGAAGGAGGGAAGAGCTACTCATTATTTTAATCATAAATAATATTTAGCTTGTAGAATTGGCTTGCTAAATTTGGCAAGCGCCAAACGGTTTAATAAAATATTAAAATCACTGTAGTATTAAAGAATCTACCGCATGATATATTTTTTTTAACTTTACGGTATTTATCAATTACCCCTTACAAACTTAGGTGCATTTAAATCATGTTCTAAGAGTAACTTATCATGTCCATAAATTCAAGAAGATTGAAACTGCAAAAATGACCCTCAATGTTCATGACTAACATTTAAAGAAACTATATGTTGTCTTAAAAACCTGTCACACATACAATAATATATAAATATAATAATCTAATACAATTCCAATGAAATGCAATTAATATAAATTACACAATTGGCTGGATAATTGTCATTCAATTATAAAAGTTTCACACTTTTTTTTAGAATCTGATTTAAAAAACTCAACTTTTAAAAAGCCATGATTTCTATGATAAAAAACACCTGACAAATTTAACTTTGAAAATTCATTAAAAAAAATAAACGAACAATACGTACGGTATGTTTTGAATCCCCGCAGTACATGCCTAGTTTTAATTTTTACAGATAAAACCGTTACGGGGCGCGGAGTGGGTGAGGGTAAATGACCATGAGATGGGGCGATGTCGAGTATTCGCCAATCGATGGTTAGGGTTTTACGATTCAACTGAACAAACTAACGATTAGGGACATTGAAAGTGAGCTCAATGGAGACAGAAGAAATCTTAGAGGAGCTCCTCAGCGTCGAGGTGGAGCTTCGAGATGTTCAAGGTAGGTCGGCCGGTCGCCAACACAAACGTTGTCTTCGGTTCCTCCTTCGATTCGGCTTCATTCTGCGTTAAAAACAAATGTCTTTTTCTCTATTGTGTTATTGTCGATTGTAGCATTCCCTGTTTCTACAACTTAGGGTTTTGGGAGCTATAATTGAGGAAATGCTCTCTTTCTCTGGAGCATACCAACAATTTTGGCCTAGTTTCCTGTTTAGCTTGTTACTAAATTGGGTTAATAAACAAGCAGAAACTACATTGTTTGATAAATTATGTTAAATTTGTTTTTTTTGGTTCTTAAAAAAAATATTTTCAGTGTCATGACTATGCTGTAACTGGGTGTTTTGATGCATTGAAGTTTCAAAGGGTAATGCATGGAGCTGATCGTCCTTTAGTTTTTTTTTAAAATTTATATTTATTTATTTATGTGAAAACCAACTTTTAGCCCACTTGCCCATTTCTGGATTCAGGTCTCACGTGTTTTCCCATAATGTTCTTCCATTAATGAGATTACTTATAGCTATAGCTAGCATGAGGGGATGGCCTTCGTTGAAGATTAGGAAACATCCCTTAGTCTTAAGATGAAAAAATTGAGAATCTATATAAATTGCCGTAGGATTAAGAGTATTTGACTTAGCTGTGGTTGTTCTATTATACACTATTGACTGCAGTGCATTGTTTAATATGTTGAAGAAAGATAAAGCTTATAAAATGAATATAAGGAATGCTTAGAATGTTCTTTGGAAGGGTCCTTCTGCTTATATTTTTTTTCCTCTGAAAACACAAAGAATACTTCCTGACTGTTACCAACTTGTCTGTAAACCATGTTTATGTGTCCTGTTTTCCAGACCAAATAAAAATTTTGTTTGATAAGCAAGAGTACTTGCACATGCGGCAGTCTGAATTGAAGACCCTGTTAGAAGATTGCAATGCAACAGGAACCCAGGTAGCTGATAGCTTTTCAAATACTGTGGAAAGCTGGTCAGGGCCATTTGAATGGGATGGTGAAGCTGAAAATATTAGGTTCAATATTTTTGGTATATCCTCATACCGTGCAAACCAGAAAGAGGTGATTTCTCATTCATTTGGTTTTCCCTCGTTTTATCGTGTCATTTTTTCCAGTCTAGCATAAGATTTTTCTCTTCATATATGTGGATGGCTCATAAACTAGCTAATGACATTAGTATCAAAAGCAATATCAGGTAGTGTAAAAGTAAGATAATTGAGTTCTCCCATGATACAAAATATTTTTCTGATTGGTGAAGAAGCTCACCTTTCTCACTATCCAGTTTATCACTTGGATGTACTAGAGAATCAATTGGTTTAGCATCTCGAAGGCCTACCTCACCCAATAAATCCAATATCTATTTCTATTGGGAGAGCAAGATGCTTCTAATTGAATATGCAGCCTCATTGTCACAAAGGTATCTCAAATCATCCAAGTCCTTGGTATGAAGCTCATTAGGCAAAAAATCTTCAGGGGAGCAATGCTACCATGACCACTCCTGGTAACAATAATATCATCCATGTATATCACCAACACAAGAATGGCTGAAGGAGAAGACATAATAACAATTGGATGATCCATTGGAAAATTTTGTTAAGCGAGTCTTTTCACTGCTACGAAAAATCAGTCAAACTATGGTTAAAGAGTTTTTTTAAGCTCATAAAGAGTTTTTTTTAGATATTAAATGAGATGCACCCCCTAGGTAACAAACTCGGGAGGTTGCTCTATATATACTTTCTCGGCCATATCATTATGAAGGAAAACACCCTTCACATCAAGCTGAGTTAATGATCAATCATAATAAACAACTAAGGAAATTATGACCCGAGTACAAGGAATCTAGGCATTGAGAGAAAAAGTCTAATTATAATCAACGTCATAGGTAGGGACAACGTCTTAATTTAAGGGGTCCAAGGTGAAATTCAAATTGGGGCCCTTAGAGCATCTCCAACCCTTTTTAGTTAAAGTGGGTAGCTAAAGCTATATTTAGCTTGCTATAGTACCACTTTAGCTAATGTTACTCTAATGTTACATTAGTTATATTTTTGCTTAAATTTTATTTTTTCCCAATTACCCTTATCCCCCCACAATCCCAAATCCCTAATTTAATGCACAAAAATCCCTAATTTAATGAAGGGAGGTCCTCGATCCGCAGCGGGGGGAAGCATAGGGGGGAGCTCGGCGCGGAGGAGAGGAGGAGGGAGGAGGGAGGAGGAGGGGGCGCGCGGGCGTTGGGCTAGAGGAGGAGGGGGGGTGACGGGGGAGGAGAGGAGAGTGGGGGGGGGGGGGGGGGAGGAGAGGAGGTCCTCCACAACGAACTGTTGCGGTGGTGCGTGACATCACGAGAGGCTCGGGGGCCGTTCCCTGCGGTCGCAGACGGAGGAGGCGCTGGAGAGCCGGTAGCGAGCTAACTTGGATGGGGGGAAGCGGGGGGGGGGGGGGGGGGGGGGGGGACGTGGAGAAGACGAGAAGAGGGGAGGGGAACGCAAGGTCTGAACGTCGAAATTCTCCTTATTTGCTGACATGGCAGCTCCAGCTAAAAAGCAAAAGCAAAAACTATATTTATCTTTTGCTTTTGCTTTTGTTAATGGTTTACCTAAACCATTGGAGAACAAATTCAGCCACATTTTGCTATAGCTAATGGGTTAGAGATGCTCTTAGAGCACTTGTATCTGGTTTAATATTATTATTTAGCTAAATAATAGCTAAACTGATGAAAAACACTCTAACAATGGGATCAATAAAATTACAGTACATTTAGTCGGCTATATATTGTTGGTCAAATATGTTAAATGTATTGTAACATATTGGCATCCAGTGGGTGATGCCTTCCTCTCTTTATGAGGTGTTTTGTTTGCGTGTTGGCTAGGGGGTGTTGGGCGGTGTTCGGAAGTGTGACGGGCTGTCCCTCATTGCCTCCTATGGTGTCTTTGGCGGGAGCGGAACGAGCGGGTGTTTAAGGATTGGGAGAGGCCTCTCTCTGAGCTTTCTTGCCTTTTTTTTCGTTGTTTGGGGGATTGGATGTCTGTTTTGGGTGTTGTTCGTTGTTTTTCCTTGTGAGATGTTCTTAATGTTTGTTCGTTTTGAGTTTGTTTTTATTTTTTTTCCTGTAATTCTGCTTAGCTTGTATTCGCGCGCTTCTTATATGTAATTTTTCATCTAATAAAATTTGACTTACTTATAAAAAAAATTTAATTTTTTTCTCCTCAACACATGTTCTTTCTTCTCTCTTTATTTAAAATAATAAAATGAGTGATGATGATTTAAAAATTAATATTTTAATGAAATATTTAAAATTTATTAAAGTTATTATTTGGTGATATGAAAAGTTGATGGCTAAATTTTTAAGAGTTTTTTAGCTAAATAATGCAGAGCTATTATGAATGCTTTTATCTCTTATACATTTTAAGATAACAAAAATATTTGTGTCTGCAATAAAATAAACACAATAATAAAAAAGAGGTTACATAACGTAACTATGGAGGCAGCAGACTTATTGGATGGGGATCCTTATTTTGGGCCAAAATTTGAAGGATGAAGGGCACATGCCCCACTTGCTTGCCTTTGGGGCTGGCCTTGCCATAAGTTTGAGTATAGTCCTTGATAACCAAATGAGCCTTGGGATGCTCAATAATACCATTAAGCAGGAACTTCACAATAAACATCTAGCAATAACCAATCACTTGTTTACTTGGAGTAGGAGACTCAAGAGTCCAATTGCCACTATGGTTTAAGGCATCCATTTTTTTATGTGTACATTGTGTACATTAGATGAGAGATAAAAGAAAACAAATGGCTAAAAAAAGAACATAGTTAGTGATAGGATCATATGTTTTTGTGTGGGAATGAGTATGATATGCAATACGAGTATAGGTAGAGGTGTGGGGTTAGGATATACTTGGCAAACTTGGATTAGAAGACTATGGAAGAACATTCAATGGTTTGTGCGGGAGGTATTGATGATTGTGATCTTTGGGAGCTGGAAGGTTGAGTTCCTATTAGGGCTTATCTTCTTCTTCCTCCTTGTCAATCTATTGTTCCTTTATTGTTCCTGTGGAATTGGCATTGGAAATTTGAGCAAATCTTCTTTCCGCTTCTCATCCAGTGGCTACATAGGACTCAATTTGGTTTCTTATGGCTGATGCAATGGGCTCAAGTTGCCATGGCTGCTTGGAATGGCGTCATAAATTATAATGCTTGGTTCAGTCAGTGTAGTCAAAAGTGTTTGCCCTGGTGCTTAAGCGGCACATGAAGAGTAGTGCTAGGGACCTCCAGCGACTTCTGGGGAGGCTAGTCACAGTGCCTTGCCGTGCTTTGTCTGTTTGTTCGTAACGGGAGAAGCACTCGCTTCATGTGCGCCTTTAACCTTTAAAAAAATAAATAAAAAGAGAGTAATCAATTGTGACTCTCTATTAATGGCAGACACTAGATGATTGACGAGTGACGACAAATGACATGCAATGGAAGATAGTGAGTGAGGCCAAACCTTGCGACTTCCATCAATGCCAAATGATTGACGAGTGATGGCAGACCACGAGCGATGGCTGACCTTGTGACCTCCATTGATGCCAGATGATCAATGATGAGCGATGATGCTGTGACGCTAGATGAACGCCATTGATGCTAGACAAACGCCATTGATGCCAGATGAACGCCATTGACGCCACACGCCAGACGATGAGCAACGATGCTTGAAGCCAGATGATTGATGCGACGACGCCTCTTGCTCCGTCAATGCATCTCTTCCTCCTCGCCGCCTAGTGCCCATAACAATGCATGAGCAAGATTATAATAGGTGTTATTTTCACGCATGATGTGTGGTGCGAGGGAGGTGTTGTTTTCACGCGCCGTGCAGTATTGAGAGTTGGAAGTTTTCTCCTTTTTTTTGACACTTTGTATTTAGTTCCACCAGCGTGACTTGCTGCGAATAGGTTGTGTTGGCGCCCCAATCAGGAGCGCAGGTATCTTGTCCGAAGTTTTTACTCCCTGCTCATGCCTGCTTGGACTAAGTGTTTTCCTTGGCAGAGCGTTTGGAAGGCGTGGGTGCCATTTCGAGTAGCCTTCTTTGCTTGGACTGCCGTATTGAGGAAGATTTTGATTGCTGATCATTTGAGGCATCGGGGTTTTGTTCTGGTTAGTCGGTGCTACCTTTGCAAGGCTTTGCCAGAGCATGTGGATCATTTTTTCCTTCATTGCCCTTATGCCAGGGGGTTGTGAGATATGGTTCTGGGCCTATTTGGCATCCCGTGGGTGATGCCTTCGTCTCTAAGCCAAGGTTCAAAAATACGTGAGGCGGGAACGGTACGGCCGAAGGCTGTACGGATATATGGGCGCCTCAGTACGGTCGAGGCGGGCGCCTCAACCTTACACAATAATTTTATGCTGGAAATATTATCATAGTAAAATAACTTAA
The DNA here is from genome assembly GCA_023512835.1 of Taxillus chinensis. NCBI lineage: Eukaryota > Viridiplantae > Streptophyta > Magnoliopsida > Santalales > Loranthaceae > Taxillus > Taxillus chinensis. The sequence goes on along the minus strand of CM042084.1, from coordinate 15,358,547 downwards.
ATTTCTCCACAACTTTAATAGAAATATATTACAATCATAATAGTCTTACACTTTATAAAATCAAACTAAAAATATAAATCAAGTCTCACTCAAAAACAAAATTAAGTCTTTGTAATCAATTTCAAATATTCAATAAAACAAAACAACTGAAGGTCTCAAATAGACACTCTAATCTTAATTGAATAGTGTGTCATCCGTATCTAATGGTCGAAATTTTGGATCCCAAAATGGTTCTTCACTAGAAAAGTCATCCGTTTCCGGTTCATCTTCCGATTCAATCAAAATGTTTTTTCCTTTTCCTACACCAAAATAATTAAAAATAACATCAATATATATATATATAATTTTAAATATAATGAAATTTTTTCATTTAATTATTAAACATTACTAAACTTACTTGAACTTCTACTTGTCTCTCCTTGCAAATTTTCACTTGGTTCGCATGAAAGGTTTGCAAAATCTCCATCAATATCATCTTCAATTATCCATTCATCATCCGAAGGCACATCGATGGCTAGTAGAGAGTCAACACCATCAGGTAAGTTTTGTTTTCTAATGAACTTATCCCTCAACTTTCTATTATACATGATATAAACTAAATAGTTTAGTTTCTCTCGTGGCCAATCGATTTCTTCTTTTAGAATGAATCTACAAATATAAATGAAAATAAAATTAGTATAAATAAATATATATTAAAAAATATATTCTAAATTTGTAATTTCATACGTACCCAATTGAATGCACTCCAATTTCGTTCACAACCGGATGATGAACAAGTGAGACTTAAAACTCTCATTGCAAAAGATCTTAACTCTGGGGTATGATCCCCAAATTGAATCCACCAATCGGCTACAATAATAATTCACCTAGTTAGAAATTAGATAAATAATTATAGAATACTTAAATGAGATTTTGACTTACCTGGGTTTATATTTATGTATAGTACTTTGTGCCAATGTGAAGCCAAACAACCCATTCTTTTCTCCTGAAATCGGTAATTTGTAGACAAGCCTTCTCTCTTTCTTCAAAATTTGGTATAAGCTTCTCCATGCACATCAATAACCCGGTCTTAATCTCTATATGAGTGGAGATTTGTTCTAATATTGAAATCTAGGATTCATAAAATAAGCATTTGCATGCAAAGGGCGATGTAATTGGAAATCCCATTTGTTGTCAATAATCTTCCAAATCTCACTATATGCTCCATATTCATCCCCTAAATTTTTGGCTATCTCCTCTTTAGCCGCATCCATTGCTCCATAAATAAATCCCATTCCAGGGATCTTCTCTGAATCTGCTAATCTCAACACACTAACAAGAGGTCTAGTTGTCTTCAATGCATAAGACATACTTAACCAAAAATTCTCATCCCTCACAATGATCTTTTTCAATTCTTTTCCTTCTACTTTATTCGCCCACGAGCTTTCCCTCCATTCCTGTGAAGTTAACATCTGCTCCAAAGGCTCACGCAATTCATACAAACTTTGTAATGTCAAGTACGTTGTAGCAAACCCTAGTAGGAGCAGGCCGAATTAAGTCTTTTTTTGTAAACTTCCTCATCAATGCCAATATCCACCCATGATTATAAATAAACCGGGTCACCTATTAAGAAACACACAATTTAGTAATGAAAGTTTAATTAAATAAATAATATCGTAAAGAAATAAATATACCTTCTTTGCTTTTCTCAACGCCATTTTATGTTGGGGTAGTTCTCCAATTTTCTCAAGAATCAAATCCAAGCAATGTGCGGCACATGGTGTCCACCATAATTTTGTCCTTTTCTTCATTAACATTTGTCCAGCTTTTTTTATAGTTAGAGGCATTATTAGTTACTACTTGAACAACAAAATCCTCTCCAATCTCTTCAACTACATCATCCAATATTTGAAATATCATCTTTGCATCTTTCATCGCATCACTAACATCAATAGAACGCAAGAAAATTGTTCCACGTGGATTATTGACAAGAATGTTGATCAACTGTCGCCCCCTTGTATCTTTCCAACCATCTCGATAATATGGACACTCCTGTTTGCACCCATGTCTTCTTCACTTCATTCACAAAAGTTTGAGTATTTTCTTCCTCCTTTTTTAAAATGGTAGTCTTCAACTCATAACTACTAGGTACTTTCAAACCAATTCCATAACGGCCGATTGCCCGACACATGCTAATAAATGATGGACTATCAATAACATTAAAAGCAAGAGCATTATCAAAGAAACATCGACCAATCTCCGCACACACATCCTCACGTAATTCCTTATTAGTAAGTCTTTTTTTAGGTTCACTTTTATCCATATCATTGATCTCCTCAACATCATCCTCTAAAATCCCCAAGAATCTATCCATAGGTCCCCTATTCATTCTTTGAGTAACACCATCACTACTTGAACCTCTCATAGACCCACCGTTCAATGTTGTGCACCTGCAATAATCTCTTCTTTAGCTAGTTGATTTAATTTTTTTGACTTCTCCGAATCATCAAAAAAAATTTTTCATTTCATCTCTAACCTCCGGTTTGAACTTTTGGACATGGGGCAACATTACCCCTTTTACCTGCAAGATGTTCCTTCAATCTAAATACACCCCCTCTTATTTCCTTTTCACAAAATTTGCATCGAATATACTTATATCCTTTTTTTTTTATCTTTCTCAATTTCAATCCCATACTTCCAAGCTGGATCTTTTCTTTGATTGCTTGCCATTACACCACAAATGGAAGTATGCTCAATGATCAACAACAATAAACAACACTGCAATTTGAATAATTAAACATACAAACTAATATTAATGTTATTAATATATAACATAATGTTAATTAAATAAAAACAATTAGAAAAATATATATTAAGTATAATATATACTCACGCCCACAACATTTCGGGCGAGAGGGAATCGGGCGAGAGAGAAGTGACAGAATCGGGCGAGAGGGATCGTGTCGAGGCTCGCGAGATCGCGGCGAGGCTGCGTCGAGGCTCGCGAGACCGGGTGGACGGGAGGCAAGGCTCGGCGAGGCTTGGCGAGGCCGTGTCGAGCTCGGCGAGACCGTGTCGACGCGAGTAGAGGCTAGGCGAGCTCGGCGAGGCTGCGTCGACGCGAGGCGAGGCTCGGCGAGGCTGCGTCGAGGCACGGCGCGGCGAGGGACAGATCGTCGATGACGATTGCAGCGATCTTCGGTCGAGGCGGCTGCGTCGGGTACTGAGGTAGGGCTGCGTCGCGAGTGAATGAAACGGTACGTTTTTTATACGTCGTTTTTTTTTTTTTAAAATAAAGTCGCCCGCCTCACCCCGTACCGTGTGTGAGGCGGGCGTACAGACGGTGAGGCGGCCGCCTCACCCGCCCAGAACGGCCGGCGAGTGTTCGCCGGCTCAGAGCGGCCGCCTCCGTACGTTCAGCTGCTGAGGCGCCGAGGCGCCGTACAGAGACGGCGCCTCTGTACGTATTAATTTAAGTGAACCTCATTCGGTGGTGTGGCGGGCTGTCCCTCATTGTATTCTTTGAAGTATTTGGAGGGAGAGGAACGCTCGTATGTTTGATGATCGGGAGAGGCCCGCTGACTGAGCTCTATTGTATTTTTCTCGTTATTTGGGTGATTGGTTGTATGCTTCGGGTGGTATTTGTTTTTCTTTCACTTGGGATGTTGTTAATGGTTGTTCATTTTGATCGGGTTGCTGTCTTAGTATTGTAATTTTGTATTTTTGCGTACTTTTTATGTGCGATTTGCATCTAATAAAATTTTATTACTTATAAAAAAAGATTATAATTGATGGTTTAGTAAGTGTACAATATAGCATATATTAAATTTTGTTTCAGATATTATACATAAGTCATTCAAATATTAACAAAAAGAATGAATACTATTAAATTTAGAAGATAATTTGTAGATATTTTAATAAATATGTTTGCACTTAACTTTACTAAAGTGAGCGCCTTTTTTGCACTTAAAGCGATGGGGTACCCGGGTACCCTTTGCGCTTCTAGTGTGCCTAACGCTTTTGATAACCTTGGATACAATACCCCGATCTGGTTCCTGTTTTGACATTGAGATAAGTATATGTAGGAGAGTAATGAGCAAATTCATTTAGTCCAACAGCCCAATCTAATTACACTAATATTATAAATTATATAACATTAATTCTCTACCAAGGGGAAATGAGAGTGAAAGATGAAGGGTGAGAGGGATTAAAAGAAGCAAGGAAAGATTAAGGGATGGATGGATTGGGTTACAATCCAAGAGAGAAGAAAGTATGATACAAAACATGAGTGTTTACAATATAAACTCAATGCAAGAGAGAAAAAAAGTATGGTCTTTAATGTGAAATTGATTGGGCCTCTTTTGCTTGGTGGTGAATTTTTAGTTATTTGAAGGGATATTTATAACCCAAGAGACCCACATAATTGTTGGGAGCTTTCAGTAAATTGTGATAAAGTTGTAAAACAATCTAGCACGGGAAACAAAAAAAATACAAAAGGTGTTTGGTGCTACAGGGAAGGCACCTGTTCATCAATGGTATGAAATACTATTGTAACAGTCATAATCGCCCTATGGTAGACTCCAGAACAACATTCATTTGCTAAGTCATTGGGCACCAACCGTCTAGTCCTCTTCTCTTGAATGCAGGACTTTATCAGCCAGTTGCCTGGTCTGTTTGGGGGAAGCGCCTAGCCCTTCTTTTAACATGATTTTGACTCCGTATTTGATGTCTTCATGCCTGTTCTTCCATCTTGGAGTCCTATAATCACTTAGACACTTATTCTTCATTGTAAAGATATGTATAAATGAAGCACTTTGAGCTTATTACAAGTTTAACACTAAATAAGTTTAAATACATGACAAGTTTAAACTCTTGCAATGAAAAGATACATGTTTTGGGTAAAGATACATAATAGCTTTATTTCATGCATCCTGCAATACCCCCCATAATTTTTTACTTTTGAAGAAATTAACTTTGTACTAGATATGTTTCATTATGGATATGGACACATCAATATGAAAGCAAGGTAACTTCTTTCTGGTTGATTTACTAACACAGCTAATTTATTCTAGATCATAAATGCAGTTATGAGTGGAAGAGATGTCCTGGTGATCATGGCTGCAGGGGGTGGCAAAAGCCTCTGTTATCAGCTACCTGCTATACTTCGTCATGGAGTTGCTCTTATTGTTAGTCCCTTGCTTTCTTTGATTCAAGATCAGGTGAGTGTAGCTAATGCATGTGTGCTACAATCACTGTTTTCTGAACCAAATGACAAAACTATTGGTTCAGGTGATGGGTTTGGCTGCTATAGGTATACCAGCGCATATGTTGACATCAACAACCAGTAAAGAAGATGAAAAATTTACATACAGGGCACTTGAAAAGGGTGAAGGTGAGCTCAAAGTGCTTTATGTAACACCAGAAAAAATATCAAAGAGCAAGAGATTTATGTCAAAGCTTGAAAAGTGTCACAATGCAAGCCGCCTCTCACTTATCGCAATCGATGTGAGTTTATGATTATCAGTTGTTGATTGGTCTTGGTAGGTTAAATATATTTCTTTCTTCTGGTAGTTTTATAGTTTCTTATCCTTCATTTGAGGAATGAGTTGTTTTAAGTATTTGCTTCATTGGCTTCCGCACTGAGTCTTCTGTGGTAATGACCTTTAAGTTAGTAATCCTTCCTGTCTTGTTGAACAATATTTTTGAGCATATCGATCCATCCTGCCTGAGCAAAAAAATTCGCTTCTTTGCAGTGTGTAGGTTGAACAGTTTTACGAGTGTATCTTTGTTAATTGTTTTAAGCACTATCAATGCAATTTGATTGTTTCTTATCCTTATATAATTGTTGATCAAGCGACTTCTTGTTCCCAATATATATTGCCTGTTGTGTATCATTACCTTATTTTAAGATGCCATCATTGAGCCCACTATATTTTAACTCTATTGTAGTGTTACCCGTAGAAATGTTTTCCAATTCTTCATTGGGCTATTTATCTTCCACCATTTTTCGTAAAAATAGATGATATCCTATATTGAGCATTTCAGTTTATTTATTAGCAAAAAAGAAAACTTTATTAGAGACACTAAGAAATTGAGACAAAATTACATGCACAATATATGTTAAGTAAATCAAAGCTCTTGTTTTTTTTGATAGGTAGTAAATCAAAGCTCTTATTCATAGGAGAGATTAGAACCATGCCCATAATTCTCCTTTCATATGTTGGACAATTCTTTCGAAGTTCCTAAAATGTTGCAGTTGCATTGCTTTTATATTGCTTGTTATCAACTATTTTTGTCCTGACACGCTATTGGCCTTTGATCATTACAATGCATTCTGACTCAATAAAAAAAACAAATAGAAGTTTTTAGAGTCTTTATCAATCGAAAAAGTTGCGAGTGGACACTTGCCACTAATATTAGTAAAATAAAGAAAATGTTTGGGAGTGGAGAAGGATTAATACCCAAATTTGGTACCTATTTTAAATATGAGAAGTTTTAGTTTGTTTTGAAAACTTTATTTAAAAACAACTAAATAAAGATATAGGATTCATGGTAAAAGAGTTCCCAAAAAAGATTAGAAGACAATTGTCGCTAAAGTCTTAACCACTTAAATGAAATTCCCTGAGAATTTTAAAAAAAGGCAGGGGAATATGGCATCTTGGTCTTCTTAGAGAAAGCTTCTATAATCATAGGATTCTCTGTGTTCTAAAAATAAAATCTTTTTGATATTTTTTGAAAATCAAAATATTTGGAAAAAGAAATTGTTTGCCACAATTGATTTTGGTCTAAACATTTAGGTTATGAATATTAGGAATTCAACTCCACATTTACTTGAACCTAAATACACACGGATCAAATCAAAGTTTTTATTTTGAATCGAACCAAAAGCAAATTAAAACATTTTGATCATACTCCTCTTCGATTCGTTGATTTATTGTATTCGATTAAGCTCATTATTTCTGTGACTAATATGATGTGTTTGGAATCCTAATCATTCTAAAAGATTTCAAGTTAAGTCTTTCTATTTTGTTCTTATCCCTAGTGGGCCGGGGTGCTTTATGTGGGAAGTGTTTGAAAGGCTAAGGTTCCCCTAGGGTGGTTTTCTTTGCTTGGATTGCAGTTCTAGGGAAGATTTTGATAGCAAATAATGTGTGGCAGCGTGACATTGTAATTGTTAATCAGTGCTACATGTGTAAGGTGGCAGAGGAGTTCGTAGATCATATTCTCCTTCACTATCTTGATGATCGGGTTCTTTGGGATGATCGAGTTCCTAGAGCCTTTCAATCCTTTTTTCTTGCTGGTACGGAAGCGTGGGGCAGTGTTCAGTGATTTGATGGGCTATTTCTTAGTGTCTTTGACATGAGTCGAATGCAAGGTTTCTTAAGAATTGTTAGCGTAGTGTGGAGGAGTTCAAAATCCAATTTTTTTTCCTCCCTTCTTTATTAGATGTCTGTCACGGACTGTTATAATTTATCGTATACCTTTGATGTTATTGATATTTGTTGTCTTTGAGCTGGGGTTCTTCTTCTGTGTTGTGCTTTTTGAGCTTGTTATACTCTCATTTCTTGTGCACTTCTTGCGTGCCTAGTTTTTTCAACAAAATATTTTTCGTATAAAAATACATAAATTATACTTCTCTTTTATAAAACTCTACATTTTAAAAGCTGAAAAAATGAGAAAACCAAATACTCAAAATCTACATTAGACAATCATTAAGAAATACCAATCACATATCTATTACATATTCCTACATATCTTTTAACTAGAAAAGGGGAAGAAGATGTTAAAAACCTGGTATTTAAGATAAAACTACCTGAAATTTAGAGAAATCCTGCTCCTCGTTTGAGAAGATAAGTGCAACCTCCTGCTATTTGTCTTGAATTTCCTTGCAATACCCAACCCTTTGTGAGTGTAATTTCCTGCAATCTCCTATGACCACCACTTTTGAACAAAAGTATGAATATTTGCAGCTTCCGTTGAGTATATCATGATTTTAGAATAAGGGTAGAAAGAGAAGGGGTATCTGGATGGAAAGGAATGAGACTTTTTCTCTCTTTCGTGGTGCTCTCTCTACCTCTCTTAAATATGCTCTACCTCTCTCAAAAGCACTCTCAACTTATGGTTTTAAGAGCAAACATTGAACTTTCGGTCAAAACTATGATTTGAAAGCAAGCATCAAACTTGCAGTTTTGACTCCAGTTTTTGATTTGGGGGCAATTTTCGATTCAAAAGCTCTCTCAAGTCTCAACTTATGGTTTTAAGAGCAAACATCGAACTTTTGATGAAAACTTTCATTTAAATCCCTTTCCAACTTGCAGTTTTGTAACTTTCAGGTCAAGCTTTAATTTGTTGACCTTTGACTAGGAGATTGCTATACCTCTGTTGACCACTGACCTTTGCTGTTTATCATTGACCACTAACATTGATTGTTGACTATTTTTTTTTAAATTGCATTTGAAAGATAATAATGGAAGACTAAAATAAAAAACAACCAAAACGCGAAAACAAAACACATAACTAGTTCGGACGTATTGGAGTCTAACATTGCCTAGCAAACATCTAAAGGGATCGCACCTAGCTACCAATTGGCTGTTCCATTTGCCTGTAACCCACTCTGTGCCTCAATCTTTGGACCCACATGGCCCTGTTAACCCATGAAAGCCCAATCACAACAAAAGCTCAACTCCATACCTAAGCTATCCAACTACAATAACGGAGGATATATTCAATTTGTTCCCCGCATACTTACAAAGCGGGAACCTACTCATGATCATCAATAGTCAATACCCTTTGCAATTGTTCCATGGCAGGAGCCTTACCATGGAAGTCTCATCAAGGGCTAGATTAGGGATTGTAGCCCTCCAAATGAGACTCCACCAAGCTGAAAAAACCATTTGTGCACCCTCTTCAGGTCACCAGATTCAGCTGACCCCTCATGAGGTTAAACTAATACAATGCTTCCAGAAAGACCAACAAATTCTCCACTTCCCATTATTGGGCATTTCTTATAAAAGTGACATCCCAAGCCTCCCCATCATGAAATGCTGCAATCAGCTCCTTTTCACAGCAACCAATTGATAAACATATTTTAGTTGATATCTAGCTATTTTAGTTTCCCAGTGTATGTTAAATTTATTTTTAAGTTGACCATGTTTTTCATATCCCATAGCTGTTTTTAATTATTGGTACCTTATACTTTCATTTATGCTTCTTGACGTTTCTGCTTTGTTTTGAAACATATTTTTGAAATTGCTTGTTTGTCCAAGGTTGATAATTTGGGGCATCATGCAGGAAGCACATTGTTGTAGTCAGTGGGGCCATGACTTTCGCCCTGATTACAAAAACCTAGGAATTTTAAAGACACAATTTTCCAGTGTTCCTCTGATTGCGCTGACTGTATGTTTACGTTTTCCCCTTCATTTTTTTAAATAAAAGACATTATAATTTAAACTGATGGGGTTTTCGGGAGTTCTGATTTATTTTTTTGTTTCTAGGCAACTGCTACTAAGAAAGTTCAAACTGACCTGATGGAAATGCTACATATTCCGAAATGTATTAAATTTGTCAGCACAGTCAACAGGCCAAATCTCTTCTATATGGTGTAGTTATTGTCTTGTGCTTGGCTATCAAATAATTTGGTGGGTTATGGAATTACAATATAACTAAAGTCCTTTTATTGCAGGTGCGGGAAAAGTCTTCTGTTGGAAAGATGGTCATTGATGAAATTGCAGAATATATTCAAAATTCATTTAACAAACATGAATCTGGTATTGTGTACTGCTTCTCGAGAAAGGAATGTGAACAGGTGTGGGCTATACTTGCATTCTTCAAGTCCAATTTTTTCCTAGTTTAAGGGGATCAAAATAATTACTTGTTGCATTTGTGATTATTTAAAAAGAGTAACTTTATGAACATGGAAGGAGATACCGGCGGGAGATGTTTCCAGGTATGTGACAAAAACACAATGAAAGAAGACAAAGTGAATGATCTTTAGTTAAGCAATGCAACCTACTCCTGTCATAAGCAAATCGAGCACTTCCCTTCAGGGATTTTAGATGGATGCAATATCATTTTCAAAAACCTACAAAAGCACACACCTAGCCTCAAAGATAAGCAAAAAAAAGTTAATAATATATATATTTAATTTAAAAACATAGCACAGTTGAATAGTCTTCTCCTGACCTAGGTGAAACAACTTCATGAAAGCTTGCATTTCTGTACCCTAGGCACAGGTGAAGGACAAAGTGAACTGAGGTAATTTTTCAGGGAAAAAAGTTCTTGCAAAACTTCATAACGTTTTGCCATCTTTTTTGGAGGGGTGAAATAAAAGAAAAGGGGAAAGAGGGAAATGAAACGAAAACTTGACCAATCATGCCCCAACAATGTTGACAATTCCTGACAAAGTTGGTGCTGCTGCTCTGTGAGTCTTCTTTCCACACCCTCCCTCCCTAAGTCTTGAAGCAGCTGCTCTGATGCTCTCACTTCTGGTGCTGACCAGTCTCAGAAATAAACATAAGCTACTGGAAAAAGGTGTACTGGTGGGGCTAGATGTAGTTAAACTGATACATGAATGTATAAATTTCACATTGGCTGTCTGAGGCTGTTATTATCTGGTGTTGGGCAGAATTTTGCAGCGGCTTTCCAACAAATAAATCCTGGAAAAGTCCGTATGCTCACAGCAAAGATTCATGGCACTATGCGTTTCCCAATATAAATGGAAAGTAATCATGCAGTACTTTATCTTCTGTAAGAAGTGCCATTTTTTAAGGAACACAATACCCTTTCCTTTTTTACTTGGTCCAATAATCGGGGTGAGACCTCTTTCTGTAAGCTTGATCGGTTCTTGGTTTTTGCAAAGTGGGCTAGGCACCTTGTCCATATTCCTCGATTGCAGTTGTGTCGGTGATCTGATCATTTTTCAGGTAGCATTGGGCCATTGGCTTGTGGTTCTTTGCCACACTATTGACGGCATTTCTGTTTTGAGAACATGTGGTTGTTGATCAAGGGTTTTGCAGACCGAGTTCGTTCTTGGTGAGTCATATTTTTGTGGAGGGTTCTCCCATCTTCGTGGTTACTTCCAAGTTGAAGTTGTTGAAAAGGGACTTAAAAACTTGGAATGATTGTTTGGGGGCAGGTTGCAACGCAGAAGCAATCTTTGTTGGCTGGTTTGAAGGAACTTTATGGGGTGTCGGTGATTCGACTGCTTTCTAATATGAGGAGACAGGTTGTAGAGAGCTATTCACCACCTCTAAAAGCTTCTTTTGATGGATGAGATTTCTTGGTGTTAGAAATTTAGAGTCTTGTGGCTTATATAGGGGGGCTAGAACTCCAAATTCTTCCATTATAGCTAACTCACATCGGAATGCTAATACTGTTAGTACTTTGAGTATCAATGGTATTTCTTTGACGTGTCAGGAAGACATCAGGGCTCATATTGTGAGGTTTTATCATTCTCTTTATAGGAAAGAGCATCCCTGATATCTCTTAGTGGGAATCCAATTTGCTACCATTTATGAGGAAGATGCTTTGTGGCTTTGATCGACCTTTAGAGGAGGTGGAGGTTGTGTCAATGATTCGGAGTTGTAAAAGGGGTAAGGCCCCTGTGTCGGATGAGTTTTCCTTGGCTTTCTTTCAATATTGTTGAGATATTGTGTGGTTGGAGTTATGGCGGTGTGTTTGGAATTCCATGAGCATTGTATGTTTGAAAGGAGCCTCAATGCTACTTTTTTGGCTCTCCTCCCAAAGGAATAAGGAGCAAATGCTTTGAAAGATTTTTAGCCTACAAGCTTAGTGGGAGACATGTACAAAATTATAGCTAAGCTTTTGGCGATCCGGTTGAAGGGGGTTTTGGGGAAGATCATTTCTTTGTCTCACGGTGTTTTTGTTTGCAGTCAACATATCCTTGATTCGGTTCTTATAGCCATTGAGTGCCTTGATAACTAGTTTGAGGCGTCTCTTCCCGGTATTCTTTGTAAGTTGCACTTGGAAAAGGCTTATGACCACATTAATTAGGATTTTTTCATGTGGGTTTTGGGGAAAATCATTTCTCAGTCTCAGAGTATTTTTGTTTGCGATCGGTAGATCCTTGATTCGGTTCTTATAGCCGATGAGTGCCTTGATAGCTAGTTTGAGGCGTCTCTTCCTGGCGTTCTTTGTAAGTTGCACTCGGAAAAGGCTTATGATCACATTAATTAGGATTTTTTCCTGTATATGCTGGAGCGGCTTGGGTTTCCGGCTAAGTGGCGGAAGTAGATATCTTTTTGTATTTCTTTTGCATGGTTTTCTGTGTTAGTTAATGGAAGTCCCTAGGGGTTCTTACCGAGAACTAGAGGGTTCTATCAAGGGGATCATTTGGGGTGCTAGACTTCGCAGATGGGCCCTAGTTGGTGTGTCGTGGTAGCCCAAGATGGGAAATAGGCACCCTCCCATGCTGCAAGCATCTGAGCTAATGATCCACATCCATTACTTCACTTGAGGCCACGTTCAAAGAACCTCGAAACACATCAAAACAGTTGGGGGATTCAGAATGCTTTCCTCTTAAGCATTACAAAAGATTAGTGTCATCAGCAAATAGGAGATGAGAAATGAAGATGGTTATAACCTCATATCTCATGGTAAGAGCATATCTAGTAGCTTAACTATATCAATAACTAGAATAATATTTAACTAAAAATTTGCTCTAATAGATTAGCTATGATATTAACTAAATTTAGATACAACTATAATTTTATCTAAATATAGTTAAAGTTATAGTTATGTCACATCAACCACTCACTTCACACATCTCGCAAACCCCCAACATGTCCTTTTTTTCGTGACCACATACAAATTGACCATGACGTTTGTAACTTCAGTGCTGTTACCTAGATCCTCTGCATTGCAAGAACTACCGTTGCCCAGATCTAGAGAAGGTGCACAACCTCATCTCCACCTCCATGAAGCAAGCCCTAGAGTAGCCCCTCAATTATTCCTGCAACTGCCTTGTTGGCTTCCTCGAGCCCTATGTATGTTTCGTCATCTACCTTGACTAGGGATCTGGTCATGGTCGACGTGGCGGGATGAGAGGGTGGAGCGGTAGGAAACTTGTGGCCCTCTTGACCCTCGTTGACTAGTGTGAGACCACGATTGGAGAACCAAGTCTCGCGACGCTAGAGACGGTCTCAATCGGAGAGAGAGATTACATCGAAGAGAGAGGAGAGATGCTTCGCTATATGTGTTGCTAGGTTTTCAAGGGTTAATTGAGAAAAATAAATTTAAGCTAAAAATTCCTAAATGTATTGTGGGAGATGTTACTTATTTGCCAAAAAGATTTTAAGCAAGCTAAATATAGTTTTAGCTAATGTATTTTTTTTAAAGCTATTGGAAATGCTCTAAAAGATTTATTGTTTTGCTAAGAATGTCCATTGCAAAGAAAAACAGAAGGGAGATAATGGGTCTCCTTGTCTCAATCCTTTAGAAGCTCTAAAAAAGGAAGAAAGCCTTGCATTTATAATGATGAATTGATGAATTTATCCAACCATATCTCCCCAAAGCCTATTTACCACAAGGTCCTGAAGAAAAAGTCCCAGTTGACGTTACTGTAAGCCTTCTCCATTTCTAGTTTGCATGCTATCCCATTGGCCCATCTTTTGAGGTTTTGGTTCACCACCTTATTAGAAATCAAAATGGCATCCAAAATCTAACAATCCCCACAAAAGCATTTTGATAATCAAAGGCTCAACAACTCGCGGGAGCTTATTAGCGAGGAGTTTCAAAATGAGCTTATAGATGCAGTGATGCAACCCACCAAGCTAGTGTGAAAAAATAAATATGCTAGAATTTATGGAGTAGCCTCTTGATAATTTATTTTGTGGCAGTTTTTTTTTTTTTTTTTTTTGCATGATGGATCTTCTTTCTTCATTGAGATCTGATGAACTTTTGCAGTGCAAATGGTTGGATTGGGTTGATTTTCTATACTTATATATATATATATATATGTGAAATTATTTTTCTAGGCTTTTTTGTTTTTTTTTATTTTCAGCATTCTTGCTTTTATCTTTTTTTAATAGACGCTTCTACTCGGAAGAAATAAATTATCCTGCCATGAAATGCAGGTTGCAAAAGACATGCGTGCTAGAGGAATTTCGGCTGATCACTATCATGCAGATATGGATGTTAGTTCCCGTGATAAAGTTCATTTTCGGTAATAACATCTCCTTTGGCATTGGATCTTTCGGGGGTGTTTGGTATATGTTTTTGTTTTTGCATTTTGGTTTCATTATTTAATTTTTATTAGAATTATAATTTAAATTTTAAATTTTGATAACAAATTTTATTTCATAGGAAAAAATGTGTTTTAAAAAGTTTTTTTTTAAATAGATCGTACAAAAATTAGTAAAAATTATAATATGGTTGGCCAAATAATAAAGTAAACATAAAAAAAACAATAAATTAGTTTCCATAAAAAATAAAACTTGAATTTGAAAATAAAAAATACCTAAAACATATTTTTCATAGTAACTATTTATTCAAATCAGGATTTGAATAAACTATCACTTTATTCAGATAAGAGATGTATCAAATATACTTTGTTGGCCGGATTCTGTTTTTGAAAACGGATTTGCATTTTGCATACCAAACAGGTCCCAAGGATCTGACCCCACTGATTTTTTTGCTGCTTTAGTTAATTTTCACGCTTTTGTGGGCACTAAAACTTTACAAAAAAAAATTATAGCTATTCCCGTACTTGTGATTTATCAAAGAATTTACTATAAAAGTAGATATAAGACCGTACTCGTGATTTCTCAAAAAATTTACTATAAAAGTAGATATAAGACTGGTTATCGTTTAGGCGTTTGTCCCCCTAATTCCTTAAGCTTCTTTAAAGCCTCCCAAATTTTGGCTGAAGTTAAACCATATAAAATAGTTTGTGATTGTCAAATTTTGTATAGTGATCGAGGTTGGTTGTTTTGTGATTATTGTTGATTATCTGGCTTTCTTTCAAATATAAATGGAATGTAATAATGCTATACTTTATCTGTTTCAGGGTTTTGTTTTTTCTAATGCATTTCCATGACACAGGTGGAGCAATAATAAGCTGCAGGTCATTGTGGCTACGGTGCGTGGCTGTTTTCTGTCTTCATATTTATTTAAATTCATGCTGTTATTATTCCTATCTTCTTTGTTTATTATAGGTAGCATTTGGCATGGGAATTAACAAACCAGATGGTGAGTAATAGGCTCTCACTTTTGTGTAGTATACATGAATGGCTGTCTGTTCTTCCGTTCTTTGTCATTGTAGTGCCAAGAGCAGTTGTTGATCGAACCAACTGAAATTACCATAGCCTGATTATTGAAAAATCAGGGGACATGTCGATATTGAATTTCTAAGAACTCTGGGAAAACAATGGGGAAAATGTTTGTAGTAATATAAATGCCAGTTATTGCCATGGTTCGAAGTATCGGTCGATACCAAGATGTATTGCCCGAATCGGACCGGTATCGGCGGGTTCCGGTACGAGATCCCAACCCGATTCGAAAATCTCGCGTATCTGCTCCATCTCGCTGATCTCGGGGGCGAGAAGACGCGACTCGGCCGATGTCCGAACGATATGCTGCATCACGGACGAAAATTCGTTCGAAATTAAAGTAAATAATTGGTACGTACCTTTCTTCTTCCTCCACTCCAATGCCGATGGCCATCGGTTTCTTCCTCCTCATCTTCTCTTCTTCCTCTGTGTTCTGGGCCATCGATTGATGCCATCGAACACGACCATTGATTGCGCCCGTCCTCGTCTTCTCTTCTTTGACAGAAATTATTTCCCCTCACGCACGCTGTCGCAGGAGTGTCGCACGCTACCGCAGGCCCTCACGCACGCTGCCGACTGCCGAGGTATGTTTTACGACTTTTATTTATTTAACCTAACTAATTTTATTTTAAATTAAATTAAATTAATTCCTTAAATTCATTATTCGCATTCCTTAATTTAAGGTATTAAATTTGTAAATCTTTTAATTCCTTAAACTAAAATAATTTTAAATTTAAGAAATTATTTCTTAAATTTATTATTGAATTAAATTTATAACTCTTTTAATTTCTTAAATTAAAACAGTTTTAAATTTAAGGAATTATTCCTTAAATTCATTCCTTAATTTAAGGAATTAAATTTATAATTATTTTAACTCCTTAAATTAAAACAGTTTTAAATTTAAGAAATTATTTCTTAAATTAATTCCTTAAATCTATAACTGTTTTAAATTTATTCCTTAAATAATGATAAAACTTGTTTTAAATTTATTTCTTAAACTAAAAATAAAACATGTAATAATGAAATGAAAAATATTTAACACATAAAGCTATAAATTTAAGAATATTTAACATACTATAAATTAATTAAAAATAATTAATACACTAGCTATAAATTTTAAAATATGTATTACGGTATAAATTAAAATAAGAATATTTAATATGATATAAATATTTTTTTTATTTGTAATGTTGTTAATGAATACTTCGAGCACTTCTTGTGTGCAATCTTTTCTAATAAAATTTCCTTACTTTTGTATTAAAAAAATTATACTCTAGCATCTTTTTTATGTTAGAAGTCATAGCATGCAATTAAAATAATTTATTTTGCTTGTTTAATGATTCCAATGTAATTATTTGATTTTTTCTGATTTTCCTATGATTTTTATTTTTTTAATTAAATATTATTTTACGCTTAAAGTTGTATCTCACCCGAGATGCAACGAGTTGTCCGCGACCGTGACGCGACGATGTCCGCGACCGTGACTTCGAACCATGGTTATTGCTGCTCATTCAATATAAAGCTTTACCATTATTTATGTTTCATCAAACTTATCATTTACATTAGAATTTCATCAATTTTTGAAAGTGTAAATTATAAATTTATTTTTCTACTAAGATTATTGGATTGATGAAAATGGCTGGACTTTGTAGCATATTGCTGGTGGGTTTTATTACTTTCTTTTTCTTTATCTTAATAACGTATTGATTAAGTTATTTTATCTTGCTATTTTAATAATGTAGCATAAATTATTTTAACTCCTTGGAGAGGTAAAGCTTCTTGGCTCGAGAGGATTCGATGGACTTTCCTCTAGAGATCTGTTGCGGGTAAGTTTAGACCTCATTTGGTTCGATGGAATAGGGTGTGTTGCCTTCTTTCTCAAGGTGGTTTGGCTATTAAGAAGCTGTGTTGCTTTAATGTGGCTCTTTTGGGGAAATGGTTGTGGTAGTTTAGGGTGGAGTGGGAGGCTTGTGACGGGAAGTAATAGCTGTACAGAGTTGCTAGTAGGGTTAGGCCTCGTTGATGCACTGCGGTCCATATGGCATTAGGTTATGAAAATTCATTCGAGTACAATGGGCCTCTTTCTCTCGATTTGTGGTTGTTGAGCTAGGAGATAGTGTTTTTGTTCGCTTTTGGGATGATGTCTGGTGTGGTGCATCACCCTTGAGGCTTGTTTACCCGAATTTGTACCGGCTTGTGTGCTCCCCTGATGTATTTGTCGACAATATTCATTGTCTTCGGGGTACTACCATGTAGTGGGAGGTAGTGTTTTTGTGGGCCGCTCAGGATTGAGAATTAGAAGCTTTTTCATTTTTTTCGACATGTTGTATTTAGTTTCTCTCGCGAGGCTTGTGGCTGATAGGCCCCAATCGGGTGTGCAACTTTCAGGTTAAGAGCTTTTACTCTCTTCTTATGCCTGTAAGGCCTGAGATCTTTTCGTGGCGTAGTATATAAAAGGCACGGGTCTTGTCTTAAATTGTCTTTTTTGCTTGGACTGTGGTACTTAGCCGGATCCTTACTACTTAGTTTTTAGATTAATTTATCTTAGTTTAATGCGTATAATGGCATTATCATCTTATCTTCCTAAGTAGATAATATTAAGTTGTAATGAGCCGTAACATTACTATTAATTAGCCATAATTTAAGATTATCTAAATTAGTTTTTTTTCTAATTATGTTAGCTCTAACCGTGTATATATGTATATTATAATGGTTCAATTGTGAATAAGAATAATATTTTCCATTGTTTTTTCGTATTAACAAAACATAAAATTTGGTCTAACCCTAATTAAGAGATCTTCTAGTTGCCTGACTCTTATGAGCGCCGTCTCTTATTTGGCTTTTTCCTTTGTGGGGGCGAACATCTTTTATGTTTTTATCACGTTTGCATACTCCAATTGTTTGCAATACCTATAAAGTTTCCACAGACCTTCACGCGTTCCAATTGCAACCATAGCATAATGGTCTTGCATCTTGTTCATGATTGCTATCGTCACACAACTTGATAGCAACTGTAACCCTTGTGTGCTAGAACAGTCGCTACTGCCATTGCTGGAGCAATTGCTGACATCGCAATCGTTGATCGTGATAGAGCTATTGAGTTGTCTCCATTTGCCAATGTTGCGCGCCTCAATCATTACGGTCATTGCAGATCACAATCAGCTTTAATTGCTCCTTAGTCATGATTGTTGTAGCAACGGATAATGACCCATCCTCTTTGGTTGTTACTTTCTTGGCAACAGAGATAGAAGATGATGACTACCCAAGTTAGGCCGGTGGCTCTATTCTTCGTTCAACCCTCGAACAATGACCATAACTGTCATGTCTTCATTTAAACTTTAAACACATTTCTTTGCTGCAGTGTTAAGAAAGATTCTTTGGCATTTCTTTCCAAGAATTTTCATTCTTGGTTGATACATGTTAGAGTGGAATCCTACATGAAGTGTGGTCATTTGGCTTGCGGGGGGAGGCCATGCTGTCTTGGAGGGAGGAGTAGGAGCTGTGGGAGATGTTTCCCTAGGTGGCGGTGACCAGTTTGGGGATGGCGGCATTCCTTTCTTGGAGGTAAGACAAGATGGATTTGTATCTGCGAGTGCGATGGTAGCGCTGCTTGGGGAGGATTAGCTGGTGGCCAGGCCATTCAGCTTTTGGTAGTCACTTACACTGGTGGGGGTCATTTGGTTCGGGGGGAGGGCCTGCTATCCTAGAGGGAGAAGCAGGCGCTGCGGGGGATGTTTTCTTGGGTGGTTTGACCAGTCTGGGGATGGTAGCGTTGATTTTTCAAAGGTAGGGTAGGATGGGCTTACGTCTGTGAGTGCAATGGTAGCGCTGCCTAGGGAGGATCAGGTGGGTGGCCTGGCCATTCAGCCTTTGGTAATCGCCGATCCGCTTGTTGATGCTCTCGATGGGTAGCGTTGTGCCACTGCTTGTATCTCTGACTTGGAAGAGTCGGAGTGGGTCTTACGAAAGCATAAAGCCATTTGAACTCGTCATTTTTAATTTTTTGCGGGATATCAAAGCTAGGCTTCTTGCCTGGAAGGCTGCTGCCCCTCCTTTTCAGCAGCCTGAGAGCGTAAGGTCTAGAGGTGTGCAGGAGTTTAAAAGGCTGCTGCCCCTCCTTGTGTTAGCCCAATGAGTTTGCACCTCTTGCCGTGGGATGTGCGAGAGCTTTGTGATCGGGAGACTAACCAGAAGAATGTGTCGGTGGATGTCGTGAAGCTTTTGTGGCTATGTCATTTTGTGGATTGGCTGTTTTTTGGATCTTTGGAGGCATGGATGTTCTCCAGGGTGTGTAGTCCTCATCTTGCCAGTGATAGGTGTTTGCTCTGAGACTAGCATTTTAGTTTGCACTGCTGGTGGGTGGTGTTGTGGTGTCGTATGTGTCGGCAGACCAATATGGTTCGAAATGGCTACATTGAGCAGTTTAAACAACTAAGAGCTAAAGTAATTCTTCTTGTTGAAGGTCGCGGATGGCGTCCCAAATGTGTGATTTTAGGTTATTTGAATTCTCAAAAGGGCTATAAATGTTTTTATTCTCAAGTAAATACTATGTGTCTATAGATGTTTAGTTTTCTGAGTAGGTATCCTATTTTTCTGGAGATATATCTTTTGTTCTTTTTCGGGAAAGTTTGGTAGTAAGGAAGAGGAACACAACTATGATTAAATGAAAAGAATGCGTGAATTTCAGGAAAAAGAAAAAATTCAACTATTATAGGTGTAGGGGAGTATTTAGATGCTCATGATCCCGTGCAGGTTGAATTGGGTAAGATATAGAGGCTAATTCGGGTGTTTGACAAATACTACTCAAGATGGAATGTTACTCTCGACTCTGATCCTCCTTTCAATGACACTATCATGTCCTTAGAAGATTCTTTTGAGATTAACCATGAAACACAAATTCCCACAGAGGTACTTGACTTTTCACTTATAGTTCCAAATTCAAATGATATCTTGAATTCTAACTTTACGGGTTTAGACAATTTTACAAGTCAGAGATATCCTCTCTGTGACTGTAGAGAGCTTGATAGATTGGGTTTTTTTAAATTATCTTCTTATATTGTTATCCTATTTTTGACATCATTTGTTATTCTCGCCTTATCTAAGTCTCATTTTGTTTTTGCTCTTCAACTATTTTTTGTATTTATTTCTAGTTATTTTTAGGAAGTTCTTGGAAATTACAAATGGAAGTTAACTATGGTAGAGGAAATGAAAGCCTTCTAGAAGAAATCCAGTTAGGAAATGGTTGAGTTATCCTTGGACAAGAAGACAATGAGTGTTTATAGTAAAATACAAATCTGATGGGACAATTAAAAGATACAAGGTCAGATTGCTTGACAAAGGTTACATTCAATTGTATGAAATTGACAATCAAGAAACCTTTGCTCCTATGACTAAAATGAGTATTGTTAGAGTTATAATTTCTCTTATCGCTTATGTAGACTGGCCATTCGATAGTTTGATGTGCAAAATGATTTCTTTTATGGTGATTTGATGGAAGAGGTGTATATGGATCGTTTTACTAGCTTTATACCACAAGAAGCAATGTATGCAAGCTAATAGAGATGTTATATTGTTTGAAACAATTACAAGAGCTTGGTTGATTTACCCACTCAATGCATGCATATGGTTTTAAGCATTTTTTGGCTTATCACATTCTACTTGATAAAAGAGATGGTGGTGATATTATCTTACTTATTGACATAATTTTTGTAATAATGTTACATAGAAAAGTTTTGGTGTTTTGACGAAGGTATTTGAAACGAAGGATTTGGGAGTTTTGAAATACTTTTTTAGGCATTGAAGTATATCAAAAGGAATTTTTTTCTCTTAACATAAGTTTGACTTAGACCTCCTAACTGGAATTGGTAACTTAATCTATGAATCAGTAAATATTTTTATTAAGGTGAACCATAGTCTAATTATCTATCCTAACGTATACGGAGAGATAGGTTAGTGAAAAATATGATTTGACTCATATTAGAACTGATATATCATATGTAGTTGGTGTGGAGTTAATTTATTCATAATCTAAGTGATCGACATATGAGCGTTTTAAATCTTATTCTAGCATATCTAAAGTCCTCTTTAGGTTAATAAATTATGTTTTCAAAGTATGGACACCTAGATATTGTAGGATACATTGATTCTGACTTTGCTCGATTCAAATTAGACAGAAAGTCTACTTTTAGGTATGTCTTTTGTGAGTGATAATTTGGCGATTTGGATAAGGAACAAAATTTGGTTTCTTTGTCTAATGTAGAAACTTAATATCGCGTATTTCATCATGCTATTATTGAGTTTATATGGTCACGTTAGGTATTTTCTTACGAGACCTTGGTTGTGGCCATTGGAAGTTAATGATGTTTTTTTTTTGTGATAAGACAACTATCGAAATAACTAATAATCTAGTATAGCATGGTCGAACCAATCATAACTTGACAGGAATTACATCATGGATGATGTAAATTCTAGTGTAATAGAAGTTTCCTATATTAAGATAGCAGATCAACTGGATAATATGATTACTTATGCTGTTACTGGTGTTTTTTTTATACGCCTTTGTTTAAGTTGGACATGTGTGATTTGTTTTTGTATCAACTTGAGGGAGAGAGTTGAAATGAATTGTAATATCACTATTATTGGTTGTGACTTAATATTACCTAAATTAGTTTCTTTCCTAATCTTCTCTGATCTTGTATATATGTATGCTGTAATGTTTAAATTGTGAATGAAAAGGAATAATATTTTCCTTTGTTCTTTTATACTTATTATCAATTTCAATATGGCCCAATAAACAATTGGATAAGAAGAAAATGCTTTGTGGTTTATTTTAGAATTTGATTTCCTTGGAGCTGCAAGAAACACAGTAACCCCCCTTCTATTCCAACAGTTGCTATGACCCATATGCTATGCTCTTTTGACACCCGTTAAAGGCCTGTAATTTTATTTTGCATTGTAGCGTTTGTTTACATGTGTCGTTCTTCATTCTATATCTTCCCCCTGCAATTTCCCTCGATTGTATACTTCCATCAGTTTAAATAAATACTTTGGGTGCAAACCTAATCTGACTTCTTGCTTATCTATATCATGTATTTTTACCCAAGTTGATTTATGATTTCTTTAATTGACATTAATCAATTTGGCCAACAATTTATCATCAGATTAAGCTTTTAAATAATTGGGTTCCCCACAACATTTTAGCATACCATGGTTTTGGTGACTTACTCTGGTAAGTAGCGTCAATATTTATGGTTAAATGTACATTACTTAATCTTTAACCCTATGTTTGTATAAAGAAGTTATCTAGAGTAAAAAACTAAATAAATCCAATTTTATATGGTAACAGTCTTGTCATTCACTTTTGCGATAATATAATGTTTGTTTCTGTCATATATTTGTACACAATGTCGTTTGTCTTCATAACATCCTCATATAAATGTATATTTGTTGTTTCCCATACTAACAAGTTAACTATAGTCAGGTTTGTCATTCATCACAGCCTAAGTAAATCAATGGAGACATACTACCAGGTTTATTATTCTACTTATCGAATTCAATATTTTGATCCATAACTGCATCTCATTGTGTATACTCATTGTCAATATAGGAAAGTGGTCGGGCTGGTCGAGACGGACTTCCTTCTGAGTGCCTGCTTTATTTTAGGAGTGGTGATGTTCCTAGACAGGTAATACTTTTTTGTGGCCTTGTTTGTTGTTGGTGTTGACTGATATTGACTTATGGTCTCGGGTAACACCTGTAAGCAGAGTTCAATGGTTTTCTACGAGAATTGTGGATTACAAAATCTTTATGACATTGTTCGGTATTGTCAGGTTAGTACTTTATATTAAAGAAAAAATGACATTATTTTTTGTAGTATTTGATGGTTTGTTGATTATTTTCTCAATCAAATAACTTGAAGTTCTTTATAATATTAATAATGGATTGAACCTCACTGTTTGGATAGGATAATAATGGACATTTATGCCCAGCAAGTGTTAAATTCCACGATATTGATTACTAATATGGATGATGGATTGAACCTCCCTGTTTGGCTTAAACTTTTTTTGATGTAAGACAAATGTCGACATTCACACATGGAAAGTGTTAATTTCCACAATATTGATTAAAAATCAAACCAACCCAAGAAGCCTTAATCCTAATTAAAATTCCCCAATAATGATCGACAAATTTAAATCTATGGTCTATTTCAATTGCAGTTTGTGTATTTAGAGGGATCCTGATTTGTTACTCTCAAAATTTTAAAAACTGAAATCCCAAAATAAAATATTTGAATCTTTTATGCTATATACTCCTATTTTCCAAAAATATATAATTATAATAAATGTGACAAGACTAAAATTTAAGGTTAAAATTCTTAGCTTGCTAGCATGGCCACATTATTGCCCAACAGTTAGAAGAATTTTGACCTTGATGTTTAAAATGAACGAGGACTCAAAATTTTAATTGGTAGATTATTGATTTCAATTTTTTTTCTTTTATGTGAATGCCATAGTAAATATTTGTTGTTTGGGTTATCATTTGAAGTGTCAATGTTGTAAGGAAGATGGAGTCACCTGTTGGAACTTGAAACATCTTGACAACTAGCTTGATGTGTTATTAATTTTGGACATTTCAAAGTTAACGAGATCTCACATAACTCGTGTCTTCAAAGACTTTGCAATGCTAGACATTCTTCATATTGTTAACCATTGGATCTTTAATCTCTTGTCCATTAAACCATATAGATGCGTACATATTCTTTACCTTTACAAGGCTAGTACTGCTAGGTCGTGATATCCCTTTCTGCATTGTCAAGTCGGAGTTTTTTGCTACTATATTTGAAAGTAAAACTATTTACTTCATTTTCAAGATTTACATAAGAAACGGCAATCCAAGAGTAACTGAGCAACGTATGAACTTTTAATCCAACATGTTTTTTGCCACTGTAATATGGCCAATAATTATCTTTCTTTGTCCTTAACTCTTTACTTTCAGTCTAAAAGAGAATGTCGCCGACAAGCATTTTTTAAGCATTTTTCTGAGCCATTACAGGACTGCAATGGTATAATTTGCGATTGATACCTGTTAATTATTTTCGCCATCTGTCCTTCATTGGCTAATGCCAAATCCGTTTGTGTGTTTTTATAGGGATGTGTGACAACTGTGCTGAATCCAGTGGAATCAAGGAAATAGACGTCTCTGGTATTTTTGCATTTATATGCTCAAACAAATTATTTATGTCTTTGACGTATTTGGTGATTGATGCCAGTCAACCTATAAGAAGAGGTCTTTCAATTTATTTGCAAATTCTAACTTTTTTTCTTGGAATTATATTTCAATTTATTAGGGTTTTCATTACCTAATTATAATTTAGGTAATCTGTTAACGTTGGTATGCCAACTTTAACTGTCATTCTTTTCCTTTTTTAACTATTTTTAAAACAGTAACACCTCTGACCTCTCATCTTAAAATAAGTTTGGATTTTGTAGGGGTATTAATTTTCCTACACATAATTGTACTCTCGAATTTCGTTCTAGTAAAACATAGACCATTTATGGTTTTGCTATGCTGAATAGTAGGTGTTCAACCACACACTATTTCTTTCGGTTGGTGGTGAGTTTAAAGTCAGTCCGACTGAAAGCGGGTGATGATAGATAACACATGAAATTCTTACCAAATTAGGATAGTTGATTAAAGACTTGAAGTTACAAATATGAAGACATAAATAGTATTTTTGTAAAAAAATTTGGGTGACACTTTCTCATTTTAGGAATTTAATAGTGAGTTTTTGTAATCTTCTTTGTGTTGTAAATGTGTTCATCATTGTAATCTCATTTTCATTGTATTCTTTTGATTTCATCTGTTGATTGAAGCAAGGTTATAATTGCTGTAAATCAACATATCGTCAAACTTTGTACGTATACAAGATACAGATAACATAATGCTTATTTATCTCTATTTCTATTGCGATCTTGTATTGGTCTTCATATTGCATCAATTTGAAAATGTTTTAGCCAGAAGCTGCGCAATTATGGTGAGTGCAAGAATAATGGCGAGATCAAAGAAATAGCGGAGTACCTAAACCCGCTTCCTATCTGACGTAGCTGAGGAGGCTTATCCTGTCATTGCCTAGAAGAATTTCATCACTGGGCAGGCTCTTCTACCTATCTCTACAGAGCATATACATAGTACCCCACTAGATCTGGACTGGGATTCCTCGGACTTCACCGGTTATCCGCTAGTTCTATTTGAACAAGGTATCTCATGAGAAGCTGGTTGATAATGAGATGTTGGTGTATGTGCGTGGCGTCATGGTACTAGTTTGTACTGACTTCATCCACGGGGTCTATCATCTTCCAATCCCTACTGCCAAGCAGCAGCAACCATATCGACGGATGCCCAGTGACACCATGGGCCACTTGGCTATTGATCGCTTTGGGACAGACGAAGGCCTTATCTCGGCACATTTTTCCTGGAGAGAACTGTGGTTGGCAGGCGTTCATCTCCACTACGATCCATTCAACCACCCACCTAGGCGACATGTCTATTGATACTGCTAAGATGATTATGGATATTGTACTAAGCGGCAGCCTGTTCCCGTGGCGTCATTTATTTTCCAGGAGTTAATTGCTTATACTGGCTCTAGTCCTTCATTGATCTTCCCAGGCCCCCTCTCACAGCTTTGCTGGATGGCTAGGGTCGATATTGTGGAGAGTGAGGAGCTGGTCCCTACACCACTGACTTTATCTGAGCATGCCTGGTACCTCTAGTTCTGCTCATGCTCGTCTTCAGATGACCTCTGTTGGCCCATCAAGCAGCAGTTATCCTTTTTGCACCTTGATTAACAACGCATTCTTGGCCGCTTAAAAAAATCTCTCTCTTTCTCTCTATATATAAATATATAACAAAAAGAAATAAAAATTCTAAAAACCTAAAAAAACTAAAAATTAAAATAAAAAACAAAAAGCCTACACATTTTAAAAATAAAAATCCAAAATAAAATTTAAAACTAAAAACCAAAATGTAATCTTTAAATCCATTCCGAGTCAACGTGTAGTTGAATAATTAAATTTTAATTCTAATTATTTAGACCAACAATAATTGTGGTAATTTTTTAAAATTTATTTTTCATTATATCCTAATATGTTTTAAAAAATATTTTTAACTTTTGCCTCAATGGATTTTGTGTCTTGTATTTCAAATGATTTTGAAAACAAAAAAAATGTATTAAATAAAAACCAATTGTATAACCAATTAGAGAAAATAATGGTTATACTCATTATCTTTTAGGAAAAAATTTTCATTATTATAACTTATTTGTCATATGTTCCACAAAAAGTTTTTGATTAAGCTAAAACAAGTAGATTTTTTTTTTCTAAGATAGGTATCAATTTTGAGCATTGTGAGAGTGTATTTCATTCCTCATGCGTAACTGATTCCTAAACTCAACTCTGAGCTATAGACTATTACATTATGTGACTAACAGTATCTTATTTGGTTGGTGACAACTCTAAAAAACTAAATAAAAATTTTCATAACAAGAAGAAAAATTTGAGCCTGTTGTGAGGAGGATCACTCGAGGACCACTAATGTTTCAAAGAGCCCAGCAACGAGGCTGAACAAAATTTGGTGATTACACTTGCCATGTTTGATTAGGAAAACCAGTCCCTTCTTTTATAATTGTCCAATACCTAGTAAATTGTTCCATAGATACAGAACATAGAATACCACAGTGATACCCTGCATGAATCCATGGACATCAATAAGAACATTTCCCTTTCCTAGTACTGCCAAGCTTGAATTATTCCCCAGCTTCACGGATTTTTTGAGGGTATCATCAAAATTTGTGAACATCTTCTTCTGGCCACTCATGATTTCTGCATCCCAAGTCTATAAACTATAGTTCTTTTCTTTCATCCTCATTGATATACATGTAAGCCATCAATAACAATTCTTTAATGGTTTTTTCATAAAAACCTTTTGAAACCTTCTTTTTATGACATTCCCATTGAAAATGCTTAAGTTCATAACAATTGTAACATTTGAGAGTAGATTTATCAAATCCATTTCTACCCCTTTCTTTGAAACTATTACGTCCATCTCTCCTGGCTTGATACACCTCATGAGTGACCTCTAAAGCTTGCTCATCCACTATGTGCCCCCCCATCCTTTACTCACATACCAACAAGCTATTTTGTAGTTCATTGATAGACAAAATGTTAAGATTATTTGATTCTTCAATGGAGCATACCACACAGTCATATTTAACATTCACATATCTCAAATTCTTTTCTATGATCACTACATCTCCCATTTTTCCCCATGAATCCAAATCTTATCGGCTAAGGTTAGAGTCTTTGGGAAATAGTCATTCATTAATTCCCTTTCCTTCATGAAGAGTTTGTAATTCTGCACGTTTGACACATGTTGTGCCTGTGTACTTATGCTTCAAGGAGTCTCGGATGTCTTTTGCGATATCTTTCTTTAATTTCGTATGCAAGATTACTTATGATAAATAGTTTTTAGCCGTCCTTTAGTTGTTGATTAGAAATGTTCTTCTTTTGTTTAATTGTGAGATTTCTTTCATCTGGTTCTGAAGGATTTTCAGACTCTACCAAACTCCAATATTGATTGAAGGATAATAAATTCTCCATGAGCATGCTAGCTCCAATAGTGGTAGCATCCATCAAACATTGGTATTGAAAATTGCATAAAACTACTTTTCTTGTTCATTTTTGTGGCGTCAGAAGTCTCATATTTTGTGGTTGACGGAGGGGGGATAAGAATTCCCAATTCTTTCATTGCTTGGCAAATTCCCATCGACACTACAACTCTATAGGAGCTCTGAAGTTGGATGGTGGTCTATCGTCAAATCAAGAAGCTATTTGGGAGCATATTGTTCATTTTTATGAGAGCCTTTACAAGGAGGATGGGGTCCGTCGGCCACTTCTCAACAAGCTTCTTCGTGGCTAGATAGACCTTTTTCGGAGGAGGAGATTGAGCTGGTTGTCCGTAGTTGCAAAGGGGACAAGGCCCCTGGTCCTAATGGTTTTCGTCTTGCTTTTTATCAGCATTGTTGGAGTGTGGTGCGGTCGGATGTCTTCGTATTTTGTGCAGAATTTTATGAGCATCACTCTTTTGAGCATAGTCTTAATGCCACTTTTCTTGCTCTTATCTCCAAGAAGCATGGGGCTATGACTATTCGGGATTTTCTATCAATTAGTTTAGTTAGTGGTATGTATAAAATCATTGCTAAGCTTCTGGCTAGTCGGTTGTAGGCAGTGCTCGGGAAAATCATCTCTCTGTTCCAGAGTGCTTTTGTTCATGGTAGATAGATCATTGATTCAGTGCTCATTGCTAATGAGTGCCTTAACAGTTGGTTGAAGGACTCTCTTCTTGGCGTGTTATGCAAGCTGGATTTGGAGAAAGCATACGATGATGTTAATTGGGGTTTTCTCATTTATCTTTTGTGGCGGTGTGACTTTTCTCAAAGGTGGCAGTGGTGGATTTTTTTTGTATCTCTACTGTTCGCTTTTCAGTGCTGGTGAACGGTAGCCCTAGTGGTTTCTTTTCGAGCTCCCGCAGCCTTCGTCAGGAGGATTTTTTGTCCTTGTTGCTTTTCCTTCTCATTATAGAGGCTTTTAGCCATTTGGTTGATTTTGCTTTTGATATTGGGTTACTCTCGGGGTTCTCTATGGGCACTAGTGGTAGTTGGAGCTTGGTAGTCTCTCATTTGCTCTTTGGATGATACTCTGCTCTTTTGTGAGCATATTTTTCATTTCCATGCCCTTCTTGTTTGGTTTATGGCTCTTTTGAGGCTGCGCTTCAATTTGGGCAAGTTTGAGGTAGTACCTGTTGGTGTGGTGCCTCATTTGAGGGTGCTTGCAGATATTTTTGAGTGTCATACTCTTGGCTGCCTCTTACTTATTTGGGACTGCTTTTGGGAGCCGCGTTCAAGTGTTCCTTTATTTGGCATCTGATTATTGAGAAGATGGAACGTCATCTGGGGAGGTGGAAACGGATTTATCTTTACAAAGGTGGTTGGCTAACTTTGATCAAGAGCACTCTCTTCAATTTGCCTATTCAGAATGCACACTAAGGCGGTTGCCTTTAGTGTGCTTTCTTTATATTCTCTTCCTACCTTGAGCGTCACTATTTGCTTTTCGTGGAAGGCTGTTTGGAAGGTTCTGGTCTTTTCTCGTGTGTTTTTTTTTGTTTGGTCTACGGTGCTTGGGAAGTTCTTTACAGTGGACAACTTATGTCGTCTTCGTATGGTGGCGGCTAGTTGGTGTTACTTGTGTTGGGTGGCCGCAGTGTCTATTGATCACATTTTTCTTCAATGTCTATTTGCCAGAGCTTTGGGACATGGTTTTTGGTTTGTTTGGATTTCCTTAGGTGATGCCTCAGGGTGTTGTCGATTTATTTTCCTGTTGGGCTGGTTGTGTGGTTCGTCAGTCGCAGCTTTAGTGTGTTTTTCCTCATTGTATCTTATGGTGCCTTTGGCGCGAGCAGAATGTTAGGCTGTTTGAAAATCGCGCGCTTGGTGTGGTGGAACTTAATGTCTTTGTGTTGCGTTCTCTTCTTGAGTGGTTCTCTGTCTCGGGTTATTCTCATTTTTCTTGTATTATAGATGTTATTGATGGGTGTTTCTTTTGAGCTGGGTGTTGCTCGTTTGTTATTTTTTGTTCTAATGTTGTTTATCTCTTAGTGCACGTCTTGTGTACACAAATAAGAGGAAATCAATAATTTTTGTGGGAATATTATATCCCAAGAGGAAAAGTTGTACACAAAGTTGGTGGGCGAGGGAGAGGGAGGAGAAGAGAAGATGGGTCGATGGACTAGAGATGAATGTGATGAGAATATTTTTGTAATTGTATTAATTCATTACTTTACTTTGTTTATTAAACATAAAAAAGGTAATGAAAATTTGTATTATGATTCTCATATCAATTTGATTTCCTTACTCATTCCATTTCCCTAAATTTATTCTCATATATCAAATGACCTATTAGGCCTCGTTTGATTTGTAGATTGTTTATTCCATTGGAAAGTAATTAGTTATTATTGAGATTAGTTAAGACCAGAAATATATTATTTATTTCCATTTCTATGTTTGGTTATTGCAATGAAATAAATTACTAAGTCTGTCCGGTTGACCTCCCGCTGCTGCTGGAATAGTATTCCATATTTTAATAGATTGCATTCTTTCTAACATACAGTTTCCATAATAGTCTCGTGGAGGTTGATGCTCATAAGAAGTCTAACATAGATCCTCCTCCTCCATGAACGAACTCTGCACACATCACTGCCTTTAAGAGGATTCAAATTCATGGTACATCCCAGACATATTTGGACCCAAAAAATCAAATTAATCCCAGAGATGAAAATTGATGTACATTTGAAGATTACAGGCTCCACTTCAACAAAATCTAGAGCCCCCTTTTTTGCTGGAAGCTCTGGCTAGTTCGCTGCAACCAAGAAAAAGAAAATAGACCCCCTTTTCCATGGCTTTGTACAAATGAGCCATCGTTCTGGATTCAGAGCAAGGCAACTGGGGTGCTGCGAGATCTGTTTTATTTATGCAATTATGTGTTTTAAAGCTTCCTTTTTTTCCTTTTCTGTTTGTGAAAAATGTTTTTTGGCCTATAATTTTCTCTAAAGGTCTAAAGGATCATCCGCCTCTATTCCTCCAATAGCTATTTCAAGGGTTGCATCGTCATCAAATTCAAAACTTTTTAGTTGTATAGATGAAGAAGAGGAAGAAGTTTAAGGAGCTTCCTGCAGGGAATACACACTTTAACAATTGACATCTTTGATGTTGACAGTGATGTTTGAGAATGTTAATTTAGTGGAATGTTTTTTGGACTTTTTCAATACTTTTGAATAAGTCGAATGTTTGCATGCATTGTATTTCATGAATGGATTATGTTGTTGAACACTTGAATCATTAAGTTATTATAAATTTGGGTTTTCATTACCAAGCAAGTCATATTTGGTGGTTGTTAGTTTGTAGTGTTGTGTCTCAAGTAGTGAGAGGTGTCCCTCACCTCATTCTTCACACTTCAAGCTCTTGGTTCCTTTTGTACCTAGAGTGTCGTGCTCCTTTGATAACTATGGGAGAGGTGTTAGAGAGATATTTGGTTTTCCAAAGTCCCCACAACCTTTTTCACTTGGAAGGCTCTTTGCCAACTTCCGTGGAACCATGGCCTTCGCCACTACAAAAGGAAAGCTACTGCAGTATCCATAACTTCTTGCTGTGGCAAGGCACCTGGTTTTACCTTTACTGGGCATAGCAGGAGTTTCATGCACAGGTTGTGGCCAACATATTTCCAATCTAGAACTTGGTCTGTCAAAAATATCAATGCATTGAAAAATTACTTTTTCCTGGAAAACATTGTCAAAGCGAAATAAATTTTCACAGGGAGACATTGAGACTGAAATGGTTACTCTTGCAAAATGAGTTGACTACGGAATTTTTGTTTCTTCAAAAAGTTGTGAAAATATCATATTTCCTACAATTCCATAACATATTTAGCCTCACACTAACCTATAATTGAATAGGAGCAATTGTTGCTTCGTTTTCTAAATGCATTAGACTTGATTAATCGCCAGAAATGAAATCAAGAGTTACTTTCTTACATGTTTTGCTTACTGAAATTATTTTTTTGGCCTTTTGGCTAGAAAGGAAGGCTTCATGTCTCCTGTTTTTTTTCTTTTGGAATGGCTTGTGTTAGATATCCATGCTAATTTCCTCTATGTTCTTAACATTGTTTTTGTACTGAGTTCTATGTCCATTGATTAATGAATGAAGTCCATTGCTGGTATCTCTGATTTTTCATGACTACAACGCACTAAAATCTGAATGGTTTTATTATTTGCAATTTTAATTTCTTCATTTAGAATTCATCTTCATATCAAGTATATATTGAATGATATTTAGGCATTCTCAAGTTTAATTATGCACACATCAACCATGATTAGTGATGGAAAGTGGGATGTTTTATATTTCCTTGCTTTGCAGGATATGCACAAAATATGGTATCTGTACTAAAAGAATATAAAGAGAATGATCAGAGGTTGACAATGTTGCAGTTGATTGACAAGTTAAAGATTAGGCAAAAGGATACAGGTTGGTTGTTGTTTTTTTTTGTCCTCTTAACCAATGCGTATCTTAGTATACTATATTTATTGTAAATGGTTCGAGTGTAGACACCTTCATAAATTTGACCCCTGTTTACTCCAAGATTTTTAAAGGGGAGCTGATGAGTTTGTAGTGCAGATAATTCCTGCCCATTAAAATTTTGCATTATCCTCTCCCGGAATGAATTTGACATTGTGTCTTATGAGAAAACATAACAAGGTAGCTGATTGTTTGGTCCGTACAAATTTTTGCATTCTCTCTTTCCTTGCTCTTTGGTGTGTACAAAATTATTTTCTCAAGGTAGCTGATTGTTTCCTTAAACCGTGGTCCATAAAAGATTATTTTCTTAAGGCTGGGAATTGTTTTGTAATTCTTCTTTTTATTAACTCAGTGATCTTTTGGGTTATATAATTGTTGAATTACGTAGTGCAAAGCAAAAACAAACTGACAAAGCTATTTGGATTTCAAATTATAAATCCAAGGATGTGAATTTTAGAGGCTCTGCTTTCATTTAGTAATTGGACTTCCACTGATTGGTACTGATGGAGGATTTGTTCCTATTGCTTTATTAAGGGATGTTCTTCTGGTTGGATATATTTGTACTAGTGATTAACTTGCAGTTTTCTCATCGATGCCTCCATTGAAAATATGTTATTTAGTCATAACATGCACGTATGATGGATATCTACGTTCCAGCTTGTGGGAGTCTCGTTAGAATGATGTATATGTGAGGGGACAAGTCACTGTCTAGGTTAGAGCAATCGATTATCAACGCCTAGTTAGTGAGCAGTTGATTACTCTTTGTTGGAGCAGTTTCCTTTAACTAGTCATTGTGTCATCAGTTGACTGTTCCAACTTGGAAAGATGATTGCTGATGGGATTTTTTTTTGTTCTATATTTTTTTTCAGCAAAAGTTAATTTATTAAAAAGCGTCACCAAGAAGGACCCCTTGAGCCCTTATTTCTACCCCTTCAAAAATTGTCTATTGTGTTATTTCCATAAAACTCATAAAATAATTAGAGGAACTACCTATATCACCCATCTTGCTATTCCTTTTGTACGCAACCCAGTCCAAGCTACAATTTCATGACCCACTGTACCCAAGCGAACACAATACCCCAAGCAGTGCAAAGAGAAAGTTTTAGATCTGTCCACTCCACTGACAATGCATCCAAAGATGGTCCTACGTCTGCCCTGTGTTTTTGCATAAAGGACTCTGACTAGCCAATGGGATGCCCCTCCTTCGGAGTTGATCTATTGTAAGGATCTTGCCCCACACTGCCGCCCAAGCAAAGCAAAGCAAGTCTTGGAGGTACCTTAGATCTCCATATGGCAGGCCACATGTACCTCCCCTATTAAGTCCTTCAATCTAACCTTTTTGATTTCTAAAGAAACACTGAACTGAGAACGAATCATGCGGGCAGCCTTTCAAGAGAATGGTATCTTCGTGTCCTCGCACCAGCGAAAAATGATAAGTTGCCTAAAAAAACAGAAATTCCTCTGCTTCCAGTCATTAATGCTGTGAACAAAAGTGATTTTCCAGCTCATCCATCCCAAAAATACGATCATAACAGCCAGCCCATATACAATTGGAAAGGAGGGCTGAAGAGATCAACCCCCAACTTGCATTCCACTCAACGGATGAAATCCGTCCAACCCTACCCTTGCCCTTTTCATAAACTAGTGCTATGCGAGAGCCATGTAGGATTCGGTAACCACATGAAATGAGACACACCACAGATGGAATTGACTACTTGCCTCCACAAACTCTCCTTTTCAACCAAATATTGCCACTTCCACTTAGCTAGGAATGACACATTGAAAAGGACGTATAGCCAATTGTCTCTGAATCGACCCCCAAGACACCAAATGATATTTGAAAACCTGGTCAGAGCTGCCCGATAGGAAATGATGTTGAATACCTTTCCAATGCTTTGCCACTGAAGTCGGATTATGAAATAGGGACGAACAATAAACTGGAAGGTTCTCTAATGTGCTATTGAGAAGTGTTAAGTGATCCCCTTTAGAAATTTTGTTTCCACCTTGCTAATTTCCTTTCAAAATTTTCCATGACCAATTCCTAGATGGCCTTATAGTGAGATGCTGATCCAAGTGGAAGGCCCGAGTAAGAAGAGGGAAGCCTCTCAGATTTGCAACCAAGAATCTGAACCAAACATCTTCATGTATCACTAGTCGTAGACCATTCAACTCACTTTTGGTCAAAGTCACCCTGAGCCCTGACACAACTTCAAAACAGAGCAACACTACACAGAGATTAAGAATGTTGTCCTCTCAGGCATCACGGAACATTAAGATATCATCAGTGAAAAGCATGTGAGAAATGCTATGCTAATTGGGCCCATTGCCAATCCTCATGCTTTTCCATAAAATAAATGGGAGTGGCTCAAAATATTTATCCCTGAAGCTCATTTTCTGCATAAGGGAGAGAAGAAAATTCGCATTAATATTATCATAGGCCTTTTTCTGACTTGCAAATCACCCTTTGCGAGTGGTTCTTTAACTAGTAGCCTACCTCATTAGTAATCAAGAAGGCGTCCAATATTTGACGACTCCACGAAAGCATGTTGAAGCAGCCCATTTAATTGTCCAAGAATCCCGTGGTGCCGAATAGCTAACACCTTTGTTATAATTGATGTGGTTGGCCTATCAAATACAAATTAGCTGAATCTATGCTGAATGTCAATCCAACTCTATATATGTGTTATCCCCCTTGCTCTTACGGTTAGCCTTGCCAAAGTTAAGCAAATTGGATTATTATTTTGAGTTGTTATCTAAGTATAAGATTGTTAGTTCTAGATTGATTGCCTATGAGTTTGCTTACTCTCGTGGTTATTCCTCCCTAGGTTTATATTGGTTTTCTAAGTTTCTACTTCACCTTTCGGTCTTTTGCTGGTCAAGTATAGGAGGCAATATTTATATGGTGTTGCTGTCACCTATACTGCTATAAGATAGCTGCTTCTTGATCGTGAAGTTCACAACACCACAAAATGATTGAAATATAAACACAAATACAAATGGATTTAGGAAATATTTCAACGAAGAATATCTGTAGATGAATTACAAATCTAAAATGAAATCCAACAATTCAAATTATCAATTAAATAATCAAACATTATAGGATTCATATATATCATTAATTTGGAAAGGAAGAAGGAAGAACAAACGAGTTGATGGAGGATCTCACTCACAAATCCTTGCTCCTAACAATCTTTGCACACCTAGACCACTAATTCTCCTCCCAATCTTCTACACACAACCCTAGGATTGACCTTATACCATTGTACCTAAAGATAGCTGCTTCTTGATCATGAAGTTCACAGCACCATAAAACATTGAAATATAAACATAAATATATATGGATTTATGATATATTTCAATAGAATATCCTTGAACGAATTACAAATTCAAAATAATATCCAACAATTCCAACTATCGGTTGCATACAATAACTAAATTTAACATCGTATTCTTGTATATATAGAACAAATGAGTTGAATTGATAGAGGATCCCCAAGTACTTTTTTTAGCCCTTTGAAATAGAATTTAAAATAAACAAGAAATACATTGTTTTGTCACACCTGCTGTGGTGCCGAGTAAATTGCTAATGCAAAAGTTATGTCTTGTCGTGGCACTCTATCCCGCTAAAGCCAAATGTTAGATTTAATCTGCAAGTTGTGTTAAACCACAAGTTCTCCTTTGAAAATTTCAAGTTGCATATGAACAAATGAACGAGTGGATGAAAGGATGAAGTTTCGGACAAAGATGACCGAAAGTTGAGACCAACCACAACTTCTTGTAAACTGTAAGTTGAGTGCTCTGCTGTAGTACCATCACGATGGATCATCCTTCTACACAAGTTGAATGGATCTCGCATTGGATAAGCTTCCCTCTACACGAACCGAGAGGAATATACACTTGACTAAGCATAATTCAATGGTCTTCATAGGCCAGTTGTTGCCTTGGTCAAGCTGTGACTATTGGTTGTGTGGAATTCACACTCAACAAGCATAATAAAGATACTTCAAGATAAGTTTCAAAACCATAAAACTACAAAACACTAAAATAATATAAAAACACATACAAAATGATATAAACACTCAAAAACCAACAACAAAATGACTTCACTAATAATTCTATAGACACTGCTCACCAGGTGAATTTGTCTTTATGCTGCAATCTTTATAGACTCGTTTAGTTTAGGCAATAACACTAAAAAGGTAGAAACAAATTTCCTTGACTCATGGAAATCATGCAAACACCAAACAACTTCTGGATTAACAATATCCTTTTTTTAAGGAGGCCAAGTTGAATCCATCTGGCCTTGGGGCCTCATCCCCCCTTCAGGGATGTAAGAATTTCCTCCTCAAATAGGCACTTCAAATCTACTGCATCACCCCTCCGAAACTAGCTTTACTCTGGGTCATCACAAAAAGGCCTCCATTGATGCTTTTTGGCATCCAAGTCTTTATAAGACTCCACAATGGCCTCCTTCAGTCCATCCCCTACTTGAAATCCTTCAGTCCATCACCTCCATCAAATTGATGAGATTGTGGCGTCAATAGGCAGTGGCCATTCAATGGAAAAAGCAGTGGGAAAATATTCGAATTGAGATATACAATTCAAAATTGTTCTCAAGCCTCGAGTATAGATTCTAAGTCAAACTCGATAGAGAAGTTCCAAAATATAGAAGTCTCGATTATAAATTTGAGGGCAAACACGAAAGAGAAGTTTTGAAATATAAAAATCTTATTACAAAGGAGTTCCAGAGAAAGTTTCAAAACATGGGATTTGTTAAGAGCCCGTTACCTAGGATTTGTCATTTCCTAGTTTTATTTATAGATTTTCTTTTCCCACACTGAATTTATTCTTTTTATGTCCTAGACTTATTTTTTCCCAGTTATATTTAACTCATATTTATGATGTTTTGACTTCAGTCTATATATACTTTTTATGTACAAAGAAAAGTCATATATGAGTTTACCTAGTTTTTCACATGTTAAAAATTTTGGCCTTCATAGCTAAAATCAAAATATCCAGCCTTAATTAGTGGTGGTTTCTATTTTAAGTGATAGGCCTTAATCGCCAAAAGATCTTTACTTGCATGAATGTCGAGCTTCAGAGAACACTGCTACAACACAATTAAGGTGAAACATGATCTAATTATTTATTTCAATCAAGTTCTAATGAACAAGGAAAGAAATCAAAGATTAATTGAGACATTTATCTATTTAACTTATACTAGACCTAAAATATCATATGCAGTTAGTGCTCTAAGTCAATTCATGTATAATTTGAATGATCTGACATATGAGTGTTGATAACCGTATTTTAGCATATGTAGAGTGCTTTCCAGGAAAAAGAATTATGTTCTCCAAGCATGAACTTTTAGATATTATGAGATACACTAATTTTAATTTTGTTAGATCTAAATTAGACAAAAAGTCCTCTTTTGGGTATGTGTCATTTGTGGGTAGTAATTTGATGACTTGGATAAGTAAAAAACTAAATGTAGTTGCTTTATCCAGTGTAGAAATTGAATATATGGAGTTTACTTGGTTATGTATTCGCTTATGAGAACTTTGTTATGGCTCTTAGAAGCTAATGATGTTTTTTTGATAACACAACTACCATTGAAATATTTAATCCAATACAATATGATGAAACCAATCATATTAAATTTAACATAAATTGCATCAAGGTTAATTTAGATTTTGGTATAATAAATATTTCCTAAGAGAATGGATCAAATAGATTACTCATGTAGTTGCTAGTATTCCTTTTTATATATGTTTGTCTAAGTTGAATATGTATGATATTTATGCATCAACTTGAATGAGAAAATTAGAATGAGTTGTAATTTTACTACATACTTTCCTACTAGTTTCTACATACTTTCTACATACTTTCTACTAGTTTCCCAGATAAAATATATACTTTCTACTAGTTTAAAATAAGAAATATTATTTTTCCTACATACTTTCTACTAGTTTGAATGGCCACATGTGTGACCTTTAGTGATAAATTTGGTTGGCTTTCACAATTTCCAATTCAATTTCTTATGAGTAAACTAATGTTTTAAAACTTGGCCATAGGTGTGACCTTTTGTGATAAATTTGGTTGGCTCGCACTATTTCAGATGCAATTTTTTATGAGTAAACTAATGTTTTTATTTACTATAATACTACTGTAACTTTTCTTGGCTTTATGAGTACATCGCTTATTGAAAATTTTAGTACAAGATGAAGTCTTATTTACTACACAAGTGCGGATTATTCCATAACATTGCAGAATATTTTTTTTCTTGTGTTGATGTAGGTTCTGCCCTAAAGAGAGAGGAAGCGGAGCAGCTTGTGATTCAACTGATATTGGATCGCGTCCTAGTAAGAAACTTTGAAATAATGTTACATATCAGTCAGTCTGTGCTACCTGTTTAGACACCCTTCTTATTTATGAGTTTTCTTTTTGTTGAAATTATTATTTTATGCTGATATTCTTATTTTGAATTCATCCTCGTGCTATAATTTTGACTCTATCCAATTGGATTCATTCGATCTATCATATAGAAGGAAGAGTTTCAGCATACAGCTTATGCTACAAATGCATATGTAACAATTGGACCTTTGTGGAACCAAGTAGCCCAAGGTATGGTTGCTCATCTGTTTGCAAGTTTAATATTCTTCATCCCAGTTTATTTGACCACTTTTCCAATTTGGTCTGTCCCAAAATAATTATGTATTTCCTAGTTTTTTACTCTGCATTTTTCATTGGTTCCAATAGTATCTTCCTTCAATTTAGTGAACAAATTTTGAAAGGGGAACCTTTTTCTGGGAAAGAAGTCAATATTGGGAAAATATTAAATTTAATGTTAAATGACTTGGGCATTGATTGTGATGCATTGACTAATCAAGGGTAAGTTGAGGAAAACATATGTTTTCTTAATTTGTCGGTAAGACAAATGTGATTGAGTGGGATTGAGGGAGTTTTTTTGGTGAAGCTCCCTTTTGCTTCTTTTTCTTTTTGCGACATAGTTCTTCATCTTTTCAGGAACATGTTGCCTCTTTATTACGTCAAAAAACTTTATTTGTGTCCCATGAAGAGTATTATGACTTGTAACATTTTGGTCATCATGTAACAGCCTATCTTGCATGAATACGTGAACCAGATATTAATTTTGGTTCACTTTACCGAATTTATTGAGATGTTGCGTTAA
Organism: Taxillus chinensis; assembly: GCA_023512835.1. NCBI lineage: Eukaryota > Viridiplantae > Streptophyta > Magnoliopsida > Santalales > Loranthaceae > Taxillus > Taxillus chinensis. The sequence goes on along the minus strand of CM042084.1, from coordinate 15,318,910 downwards.
TTATCTTAATAGCCACTTGAAGACCTTTGTAATTCTCATGATACACCACAACTCGATAGACCACAAAATCAACCCAATAATTATGAAAAATATGGGAGGCCTAAGTATTGTGATAGGACAACTTTAGGTGACACGTAATTAACACCGTATGCAGTATTTAAAATCAGATTGGCTGGCTATCTACATGGACATGTTGCCCGTCCAACATATAGATCCCATCATGTTTTCTGAAGGCTTGATACCCACCTTAACTGTCTGTTTTGAACACACTGCCTTAGCCCTTCACTACTATCCTTTGTTGTTGCTCTTTGTAGGGAGAAAGATTGTTAAGCTTGATATCTCATGTCAGCAGAAGACAAAGGTTGATAACTTAAAACTCACAAAATGCAGCTCTAAATCTTCGGGTTTGGAGATAAAGCTCGATGAAATGCGAAAGGAACTTTCTTCCAGTCATGGGGGGATATTGCCTCATTCTGTCTTGTCTACTCAACAGATTAGCATGCTATGTGCACAGAAACCATGTTCAACCGACCAGGCAAGCTTCCATTACTGTATTCCTCTTTTTGAACTGACATGATATGGATGCACAATCCTCCAAGAAAGCTTTCAACTATTTAGTCAACCTATATAAGGGATGAAACAATTAGGTGCTTTTCCAGTACAGATGTTTTTTATTGTTGTCAACAAGCACTCTTAACTAAGGCATGATAGTATCCACGCAAAACATTTATATTTTATGTTAAAACTAATTATTATTATACATGTATAACTCTCCCATGCAAGCCATGTTACATAGGCCAAGAATTTTTTGTATAAAAGAATTTTCAATTATTAATAGTGCATAAAGTATTATGATGAGAATTATATCTTGGCAGATGTTTGGCTTTACACTACTGTCATGCCATCTTTTGGTGCCTGAGCCATATTATAGATGATAGCTTGCCGTTGCCTTAAATTGCTATTGAATCTCAATGATTTTGTTAGAAAACTTCTTTTGGATTTTGGTTGGTTATTGTTTTATTTATTTATGAATAAGTCCTAGTCAATAACAATTTTTGCTCTTCTTGGGAAATGAAGTTAGAAAAGATTGTGATTTTGTGGATCTTATATGTCTACATCTAGAATTAGATCCTTTCTCAGGTTTCTTTATTTTTTCTATTCTATAAATTGAGGAGGCTGAAAATCTCTATTATATTCTTTTGTTGTTCTCTTCTAGTGCCAGCAATTGGTATCAAAGCTATATTTTTAAGGATTTTGTAAGTGAAATTCTTGGTGTTTTTTTGATACATTTTTCAAAAATAAATACTACTTGATGAAGGATGCTTTGGGTCAAAAATTGTTTAGAGTAAAAAAGGGAGGCAAGAGTTTCATATTAAATTCAATTCAAGAGAAGCAGAAAATTTTTTTAGCAGAAGAAAATGTTGTTATGGTACAAGAGGCTTGGTCATTACCACTATCAAGGGCTTCTTAAGATGATAAAATGTGAAATGGTATGAAGCTTATCTGATTTTGACGTATTTTCTACATATTTCCATGCTTGTCAATACAGGGAACAAAGTAGATTTCCATTCCCTACAAGCACTTGAAGAGTCACAAAGAAGTTGTAGTTGATTCATACTAATATAGGAGGATATCAGAGAACACCTTCACTCGAAAACACTTTCTAGAATTTCAAAGCAGAGATAGAAAATGAAAGCAGCTGCAAAATTAAGATATTAAAGTCTGAATTTGTGAGGATGCTAGGATTGAACACCAATTTACATCTCATACACTCCAGAGCATGTGTGTTGCGAGGCAAACATGTGTGTGGATTGACTTGCTAATGAGGCTTTATATTGGATCACTGGTTTTAACATCTTTTCTAGTCCCCCATTCTGGTTTGTCCCCTATTATTTTGGTTGATACAGTTGGAACAGCGTTTCCCTAGGTTGTTCGGATGTGTTTGTCCTCCTTAGTCCTCAAGATTTGAGTCTTGGGGCTTGTCTCCTCCCTCTTTACCAAATACATAAGTAAATATATACACACACACTTATGCTAAGCAAAATGGAGTGAGAGAAGAAACAAATTCATTATAGAGATGGTCAGGTGCTTGTTACATGAGAAGAATTTGCCACAAAAAATTTGGGCGGACTGCTAGGACTGCAATGTTTCTTCATAATAAACTCCCTATAGAAACAAAAGGAATAAAACTCCTTTTGAAGCATTGTATGAGTAAAAACCTCCAATGGATTTTCTGAAAGTCTTTGGTTGTCCTTGTTTTACTTGTGTTTCATAAGTTAAAAGAGATAAACTCTGCAAGAAGGCTACCAAAACTTTCATTGGATATAATGCTATTTCAAAAGCCTGTAAAGTGTTTCAACCTGAAATTGAAACTATAACCATGATTTTTACTTTATGGAATATGAAAAATGTGATTGGGAGAACCTAAAAACCCCCATGCCAAAAAATAAAGTCATGCCTAGATTAAAGGGGCAATAATCCACCCATTAGAGACACTATACTGCTCGCATACATATATTAGAGATGACACTATACTGAATTTTAAAGAACGACAGATTAATACAAAGTCTTGTAAAGGCATGCATGCAATAAAGTCAGGAACAATGAGTCAATTCAATACCACGTTCACTTTAACATTGTTTGTCACTTTAACACTTTTGTTAACTATAGTAAATGATCTTCAGAAACAATAGAAACAAATAACTCAAATACAAAAGAAGTATACTGAAGGAGATTTTCAAGAAATTTGGAATGGAAAATTGCGAAGAGATGATACTCCCATTAACCAAAAAGAGAAACTAAGCAAAGATGATGGTGTTGAGAAAGTAGATGAAACATATTACGGAATCTCATTGGGTGTTGGATATATCTTACTACAACAAGGATTGATATATTGTGTCCTTCATGTATTCTTTGAAGGTTCATGTACTGTCCTAGTTAAAAGCACTTAATGACAGCAAAAAAAAATTGTCAGGTATAAAGGAACTATCAACTATGGAATCTGTCAACTAAGGAATCAAAGTTTCAGAAAAGCCAAAATATGAAGCTATTTTGGTTATTGTAACAGATTGGGGTTGTTCCTTGGATGATATAAAGAGTACTTGATAGTTGATACTTGATAGGATATTATTTTAGCATTGACACAAGAATTTTCTCGTGGGGTTCCAAAAAACATTGTGGCTCAATAGCAATGAGCAGCAAATCAAGCATTTTGGCGGTCAATATATATTATAGTTGATCTGTGTATGAAACAAATTAAAAACATTGAGGTTTTTGTGATTACCAAGCTGCAATAGCAATTTCTTACAAACCCTTGTTTCATGGAAAAATAAAGCACTTCAATATGAAGTTTTTCTTCTTGGGAGAAGTGCAACAACACGGAGAAATAAGTCGTCTATTGTAAGATGTGCGAATAATTGGCTGATATACACAGACTTTACCAGTCAGCAAATTCGAGCCACGAAAGGAAAGACTTGGAGTTTGCAGTTCCTAATGCAAGGAGAGTTAGAAAACTGGTTTTGGACTGCACGTGCTTATTGGGTTATTGTTTTATTTTTATTTTTTTAATATTTTCTGGTCAATAGCAATCATTGCTACCCTTGGAGATTAAGTTAGAAATCGTTCCGATTTTGTGGATCATATATATCTACTTTTAGAATTAAATTCTTTCTAGGGTTTTTTTTCCTGTTTTGTTATGTCTGAAAATCAATAAAGATAGTTTCTCCCTTCAACTGCTGAATCACTGTATTATATTCTATTGTTTTTCTCTCATAATACCAACAGATTTATTGATCTTTATCATGGCTTTTGTTTTTTGTTCGACTTTGGTCTTGAGTAGCATACAATCCCATTCAAATAAATATCATGAGACTAAGTTACAGTCTCTTTCCCTTGTGCAGTTGGAAAAGATAATTGGGAAGTTGAAGACACAGAAATTTGGGAGTAGAATTCTTGAAGAAATTCAACAGCATTGCGAGTCTTCTGACCAACCTAACAATGGCTTATCGAACGAAGGACAAAAATGTACAAACAGGGCTAGAAAGAAGCAAAAGACCAAGAACAATCTTGTCATTATTGAATGCAGCGAAGATGAGGCTTGATGATATTGTCTGAAACAAGAGAGCACTATCTGTGGGAATTTACCTGGCGCATTCATAATGTTTCTCTTCTCTGGGAAGTCCAATATACCCACTCTCATTCACGTGTGGTGTGGTTCACAGAATGGGCATCAGTATCTCTGACGTATCATTCGAGGATTTGGTGCTAGTTATGTCTTCTGAACGAAGTGACCATTCCAAAGAGGATCATTAAGAATTATTGTCGCTTGCACGAATGGAATAAAATGAAGATGGTCGTCGTAAGTGGGCCTGGTTTGGTCCGAAAAATATTTGGTTAAGATTAGTTTATATTTATTTATTTATTTAAAATAAATATTATATGTTAATTTTTATTAAATATTTTTAAAATTTTAATTTTAAAACATATTTAAGAGCATATATTTTTAAAATTTAGTTTTAAAAATAATAAATTTAGGTTATAGGTACTAATATATTAAGTAAAATAAATAATAATTTTTAAAAAATTATTTTTTAACAAATAACAAGTCACGGATTGGTTCGTGTGAGCATAGATTTCGTCTGCATGGGTTCATTTAGGCGTGCGATTAAGATGAACCAATAATTTTTGGATTTGATTTGCTCTGTTCGCACGGTTCGTGGATTGATGATTCATTTTATATCCCTAGTTGTAAGGACTCTACCAAGTATTATTATTACAACATTATAATAATTTCTATGGACTTCAAACCAATAAGCCCATTATAAGAAAGATTATTGAAACGAGGCAAGGAGAGATTTAAAAATTAAGGGAAAGATAAGCACATAGATAGGAGAAATTATAAAAGGGGACAAGGTTTTATAAGGGTTGTTGATTTTTTTTAGTAGATTTCTAATAAATTCTTAACTAGTTATAATGTCTTTATGAGAACAAGTATTTAATAAAAAAAATTAAAATAAATAATAAAAAATTAATCATGTTATAATGGCTATCATGTGTCATAGCCTCTTTGATGGATTAGTTAAAGTCATATCATTAAATTTGATTATAAAACTTTTTAATGGAGACAACCGAGGAGAGGGGTGCTGTGTGGAGGGGGTGCAGTGGGAGACACCTGCGCTGGGGCAGTGAGGATGTTGCAAAAGTGAGTGCTTGTGGAGGATGTCGTTGTGATGCACTAGGGGAGGACATCTGCGTTGGGGGGAGGGAGGAGGGAGGGCACTGCTGTGCTAGGAGAGTTAGATGCAGCGTGGAAGATGATGTTTGTAATTTTTGAAATAGGATTTGAGTAATTTTGAAGATGCAGTAGGAATATTTGAAAATTTAATATTAAATTCCAGCTAAAATTAAAATTATTTATCTTTACATAATTTTTTTTACTATAACTTAACATATAACTAATATATTATTGGAGATGCTTTAATGTCATATTAGTTAATAATTCCAATATCATGCATACCCTTCTAGTTACCCCCCTGTTACGTTGGCTCTTGTATTGCCCTCCTCCCTTTGCTTTCCCTTATTGCCTCCCTCTCTCCCTTTGTTTTCCCTTATTGCCTCCCTCCCACTCTTTCTGCATCACCCTGAAGAGCTGGAATAATAAGAGACTCCCCAAGGTGAGCTCATGGGTGATGCAGCATAAGAGTGTCCATAATATAAAGCTAAAACAAAATTAGGGATTAGAGATGTGGGAAAGCAAGAAAAATTTAAGAATTAGGAATTTGGGAAGGATATAGGTTAAGGGTAAATTGAAAAAAATGATAGTTAAGCAAAAATATGAATGATGTATCATTGGAATACCATTAGTTAAAATGGTATTATAATAAACTAAATATAGTTTTATCCAATCAATTTGGTTTGCTACCATTGAAGATGTTCTAATAAAACTTTCTATTATTTATAAATAGAATGTCAGATTTCAAAATATTAACTTAATATGTTTTTATCACCATTTTTGCATTGAAAAAATAATGTAGTCACCCTTTACTTGTGAAATATAATTATTCACATTTTTTTGGAAATGTGATTATTCATTATCTATATTATATAAATTATTTTCTTTCTCTTCACATTTATTCTCTCAGGTGTGTTAATAAAGAGAGTAAAAAAAAGTAAAACTAAAATAAAAGAAATAATATTTTAATAAGAATAAAAATAAAATGAATAGTTGATTAGGGTTGAAAATGTAAAATAACTTTTTGCATAAGAAAAACTCTTTACACGTTGAGAAAAAATAAAGAGTAATGTTAAAGATGCTTTTAATTGTGTGAAAGGAAAAAAAAATCACATTGTATTTTTTTAATCATGTAAGCCCAAGATTGTATTTTAAATGTTTTTTAAAATTCTGTTAATATATATTTATTTATCACATGTAATAGTTAGTTATTGGAAAAGGGAGGAATATTCACATCAAACGAAATAATTAACATACTAATTTTTGTGAAATGTCTATTTTATTTTTTTGTGATTTGATTAAGTAACTCTTACAAAAAAGAAATAATAAAAAAAAATCAGTTCACCCACTTATGACGTACAGGCTTGGTTGGGCAACCAAAATAACATCAAACAACGATTAATTTAATTCAAAAAATAATACATCGTCTTAAAACCAAAGCCTTATTTTTTGAACTAAAGTTTTGAAAATTTGAGTTTAATTTGATTTATTTGAACTTTGATTCCAAAAATAAGACATCTTCTCGAATTGAAGTTTTGAGAAACGAAATTAAACTATTTGATTTGCCTTCCCTCGACATCTTTGAGATGTATTCATTTATTTTGATAAAATATGGTTTAGACTCAAATCGAACTATTAATACTTAAAAATTTCTCCAGAAGCACTGAGTTTTTTTGTTATCTTTTATCTCTCTCCCGCTGCCTAGGGTTTTCACCCTCAATCACCAAATACACCTAAAATCAATCAATTGATCAAAAATAGCCTTCTCTTATTATAAATTTCGTTGTATTTGTGGAAAGGACAACAATGCTCTTGTTGCCCTAGAATTGAAGCCAAGTGGGGAGGGGACGGGGTCACAAGGTGGCTATGTTAATTAGAAATGGTATTAGTATAATTTCCTTATAATATTAATTATTATTTATAAATTAATTGTTTGAAGTAGATATATTTATATCTTTTGAAAGTGTGAACATCCCTCCCTATCAATTAATTATAGGAAATATTACATAAGGTAATAACATAAAAGCATTAATTCAAAATAGGCATAAAAATATAGGAGTTTTGTTTCCTTTTATTAAGAAAAAAATAAAAAGTCATAGAATCATTCATATGATATAAGCTTTGTATTTAACTTTATATATTTGATTTGTATAGTATTTTTTAATGTATTAAGATACGCTATTCATTTCATATGATCATTAAATTTTTTATTTTTTATTTTTTTCACCTTTTTCTTTTATGTTTTTTGTAATTTTCACTTTCTCTCTATATTAAAATATAAAAAATTATTAAATAAAAATATGAGTACAAAATATTAATGTAATAATATAAGAAGTGATTAAGAGAATCTGTTGGGGGTATATTTATATAGGAAATGAAAAGTAATTTTAATATTTAAACTCAAAAAAAAAAAAAGTGAAAAACTACCTTAAGAGAACTCACATACACTAGGCATTAGGAAGTGGTGAGTTGAATAGGAATTAGGAACCATACCTGTGTTACTTTCCTTGGGTTTACACCGACCAAACATGGCCTGATCCACATTTTGACAATTGGAAAGCCAAGGTCCACCAAGGCCCAAGGCTTAATCGTATATAATTATTTTAACAACTAATTAAACTGAAAATTTCCAAAAATAAAATCCTAAACTCAAAATTTCACTCGAAATGAATTTATCCGGATTGAGTTCGGGGTTGACTGTGAACCCATCCAATCTGACATAAATACTCGAACGGAGTAGTAATTTTTTTTTAGAATTTTGTTTAAATATTAAAATAATGTAGAAGTGTATATACATGAAAAGGATGGGAGGCACAATGCCTGTATACGCATGCTAAGTACTTTTTTATAATAAATTATTACTCCATCTTGTGAAAACACGTGGATAAACATATGATTTTTTTTATATTTCATTATCTTGTATATCAACGCATTATATTAAAATTGGCTTTTATATAAAATAAATAAACAAAACAAAACTTTAACACAGTTAAAAAGTTCCTTCTCGACCCATCTTCTTCCCAACAAAACATAGCCTCAGCCTTCAAGTAGAGACCATACCTTCTGTCTGTGTGTGCGCGCCGCGCGCGTGCGTGTGAGGGACATAACATTGGTCCACCATGTCCAAAAGAAGCATAGCGCAGAGCGTGAAGCGATGGGCGGACTTCCAGTACAAGCTCTTCACCCGCCAATACGGGCAGCACATAATCGACGCCTTGGAGTTTCCAATCAAGCTCGTCTTGTCTCCCTTCACCCTCGCTTACGACATCGCTGGCTCCGCCCCTCGCGGCTTCGGCGTTCCCAGATTCATTTCCAGGGTCGCTGGCTCCGCCATCTTTGTAAGCTTGACATTCTTAAATCGACTATGATGTTTTGTCCATACTCGTGAGTAGTTACGTCGTTTCAGTCCTTGGATGTTGCATTTGGTTGGAAATGCTTCAGGCCCAGTGTGTGGAGCTTGTTATGTGGAGCTTGTTAGAAGTCCTTTTAAGAAAAAAAAGAAGAAGAAGCCTTGTTTGGATGGAAAAGCAGCTTTTAGAAAGCTTTTTTCGAATGTTCTCGAAAACCCTTGTTTTTGTTTTGTTTTCCATGCGTTTATTAAATTTGAAAGGCTTTGCTTCCAAAATGATGTTCATCCAAATAGGTTCTAGTCCGTATAATTGCTTAAGTGGGCATGTATTCCTTCAGTCACTAGTTTACCTGGTTATTGATACTCTACCTACTAATTTTTTAATTACTCTGGTTTAAAGTCACTAATACTTTTCATTTACTTGAGTGCCTTTTGTTGAAACATTTCAACAGGGTATTGCTGTGTTTGGAGGAGCTTTTCAAATGCTCCATTAATGAAAAGGCTTGTTTGGATGAAAAAGCACAAGCTTTTAAAAAGTTTTTTCCAAGTTCCCATTAAGCCTTTTTATGGGTTTCCATATTTTTGATGCTGCTATTGTTAGTGCAACCACATCAGGTTTTCTATAGTGGCATTTTTCCTATAATTTAAAGATAGTTTTAGAGTTTTAATAAAAAAGAGTTGACATCAGGTTCTCCAAAATAAAATTTAGGAGTAGAGATTGAAAAGAGATTCTTCATATTTAGATGATCACTATTATTATTTAAATAATTTTTTAATATATTTATGACATATGTGTACTTTTAATTGGTTGTAATAAATAAAAAAAAAAAATTAAAAGAATAGAAATAGAGATGAAAAATGATACGTGAAAGGATAAATAAAATATATTTAAAAATATACTATTTTCTTCTAAAATAGGGATGAAAAATATAAACCTGATGTGACTGTCCTTAAAAGGCTTTGCCCTCTAAATGTTGTTTGACTAAACTGCTGCATAGTTTGTGAACATGTTTAAATGGTATGCTCCTGGTTCATTAGTTTTATGGATTATTGGAAGCCTATACACCTTTTGGCTATTTCATGACACTTACTGTCGTCTGTGAATTAGTTGAAATTGAAATCAATTTCCAAAAGCCATGTTGTTGATATATAAGGCTGTGACCCTGATATATACTGCAGGCCAAGCTGCTAGAAAGGAATGTAAAATACAAATTGCTATTTTCTTACTTAAATGGTTTAAATTCACTGACATTTTCATTTGATTGATTGGCTCTTGCTGGTACTTTTTTTTTCTTCTTTTTGATCAGATGTCGCTGGTACATTTTATTAGGGTGTTTGCATGTTTGGATGAGTGTACGCAATACAAAAAAGTACTTTTTGTAGTTTTAAAAATAGTACATCTTAAGCTAGACATGTAAAGGTGTTTTTCAACCCAATTTTAAATAACGATTATGATAAAGCTCCAAATTAGAGCCTATATATATGATGCAGGTCAAATTTAGAAATGAGATTTTGACAATATAAACAGATAAGGTTTGGGAATCCTTACCTAGAGTGATTCAACTGCAGGGGGATTTCTACCCCTTGAATATCCTAACCGCATAAAGGAATGAGGTGTTGACAATTATCTTAATTTTTGGTTAGTTTAAATGGTTTCTAACAATTATCGACAATTAGTTCTACGTATTGAGATATAGTCTTTTTGAACTTTTTTACTGCTGTCATGCTTTTCTTTCTCATTTACCTGAATCTCGATGTTTGTATTCCACCCACAATGCTATACCACCAGAACTGCGTGTGGACAAATTTATACTGTTTTCCCAATGGAAATATTCTCAGTTTAGCATCTATTTTTTTTGGCTGAAGTTCGTGTTCTTTAAATTCCTCATTCAATATAAAAATAGACTTTTGAGTGGACCATGCTTGATATATATGTCCAGAAGCCCATCCGACGTGGACATCTTATAGAATCTGTGGTTTACGCCATATTGTCTCTTTGTTGAAAAAAAAACAGTATAAAAGTATGAGCATCCATCTTTAATAATACCAAATCTCCTTATTTTGAACAGGAATTCTATCTTTTGATACACAATGTACAATTTTGTGAAGGTTTGCTTTCATTGTGTTTCAATATCTATCTTGATAGCGTAAGGACTGTTCTGGCTTGTCTCATTTTGTTTCTAGGGTGGGTTATTTGTTGAATTTATATTGGCATTTATTTTTCCACATTTCACTTGTGCTTGGGTGTTTTGTTCATACTTCATATAGTAGATAATCAAAGTAAAATGAAAAAAAGGAATTGATGTTGACACAAAAGCCTGAGGATTAGCTGCTATTTTATGAATCAATGCAGGTTGTTGCCACTCTTGGGACTTATGATATTGCATTGGATCTGGGGAAGAAGGTTTTATGTCAGAGGTGCTCTTCGTTTTGTTTTTGTATTCTTTATTTTCATAAACCTTCAGTAGTTCTTCAAAAAAAAAAAACCCTCATTTTAGGTTTTCGAAATTTCAGACCTTATCAATGTCTTTTAATAATTTTGATGGTGGACAAGAATGAGATATTTTAATGGGTATGCTTACACATTCAGCAGTCCTTGACGATTCTTGTTAATTATAATATTCACTATTTTCCATTTTAAATCTTGTCTTTATGGCTGCATTATTTAATTGAGTTGGAGATGCTACTGAATTATTATGTTCAGCTAGGGGGCTTACTATATTCTCCGTTTGATAACAGTATTTGACTTGATAAACTCTTACATATTGGACCCAAAAATTTTGTAAAAGGTTTTTTACAAATTAGTTTGAAGTTAACTTTCAAAATTATTTTTATTATTTGATTCCAGCATCTCGATTTATTGTAAACGCATGCTATTTTATGCTGCCAAGTTTTGATGTAGGATAGATTTTGGATAAGCAATTGACCTAATCATAGTAGTCAATGCATTAAATAGTTGGAGGAACTATTTTATGTTTTCTTGATGTGAATAACCTCTGGTTGATTTTGTTAAAGTACATATCATTCTCTATTAGACATGTGTTTGCACACCACAACAAAACTACATGATAGAACATAAAAACTGATATTTCCTTGAGGCCGACTAGCCTTTATGGTTTACTATGCATGTCCCTAAATGTTTTTAGGCTAATGTTGTTATGACTGTTGTCTATGTATCAATCGTACGCTTGTTTGTGTCATTGACTATCAAACTTCGTTGAGGATGTTGTCACCCTTACATCTTATCCCTTTTGCTCTAATATTTGCTTTAAGGTTTTTGGTTGTATGTGTTATGTTCATGTGTATTAACTCTATTGAGATAAATTTGACTCTTGTGCCCTAAACTCGAAAGGGCTATAGATGTTTCCATCCTTGGGTAAATATTATATGTCCATGGACGTTTAGTTTTATGAACATGTCTTTTATTTTTATGGTGAAATATCCATTGTTCCTTTTTAGGGAGAGTTTTGTACTAAGGAAGAGGAGCAACTATTGTGGGATGAAAAGACGGTATGGAATTCGAGAGCCAGGGAGGATCAATCTACCATATATGAATGGGAGTCTTTGGATCCTATAAAGGTTGAGTCAAGTGAGCAGTCAAAGTGTTTGAAAAATGTTACACAAGACAGACGCATGTTACTCCTAACTCTAATCTAATTCTTTTCTTGATAATACTATCATGCCATTGAAAGACTTTTATGGAATTGATCATATGACATAACTTCTTTAAGCCCAAGGCACGCGACTTCTGTTGCCAAGACACCTCCTCCATGAGGAGAACCTATTCAAGAGAAGCAGAAAGAGCGGCTTGGGTGCCCACCTATGCAGCAGATAAGGGGCAGGATTCAGCCACCACCTCCAGATCCTGCAACCCTGCCAAACACAAAAGCCTATGGGCAGCCAGATGCCCAAAGACCTCAGCATTCCACCGCTTCAAATCAAGCTTCAGCAATTTCAACTTGGCAGCCAAGACAAAACTAGGGCTACCTGCAACTTGATAAGAAGCCCACCACGACCGTAGAAGATTCAAAAAACCCGCAGACTGAAACTACATAAGCTTGAAGTGAAAGGGTCGTGGGCCATCATCCAAGGAGCCACAAGATAAGGAAATGGGGAAATGATCCAAATGAAAGCGGCTCTTGCGGGACTGAGTAACACATGCAAACCAGCCAGCCCAATCAGGAGAAACCAAAAAGCAATCAAGTCGAGACAAAGAAGCTAACACACGGTCGTTAGACCAGGTAAAAGAGCCGCCTGAAAGAGGCAAGTCAACCAGCTTGAGTGAATCAATGAACTCGGAAAAACGCACGGACCCCACCTTTTCCGACGGGTATCAAACCACATTGAAGTCCCCTCCAATGCACCACAACCCGCCCCACCAAGAATGTATCCCCGCAAACTCATCCCACATGAGAGGCCGATCGCGGACCATATTAGACTCATACACCTCAGAGAATGTCCAGACATTCCGATCCCCCACATTCTGAAACCCGCATGAGATCGAAAAATGACCAATGGCCTCATTCACCCTCTCCACCACCCGGCGGTCTCACATCAACAAAATACCTCCTAACGCCCCAGAAGAAGCAAGAAATAACCAATCAGCCCATCGGCAACGCCACAAGCTCCAAACCACAGAGGTGGAGAGGGTGGCCAACTTGGTCTCCTGAAAGCAAACCACATCTGCCCACCACTCATGCAACAAGGACCGAATACAAGAACGCTTGTTCGCATCATGAAGCCTCCGCACATTTCAAGAGATAAGATGTAAATTCATGGGTTCACCAAAAGAGCCCTCTCCAATGCCAAACAAGGCACTGTCCCTGAACGAGAAGACCAAGAATCATAATTAATGGAAGACACAGGGCCCTTGAGCTCATGAACCCCTTTCAAACTAGCAACAATAGGCTTGCGAGCCCCACCCTGCCGCTGCAAATGTCACGCCTCAATATCCTGCAAGAGTAGTGTGATTTCCCACTCAAATCCCTCATAACTCACTCCTAGCAGCTTGCTAATAGCTTTATACCAACGCTTCACCCACAAAGAGGACTGCTCCAAAGAAGAAGTAGAGCAATCCCCCCGTGAGGAGACCCACCAACCTCGCAGACCACTACCAAGGGCTCCACCCCTGACGCCCCGACATAATCCCCGAAACTAACACCATGAATGTGGTCGGGGACAACACCACTTAGAGGCAGAGGCAAGGAAACAACAGACTCCAGGCAGCCCCCAACGAGTCTTGCAGCGGCAGAGCAGGTGACGACAAGGGAGAAGAGGCCTCAGACCCCACAGAAGCATCGGCCCTGCCCACTGGGAGCTAACCCCTCCCGCATCATCCTAGTCGAGAAGACCAAGCGGGTCCGCTCAGCAAAGCCCAAAGGTGAACCACCAGTTAACGCCAAAAGCCTAGAGGGAAGACGAACCTCACACCCCCGTCTGAGCGCCGAGAACCAGTTCGACGACCCCTGAGCAGCAACACCACCGTCCACCACAGCCGGGCGAGGAGATGCGCCAGACACAAATGGAGGATGCTAAGGCTGACGCGACCTCGGCGGCTGAAGCCGGCTTGCGGAAGAGTCGCAAGGAAGAGGCGACCTGGACGACCCATCAGAATGGGACTCCACCCCTTGGCCACCTTGTGCGCCGACCTCCAACTCCACACAAAGGCGCAGAGACCCACCGCACGATGCAAGAACATCACCACCATCGAGACCAGCCGCAACATCACAATAGAAGCAAGGAGGACGATGATTTGACTCCCCACCAGACGGGGAAGGCAAGTCGTATCGGATCGGAGAGGCCACCTACGGAAAAGGTCACGACACAACAAGAAGATCCACAAGTAACACTCGTAGACGCCACCAGCCGTGGAAGTCTCGCCCAACCGGAAACACCAGCATGTGAGAGCATCGGAGGCCCAACAAAGAGAGAGAGAGAGAGAGAGGCAAAACCACTGTTAGCGTTGTGGCGTTTCTGAAGTACAAAGACCATCTGCCCATCGCGGAAGGAGCGAACAAACACCGGGGCCCCACTCGATCAAGGAGAAGGCCGAGCATGCCGCAAAACCAGCACGCTGAGGCAAACCCTAGGAAGACCGAACTCTCCAAGCCACGGCTATGCTCCACGATCCGCAAGCTGGTAGCCAAACGATCGAGGACGAAAGACTTGTTCTCGATGACAAGCGGCCGAGGAGAGCAATCGGCAAGGACACAAGTGCCACGTGAGGAGGACGGCTGCCCACCACAAGATCGTCCATGAAGATGCGCGTGAGGCGCGTTCATCGCTCAATACTTGCAAAAGAGAATATTTTAAATATCTAAGATTAATAATTCAACAAAACAAAAAGCTTGATAGTGATATATAAATATTGACTCAATAAACTTATTAAATAGCAGGCTTAGGGGAAGAAAGCTTTGACTCAGTTAAATATTGACTAGATGGTTTTTGAAAACACTGAAAGTTCTTTTCAAAGGATGAAAGGTTAATTGTGAGTTTTGCTTTTGGATATTGCTGTTGGTTGTAATGTCTCTTGTTTGGATGGGATCTTTGTTACCCTGGCCTCTTGTGTTCTGTAATCTTTCCACCGCCTTGGTGGTTTAATAATCCTCATTTATTTTGTTAAAAAAAAAACTTGGCTACAAATTTGGACTTGGGCTGTTTATGGTAATACATTTGAAAAATTATTATCATGCTTTGCATCAGATTATCTGTTCCCAGTCCTTTTGGATGCTGCTAATATATGATTAACCTTCTTTGAATGGCAGGAACTGTCAAACTTGCAATGGATGGCAGGCCTTGCGCTGTACAATGTGCAAAGGATCAGGAAAGGTTCAGTACCAAGTCAAAAATTTATCCTTGAAGAGGTAAATCTGAGAATTTCACTATAATCGAGTTTTTACTTTTGAGTGTTGCTGTAACATATTATGCTTCTTGATATTTTATTCCCTCTCTAATTTTTATGTGATAAAGACTCAAGGAGCTAATTAAACATGGATTATTAAAGAATCAAGGAACCTGAAAACTATGAAATATTTAGATCCTACTCTTTGTAGCATTTTAGCGTCTTGATACTAAGAAAGCTGTCTTGTTACTATGCTTGATTCATCCATTATTTTGTAGCATAAATGTAGTTAACCTATTTAAGATGGAACAAACTTCTCTAGTTCTTAGCATCCAGTTTTGTGTGTGCCGACGGTGCTTCAATAACTTGTTTTGTGTAAAATTAATATATTTAATTAGTTAAGCACTCCATGCTTTTTGTTGACAGCGTACTATATTAGATAAGTTATGATAAAATAATCATATTGAGAAAATTTTTGTCATTATTGGTTTGGTTGCTATTAGAATGTGATTGGAAAAAAAATTCTAATATGCTTAGTGGAATATTAAATTAAAACATGGTAGAGTTGGTTTTTATTTTATTCTTGTAGAAAATATTAGAGAAAAATAACTCTTTCTTCTTATATCTTAATAGATTACAATGCAAGACCTAAAAGGAAATTAAATATACATCAAATAATTAAAATTTTTTGATAACTTTGATAATTGAAAACTCATTCCAACTATACTTTCTCCAGAAAACATGAAAAAAAAATCCCTATAGTATCATGTAATATATAAAAATATTTTTTCTATTTGTAGCGAGTACAATTCTTTTTTGAAGTACAGCTATCATTGTTTTTTCCAAATATAATGGAAATTAGTTGACAGTTATTTAATAACAAGTATTTGATAAAATTATTTAATTGTAAGATTTATATAAATTCTATATCTATATATATATTTAAAGAATATAATATACCATTCTGATTAATTGTTGTAGACAAAACAGTTTTTAGATTGCATATTTTATCATACTATAAGGTGAATAATCCTATATATTGTCACGAATATGTAAATTGATCTCAAGCAACACTGTCCACCAAACATAGCATTAAATAAGACAGATGGAAACCCCTCTCATATTGGATAGGATTTGAAATAATAAGGGATATGTTTGCTGTCTGGACTTTTCATATAATTCTCTTACCAAACTTGATGATCTGATGTTCTGACATTTTGTTTAATGAACCCTTCTACAGTGGAGAAAAGGCAACAGCTGAATCTGTTGCTGATGCCATTTCTGACAATCGTGCTGAACTGGTACACCTTCCTTCCATCATGGATCTTCATATGCCGTTGCCATCTAAAGACTGCCCAACTTGTGATGGATCGGTATGTTAAATAATAAATGACTGATCTTCTAATTTTTCCATCTTCGATTGTTGTGGTCATTTCAGCTCTATTTTGATCACGACTTCGAATATTATCACACTATGTGCCATGGTTATTAGGAGCAGCAGTTTGTCAGTTTTTGCACCCTCCCCTGTATAACTTCAAAGAATTGTTTACAACTGAGCTTTTGGACCATTTTTACTCTGCATTTGAGTGGAAATGGCAGTCAATAGTACAGTTTAACCCTAGTTGGCTAGAGTTTTGCATACTTTTCATGGTGGGTTTCAATCTCAGTGTCATTATTAACACTGCAGGGTGTGATGGGATGTCCTGAATGCAAGCACAAGTTACAAATTAGGATCTCCGCCGATGATGTGAGTCTCTTTTTATATTTTTTGTAACCTCCTTAGTCATATCTTGTTGTATGACTGTGTTGGATTTATGTTTCTTGCATTCTCTACTTTGGCTTTCGATGTCTGATGAGTTTGGATGGGTTGTACGCATGGGATGAAAGACACTTGTTTTTTTTTTTTTTTTGGGGGGGGGGGGGGGGTTACAGTTTTTTGTAGAATTCTCTTGATCGAACACATGGCTAATGCATTAATGACGTAAACCTACTTTTCCATAAACTTAATTTCGTGTTGCATTGGTAATAGTATAAACTTTTGCCATCTGATCTTAAATTTAATTGTAATTTTCATTGGTAATTTTAAAAACCTCTTTGTTTTTGATACTATGCCCAAAGCCATGGATCATGTAATGAACAAAGCATTTACTTTTTATTTGGTAGGATTGTGCTGAGGCCCAATATCTTATTTTCTTTGTCCTTGCAGATCATGGAGCCTCCGTGGCAGGCTTATAACATCTGGAGAAAGATGGACTATCCCTATGAGGTACTGTTTTCCTTTTATTTTTAGCAAGTTTTTCCCTGTTTTCCATATGAGGTTGACATCTGGAACTTGCTCTAATACTAAAATATGTTTACTTATGGTGTGCCTTGTAGCATGAAATTTTAATATAAAAAGCCCTTGCTATTGTGTCCCAGTTTTCCATAAAATCAGAGTAATGGCTGTTTTCAAGTTATCCTTCCGTTTCTTGCGTTGTGTTGTTTCTTATCTTTAACATGGTTCACTTTAATTTCTCTAGGTGTGAAAACCATTTAGAGTATGGTCATCATGTTCATACTTCATATGAGATTTTCCATCCATTAGTGACAGTTTTCCTTGCTGAAAATTTAAAAATTCTATGTAGTAGCTGCATAAATACCAAAAATTGGAGAAAAATATTTAGTAAAAAGCTTGTACCTAATAGTCTAATGACTGTTGATATATATTCAAGTTTCTTGTGAATGTGTTATTCTTTTGTTATATTATTTTGTTGTCCTTCATCATTTCAGCATATAGTTCACAGCATGAAGGATCCCAGCATTGCTGCATTTTGGCTCTTTTCCTTTCCTCAGATTGTAGGGGGAATCAACTATGATGACGAAGTTAAGCAGAAAATTTGGTGGCAATACAAGGTTTTTGGTCCATTCTTAATCCCCAAAACATTCTCTTTTCCCTCTTGTTTTTTAAATTGGATTGTGTTTTCAAAGATTTGATTTCCACTACTGTTTGTAGTTTTATTAACTTTTTGTTCCAGTCATTTTGGTTTTCTCATACTTTAGTCGTTTTTTAGAAGTGCGCTTTTGCTTTGTTTTAATTGGCTTTACATTGCCTTGATATTTATGTAGTTTTTAGTTTTTGCAAATGGCATTTATTTCATATACCAGATACTTTTAATAAACGTTTATTATGCCTTGAATAATGTTTCTCTGCCTTATGTGTTTCTTGTTGGCTTAGGAATCCATGCGGTATGATCAACTAAGAGATGTGGTAGCCAAACGAAAACCTGGCTGGGAGCACTTGCAGGAAGTAAGATATTTAATTGTTCTAGTGAAATATGGATAATATGGCATTTAAGATGCCACCATTGAAAACGTTTCCTGGCTATGTGTTTGGATGCACTCAATGGCATTTAATGTAATTGAATGGTTTATTTATATAATATGGAATTGTTGAACTTTTGCTAAAGTCAAACTTATGTAGTAATAGTAGATTTATTCAAATTGTTTTGCCCTTTTTTTATGATAATCTCAATGATTGAAGATAGATTTTATGTTGATTTAAGGAAATGAAAGTGTAAAATGTGTTAAAATACTTCCTTTTAAATACATTTTTACACTTCTGTACAGCAAAATTCTTGAATTTACACTATTTCATTAACAGGCTTTGATCTCCATAGATCCTGCTCGTGCAAGAGATGATCCTGTTATAGTAAAAAACATTCCTTATTACAAGGCCAAGAAGGCACTAGAAGAAGAGGTCGCAAAGCTTAATCCTCCACCACGACCACAGAATTGGGGTGTGAGTACTCCTCCAGATCATGTTCTCTGTGAATGTTTAGATGACCATCAAGAAAATATAAATGAAAGTATTATCGAGTTTTTTGTTTTTGCTCGACGTGTAGACCAAGTGAGATGTTCAAGCTTGAACCATAAACCAACTAACAGTGGCTCTGCAGGAACTGAACCTTCCTTTGGATGCATCTTCTTGGAGTGCAGAGGATCTCAAAGATCCAAAAAAATTATATGAAATGACAGTTCTTCTGAATGCCCAAAGAGAAATTGCTGATAAGATTTTAGATACACAGTGGGAATCGAAATGGCGCCAAGAAAAGGTTTGTGACATTTTTGGACTAAGCTAGAGTGAATTGAAATTTATTTGTAAACATAATTAAAATAACTGTTTATCGCAAATTCTGTTAAAACTTCTTATATGGGGAAATTCCATGAAGATGCTGTGAATTATGAAATATTGAAGAAATTGAGAAAAGGGAACCAGAATCTTGAGACCTTGGGATGTCAATGATTTACATTTATGAGACCATTCTAACATCCCTCGATGAACAAGAACATTTTTTTGTTAATGGAATGTCCCTCGGTAGGAATGCTGTATTTTGTCATTGAAAATTAGGTTTTCAGATGTGGCTCAGATTCCTGGAAGAATTGATAGAAAAAATTTATTATTTTCTTTGAATAAGATATATATATATATATATATATAAGGATTGGCTGTCCCCTTTTACAAGTCATAAAACCGGAAAATAATACAAAAGGATATTTATTACAATATTCTAAAATATAAAAGTAATAATATCCCTGGAAATCTCTAAAATGTTATAACTGGGAATTCAACATCACCCATGAGAGCAGTTTCCTTTCGTTCAGTGCGGGGAAACATTACTGACCTGATAGAAATAGAGTTGCAGACATTACTCAATGCATTTCCTTACATGAAAAGGTTTTACCACGTACATGTATGTATTTCTGTTCCATTGTTCTTATTCATATGCAATAATCCTATGATCCATTGTATATGCAGCTGACTGAGATGTTGGAAGAAAAGGTGCAGCCATACATTCAAAAAATTGATACTGGTGTCCTTTCTAGTCCTATCATACTTCAATCCAAGAATGAGGATCAAAAGGTTTCCCTCATTAATGTTTGTTTGCAAAATGATTTTGCCTGATTTAAAAATGCGTATCTATTATATGAACCTCTTATAATATTAAATATTATTATCATTTCTTTAATTATTATCTTGGAAAATTTTATGTGGTTTTAAGCATGAGATCAAGTTATTTTTGAGATGGGAACAACTGTGCACGGATATTATGTCCTACAATGCTTCAACTTCATATTCTATACAGGCGGTTTGGTTTATGGAAGTTTTTCAGTAGTTTTAATGGTCCTGATCTTATCTATGTGGAAGGCAATGACCCTAGTCCAGTCCTGAGGACATTTCGTGTTTATTTGGTCATATTGCTAATTTCAAATTGAGATAATTTTTGGAATTGCCCAATCAGACTGTAGGGGAAGCTCCATACTGCCAAATGTTCATGTCGTATGGAAAACCTTGGTTGTCATGGCACTAAAACTCATTTGAATTTTGATGATTCCCCTGTTTCGGTTATAATTCATGAAGAGCAATTGCTACTGCTCTTGTGAACCTATGAGCGATTACGTGCAGTATCCAATTTGTACCAAGTTCTTGGTGTTTTGGTGGTAGGGCTACCATATTTTGATAACTTCTTCTGATTGGCATTAATAGCAATAATGGAATGCATTTTTTAGCATTAGTAGCTTTAATGGATTGTATTTTCCTATTGGTTGTAATGCAGAGGAGTCAAAGAAGGCGACGATGGTGGTTCTTCTGACAAACAGGTAATTTTATTGTACTGGTGGCTACAAATTGTAATTTGCTTTTTCCTCTTTTTTTCCTTTTCTTTTCCTTCACCTTTGTTTATAGTTGCTATATGCCGTTTATGGGAATATATTAATGGGTTATTTGGCCATGGTTTGATATGTATGCTATGATTAGCAATATGGTTTGAAGATATCTGATACTTTTGCCAATTCATTTTTGTGTGTATGATCCATTTACGGTGGCGAACTCATTTCTTAACATTCCTAATCTTCTCCTTAATTTGTTAAAATGTTTAGGAAACTTACTGAAAAATGCACGATAATAATGTCTTGCCCATGTCTTGATTTACTATCATATAATTTAGAAGTTACATCGAAATACTTGGCAGGAAGGGCTTTTTTATGGAATGCCATAATATATATATATATATATATATATTGGGACGCATGGCAGGTAAATAGAAAGTTAGAAAGTCCCTTTTTTTCAGAAAATATGGAACATTGGTGCTCATCTTCTGCTCATGCTGCCATGTAATCCTTTTTATTTGCTTTTTCATGAGTAGTCACAGTTGGTTTAATAAAGTTAACTTTTAGTTAAAAATAGCTAAAAGGTATAAAAGTCTTACAATAGACTCTTAATTTACAGTAACTTTGATAATTAATTAAATGGCTGATCAAATTTAATTAGTCTAGAGTAGTTAAATATTATGTTATTTTATTTTTTTCTGTCTCTTGCTCTCGTTGTCATTGTCCTCATTGACACATATCTTCTTATTCTGCGTCATCCAAAATGGGCACTAACAACAATAGAGATCGTCATCAATAGTAACAGTGGAGATCACCACCAACAACAATGGAGATGTGCGAAATATCAATTAGATCTTGAACATGTGAAGGGCTCTCTCTATTGCTCACAAATCGTAAGATATAGCAAAGATGATCCCCACTGTCTCCAAGGTGTTTGCCCCCTACCTCCTAAACCAATTCAACCTGCTCTCACTACCTCTGAAGAATAGTCAATGTGTCTCTCTCTCTCTTGATTGGTTTTTGTTTTTGTTTTAATCTTGTTCTCATCCATGAGTGGTTTGCATTTCTTTCATATTTTTTTAAATTTAAAACTAATTTATTTAATGAAGTGATTCTGATTTGAGTAGGTGGGAGATCACCACCAACAACAGCGGAGGCATTCCAAGTAGATCTCATCGTGGAAGCCCACCTAGCCCAATGTCAGTGCCGCATCACCCCCACTGTTGTACTATGTCCACCGTGCTGCATTTGTACTGTGATATATATTAATATTTTATTAAAATAGCTAAAAGATTATTGAATCTATTATTTGAAAAAAAAATCAGTTAAATTTTGTAAAAATAATATTCTTAGCTAAATTTTGGCTAAGTTTTAGTCATCTCACTATGAGTATTTGATCACTTATTTAGTTAAAGTTTCCATGTGAACGTGGAACATTAGATTAATCTTATATTTCACTACATGATAATGTGCAAATGTGAACATGCAACCTCCACTAGAGGGTCCTAATTGAGTTAGTAGTTGTTGGTAAGATATACCTAGTTTGATTATATATAAGAGGAAATAAAACGAAGTTCCCGTATTTTTGACTACATGATAATGTGGGAATCTGAACATGCAACCTCTATGCTACAGTGGAAGATTGAGGGTCTTAAATGAGGTGGTGGTTTTATGTTTGGCAAGTTTTAATTTTTTAAAAGTATAATTATTTTAAAACATTGTGAATTCTTGGATGACATCAAAATCATGTATTCATGTAATTACAAGAAAATTTTCTAACTCGCAGGCCTTCAATAAGAGGTGCATATGAATACACCTAGTTTGATTATGCATAAGGGGAAATAAAACTAGGGTTAGAAATTTTATTATATTATAATGAAAAGTCATTTTGATGTAACATAAATGGAAAAGTCCAAGACACAAGTAAAAAAAGAGAAAATTAGTGATATGGTGTATCCCAGCGTTTTGTAGTTGCTAGATATACAGAATGTTTACACATTATACTGTCGTGATGGAGAAGATTTAGTCGAGACAGAGGTAGGATTGCGATGGCAACATCAGACAATAAAAATTATATCAACCAGGATTTGGTGTCATTTGGAGCTGAATTAGAATGGGATTACATTAACTAGAAGAAATAGTATCGTTTTTGAGTATCGTTTAAACAGTAAAGTCATTTGAATACAAAAATTGAAAACGTCAACCAAACAACAAAAATGATAACCCTGCGATTCTCTTTCTCTTGCCCGCTCTTCTCCGCCCTATGTCTCTCTTTGCTTCCTTTGTAATTACTAATTAGTGGGCTCAACCTCACCTTGACCATTTATTATACCTTTCGGTTTTTTTGGTCACCGTAGGATTTAAAATATATATATATTTCTTTTTATTTTTCGTAAATAAGTTAAATTTTAAAATATCTCTTTTATTTATTTTTTTTAAAATTATTATAGTGACTTTTAGTTACTATTTATTTTTAAATAATATTATATTGTTTGAAAAAATTTATATCTATAATATTATTTTTAAAATTTATTATCACCAAATGCCATTTGGCAGTTTTAGCATTAGAATAATTTGATTTAAAGTTCCACGACTTTTGGTCCTTAAACATGTTTTTTTTAGTTTTATGGTTTTGTTTTCAGTCCTCAAACATTTGGACATTTTGGTCAATTCACTTATAAATAATTATGGGATTAATTAGAATAATAATTTAATATATAAAAAAGAAAGAGATAAAATAAAAAATAAAATATTAAAATAAAAACTTGATGATGTATATAGATTAATTCACACAAAATTAATATGTCATGTTTGATAAGTTGAATTTAATTTGAATTCGGGCGATTAAATTTTAAAATTATGATCTATTTTAATTTAAAATGAATAAACTTTTGAAAATTGATTTTGAAATTTTTTAAAAAATTTCAAAAATTATTTTATGTTTTTAAATTTATTTATTTTTTTGAATTTAAATTTTTTATTTTATTACTTGAGCATACTATATTTTATTTTTAAAAATTATTATGAAATTCAATTTTAAAAAATACTCTTTATAAATTTTTTAAATTTAAAATTTAACATGAATTCTAGTAAAAAAACCAAAATACCAAAATCAAAACACAATTATAACTTTCCACTATCCCAATAGAATTATATTTATACCACATTCTTCAAATTATATATTTAAATATAATAAATACTCTTACTTTTTTTTTAAAATCTTAAATTGGCATACTCTCCTCGTATTTATTTATTTAATTCTCCCAAAAATATAACCCCATTCCAAAATTCATATTTAAGGTTGACTCCATTCCCAATTACGGAAAACAAAGTTAAGTTAGAAATCGCCCAGGTAGATATTCGGACACTAGAGAAGAGAAGGAACCACAAGACTCATCTGGGCTGGCTGCTACATCGGCACTGCCGGTATCTCTCCCTCCCTCTCCATACCTCACCATATGCTGCGGTATTGTTAATAAGAAAGACCCATCAACAATTTCACCAACAATCCCCATCTTTGTGGGTTCCAAGATGCATTTTTGCCACTCCCGATTCCACGAGTTTTTTTTATTGTTTTCAAAATTTATATTTGTGGGCCTGTGGTATTTTGTTGGAATCATAGTCACGGTGTTTGAAATCCCATAAAAGAAATGATTTTCTCTTTTGGTTTCGTGTTTACGAGTCTGGTTCAGAAGCTTTATACAATGCCACCCAACATTGGCGCTGCCGCGGGACCAAAACTACCAACACCGAGGTTACAGATATATTCTACTGCCAATAGCGGCGTCTCGCCTTTTTGGAGAGGTCTCTACATATCCATCTACTCATGTGTGCATTTATTTCATAGATTATGTCGGGTTTAAATAAATTTGTAAACATGCATCTTCAGAAAAGTACGAAAGAGAGGCTAAGAAGTACTGGGATATTTTTTACAAGCGGCATCAAGACAAGGTCAGTTCTTCTTCTTATTGTTGTTGCTCTAAATTTGACACTGGCCTCTACTTTTCTTAGCTGAGTTGTTGATTTTAACAATTTCAGTACATACTTTTTCAGATAATGATGGTGAATGCTGTAGATTAAATCTCTATTTTTCTCTTCATATTAGTTCTTTAAGGATCGACACTACCTGGACAAGGAATGGGGTTGCTTCTTCACCGTGAGTTTGCATTTTATTTATTTTTATTTCAGTCATTCATTCATTCATTACTTTTTTTTTGGTAGTTCTGCCTCTAAATTTGGTTGGGTTGAGATAATTATCTTTTAAAGGACTTATATGAAATGTGTAAATATTTATTGATTTCTCTTCATTTTCAGGGTGCAGGAAAAAAAGTCATTCTAGAGGCAAGCTTTCTGCCATTATGCCAATCCATAATTACTTTGACCCATGTTTGTGGAGCTCACTCTTTTCGTCCAATTATATTTTATTAAATCTATGATCCGTTTTCTGGCATGTGGGTTGATGTCTCCAATTTTCCCATTGCCCATTCTTTTTTGAATGCAATGCATGATGGTTGATCCCCTGTATTATTTTGAGTCTGAATTTCAAAATAGTTGCTTGTATCGTGCTGACAATCCAGATATTTTTTTTTTCTGCTTGAACCCGATTGTGTTAATCAAGTTTGAGTGAAAAGCATAGATTCAAACAAATGAAGAATTTTCCTTCTGCTTGTTTCTCAATTTTAATCCCATAGTATTATGCCATCTATGGAGGCTGCAGATGACTATTCAAGTATGCGATGGGGCTAACTCATTTTGTTCTTTCCTTTTTCTTTATATTTTTCTATTCTGTTGCTGTTATATTCACTAAAAGGCCCTACATTCTTACAATGAAACTCCTTGTTTGTTCATGCTTTTATTTATTATGGGTATTGAACTAACTTCTGATGTATATTGACAACTGTTATCATCAAGGTTGGCTGTGGAGCTGGAAACACAGTCTTTCCTTTAATTGCTACATATCCAGATATCTTTGTTCATGCATGTGATTTCTCACCTCGTGCTGTCGATTTGGTTAAGGTTCGTGTTCCTGTCTTGTACCAAAAATTATCTATGTTTGGTAAGCACGCTTTGTTTCTAGTGCTCAGACTTTTGTTGTAATCTTTTGGCAGTGTCTCTTTGGCACTTGTCCAGTTTATTAATAAAGGTTTGCTTTTCTAAAAAAAGGATGTTAGATGTCTATATTGTAAAGAGAAATTGTATCCCGCATCACAATGTAGGGAACCATTCAACCTTACTCGCAAAAATAAAATGGGATCAAGGACATTGTCATAATTACGTGAAAATCAATGGAAATTTATTTATTTCATAATTTTCTGCTGAAAAATTGCTCTCATCTCTTTGGAATTTGCAGTTAAGGTCAGCTTGCTTTGTAATGCGGGTTACCATTTCTCTATTTTAGAACAGCAAATACATAGATGCTCAATCTATATATCATAATAAATTATTTAGTTTTAATGTAAACAATTTTATTACATTGTTATCAGTAATATTTTGATTAACACCTGTTGGGTTTCTTATTGTTTGTTGACTTCAAGTTTTTTTTAACTTTTTTTTGAAAGGTATAATTTACATGTTCTCTACTAATCAATTTATGCAAAGTTCTACTGGAGGCTGTAGCTTATTTTGCAATGGGGTTAAAATTTGCCGAATATTTTAGCTAGTAAATGTTTTGCCAACATTATGCAGTACAACGATAGTAAAAGAGGAATAATATGCGGGAGGGAAATATTTTTATAATACTCAAAAGCTATGCCAATAGTTTTAGTACAAGTATATTTATGATGAACCCTAGACCTCATAAATTTGAAATATCCAGGAGAAGGGAACAAGGAAGAGAATCTTGAAATGAAATTAATAAAATAAGAAAACATAGAAGTAGCACTACTTTTTTCAAAATAAACTCCTATACCAAACCTCTGTTTATAATAAACATACACTATATAAACATATATTGAATGTTTTGTATTCTTGTTCCTGGTCATTATATTCATTACAAGTCCATGAATACTCCTAATAGATCCATTACCAATCTTGTGTGTATGTAATAAACCCTAGACCTAACTAAGTAGGAAACACAAAATCCTCCAGTGAAATGTTCCTTCTTTCCCAAACCTTCTCTGCTTATGATTCCACAACAACTATTTTCCCTTTTTGCATACCTATGGCTGCGATAGGCAGAAAAGGTTTGGATGTAAATGAACTTTGTGCACATCCCCTATAGTTATCAAGGGTTAGTTCATGCCTCAACTGTTCAACACATTGGAACCCTTATTTAAGGAGGGACCAGAGTGCACCATTCTCTATGAAATAAACATCAATTGAGTCAAATTTGAAAACATTTTTTCCTCTCCAAGGTACTAGTACTACTACTACTAGTCTACTACTACTCTTACTTGGGATGCTTGTCTGACTCAAATACAGTTACCACATTAGTTTTTAAAAGTGCATCCAAGCTAATTTTATAAAAGGCTCACCAAATGTGCCTAAGCCCGGGTAAGCTCATCCCATTATATAGCATAGAGGTGTTGATTAGGTTTATTAATTTTTTCTATGGATTAGATGTAGTATTTTTATCCCGCAAGAGATATCCTCAATTATGCTCTATCCAACAAAAAATATACAAGTTATGAAAAAGTTAGAAAGAGGGACAATCACAATTTAGCTATCAATAAGAGGTCCTTATCTATCTCTACTTTTTCAAGTTGGTCCTCGAGTTTGAGTTTCATTAGGGAGTTTGTATTTGTGGGCTTCAATCAAGTGCACCTTGTTTTTCACAAACCAATCAAGGGGAAACTTGGAGTTTATGGAAACAAGACCCACAAGTTAATGTTCCATTATCTTCACAGCCAATAATCTTGATTAAAATTCAATTTCACTTGATTTAATTGGATGTCTTTTAATGATGAGTGGTTAGGAGATTATGTTGAGTCAATATAATCTTGCTTGGCATCGTATGTGGCTTTAGAACCAACTCAAGGGGATCATCTTGGATGCTGTTCACCTTTGGAGATCCAATATCATCTTCAGTACCTTGCCCAGCTTTGCTATCTTCAATAATCTCTCCTTCCTACTTCAATCAGAATTCAATAAGACTTCATCTGGAGATGATCTTGAGCCAATAGAGGCCACATATTTTGGGTGCACAGCCAGGTCAAGAGGATCATTAGACATGCTGTTAATTCATGGAGTTCCAACTTTGTTAATATCGCCACACAATTGTCAACCCAACCCATCACACCTATCACACTGCTGCCCTTTCTCTCTTTTACATTATAAGCCCACATATATCGAAACATCCACCAGCTGCCAGACTCATCTCCCTTACCTTATAGACTCACTCACACCACTGTTGTCCTCCTCCTTCAACACCGCTATCCTGCCAGAAAGTGCTGCATTGCTCAGGACGTCTGTCAGTGTCACCTTCATCCATGCAAGACACCACAACCTCCTCGTTGTCTTGCCTGCTATTGTGATGCCAATTCCTAACACCATAGACGTAGTCCAGCTGCAAGCACCTCTCGCCACCACCCACACCACAGCATTATTGAGAGAGAGAGAGACTAGACAATGGTGAGATAGGGGTGGAGCATTTTGGAAGGGTAGATAGATGAAAAGAAATGTTTTTAATAGGAGTTGAAGGTGTGGCCTTTTCTATGGAAAAATGGGAGCCATGTTTTGAGCATTCCCGGAGAAAGAAGGATCATGAAAGTCACGTTGCCATTATGTTCTTAGCTTTGTTCTCACTTCCATGTATTTGGAAACTTTTGGAAACAAAAATTACAATAATAACAAATGTGTTCTTACTTTTTATTTCTTTAAATAATGGAAATGAAAGCAAGAGACCAAAAATGGGAAAGAAATCAAATAAGGCCCAAGCCTAAGACGCCACTTGGTAGTTGGGCTTGACCCAAAATGCACCAAAATGTGCATGGCCTTTGGGCATAGTCTTGATAATGGTTGGTTTGACTTGCTTTGGTAGATGGGTTGACCCAATGCTTTTTGTTGCATATTTCCACACTAAGCATGGATGATGGGCTGATCTTGGTACTTAGTTGATCCAAAGTGCCCAAACACATCCAAAAAATATTTTCTTCATAGAAAAGAGTAGGTGGGTTGACCCAATTAGTTGAGAATCATCTAATGAGCTTTATTTTCATTTACGAACACAAGTTGGTTAACTTGAGTGGGTTGATCGAATGATTTATAAGTTGTTTATTGTTCAATGTAAACACTTAAAATATTCACCCAAACTCTACAGTCTAGGCTATTATATATTTGTTTGACAATATAATGATCAATAATATGATCAAAGCACACAACTTTACAAGCTTTGTTAATCAAGGAAATACAACAAAAATTAAGGGTTCAACAACTCTTAACAAATCCCTTTTGAAAAGGCTCACACTCTCCAAGGTAAAGGCTCTATGAGTTTTTGTTTTTGGTCACTTTTGATGTGAAATCATCACAAATATAGAAACTATATAAAAACTATAATGCATAAATCAAGAGGATGTGGGTTCTAAAAAAGTGGAAGTAGCTGATGTCTTTTTGCGTCTCTTCTGCTTGCTTCTCTATGTTGGTTAATGGCAGCCCGTGTGGCTTCTTCCCAAGCTCTAGAGGCCTTTGTCAAGGGGATTCTTTGTCCTTTTTATTGTTCATCATTGTTTTGGAGGCTTTTAATCATCTGATTGGCTGAGCTCTTTTATTGGCCCGCTATCTGGCTTTTGTATGGGTAATGTGGACAAAGCTACATTAGTTGTCTCTCATTTATTATTTGCTTATTATACTCTTATTTTTTGTGACACGGATCTGAAGGCTATTTTCCACTTGGGTTCTATCTTTATTTGATTTGAAGTTGCTTTCGGTTTAAGAATTAATTTGGGAAAATTAGAGTTAGTTCCAATAGGTGAGGTGCCTTGCTTAGCAGAGCTTGCTGATATCTTAGGTGTAAAGTCTTTGGGTTTACCTTTGAGGGCAACACTTACAGCTAAATCTATTTGGAATTCGATCATTGAAAAGCTAGAGTGCTAGTTTGCGGGGTGGAAGCGCCAAGCGTTTTCACCTTTCTAAAGGAGGTCGGGTCACCCTTATTAAAAGTACTCTTTCCAAGCTTCTCACTTACTTTTTATTTCTCTTTCCCATCCTTGCTAGTGTGGTTGCTTGGATTGAGCAAATTCAGCAAAATGTCCTTTGGGAGATTACAACGAAGGTGGCCAAGTTTCACTTGGTCTAGTGAGATGTGGTGTGTTGTCCCTTTTCTCATGTTGGTCTGGCTATTAAGAATGTTTGGCATTTTAATGAAACCCTTTTGAGTAAGTGGTTATGGCGGTTTGGTGAGGAAAGGGATGCTTTTTGGAGGTAGGTCATTATGATGAAAGTCCATTTGTTCCTGATGGTCTATATTTTCTAGATTTTTGGTGTTTAATGTGAGGGATGGGTCTTCTATCTGTTTTTGGGATGATGTCTGACATATTGTTGAGCTATTGAAGTTTGTCTATCCTGAGTTATATAGCATTGCTTGCATTATTGATAGTCCTGTGGTTGATTTTTTATGTTTCTGGGACTCTGGTGTGCTTTAGGAGGTGAATTTTATCTGGTTAGCTCAGGATTGGGAGTTGGAGGCCTTCTCTTCTTTCTTTGATCTATTATAATCTATTAAATCTCTCCCTTCAAAAAAAAATAAGATGTGTTGGGTTCGGGCTTGGGCTAAAGGCTTCTAGGTGAAGTATTTTTGCTTTGTTCTTCAGTCTAATGGGCCCGATTGTTTTACTTGGACTGGACTATTGTCTTAGGAAAAAATTTTACCACGAATAATTTATGTCAACGTGATTTGTGTATTGTGAGTTGGTGCTACATGTGGTTGGGGAGTCTGTGGACCATTGTTTTCTCCATTACATTATTGCCAAGATGCACTGAGATATAATTCTTGGTTTGTTTGTGTTTCATTGGGTGATGCCTCAAAGTATTTGTGACCTTTTTCTTGCTAGTATGAGATTGTGGGATGACATTCCGTAATTTGGTGAATTATTCCTTATTGCATTTTATGGTGTCTTTGGCATGAGAGAATTTTCGAGCGGTGTGAGCTTAGAATTTAATTGTTGTTTGTATTTGAGCTCATTGATTGTTGTTGCTTTTAAGCTGGTTTTTTTTTTTTTTTTGCTTATCTGAGCTATTATGATCGTGTCCTTGTGCACTTCTTGTGTACTTAGTCATTTCAAAAATAATTTTACGTATAAGAAAAAAAAAATCTCTGGCATCAATAGATTTCTTTGAAGTGATTTTTTCGCCCATATTTTGGGTGCATCACATTATCTCATTTATTTAATGTGTCTTCTGCTTCCCTCATTTCTTTTCTGTCTTCTTCTGTTCCTGATCGAATATTTCCTCCATAAATGATGTGGCCAACTAATCATAACAGGAAAAATTATGTTCTTTTAATCTTCATAGTAAAAAATGATGTTCTATTACTGTATTTTGTACATTGTATTTACTACAATTTTATTCGTTTTGCATCCTAGTTGTGCTTATAGGCCTTCTTACTTTATAGATGCATAAAGATTTCATGGAAACCCGGATTGAAGCATTTGTTTGTGATCTGACGACTGATGACCTGTGCAAGCAGATTTCTCCATCTTCAGTTGACATCATAACCATGGTAATAAAGTGTTTGATTTGAATTTACAATTTATACAATTCCCTTGATTGTTTAATTGATAACTGCGTGCATTTTCCCTATTTTTAATTCCAATATATATGGTTTTCATGTCCAGGTTAGATGACTGACTTGTATGCTCTTATATTCATAATGTTTGTCATTAATTTAACTTTTTGATCTGTTAAGCAGATATTTGTGTTATCTGCAGTTTCACCTGAGAAGATGGCACTAGTCTTGCATAATATTAAAAAAGTTCTAAAGGTAAAAGATGAATATATTTTCACAATGACACTTCTAGAATATTTATTTGTATTTCTAATCTTAGCTCATCAAATACTTCCAACTATCTCTGTCCAGCCAAATGGTTATGTGCTGTTCCGCGACTATGCCACTGGTGACCTTGCACAGGTTGTTCTGCCAAATTTTTTCTTCATATATCCTTTTGACTTAAATTTATTGGCATTCTAGGGCTATCTGTAATTGATACCTTTCATAAGATGTATCTTTTTGACTTCTGCCTCTTGCAATTTTATGATAATGTTTTCTATTCTGAAATTGCAATTACAGGAGAGGTTTATACGCAAGGATCAAAAGATAAGTGACAATTTTTATGTTCGAGGTGATGGGACTGTAAGTTTGAGCTACCATCAAACAATTAGCATTAATTTACTAATTTATCAGCTTCCTTGGGACCCTGACTTTTCATGATTTTTAAATTTTTCAGCGTGCCTTTTATTTTTCAAATGAATTCTTAAGAAGTTTATTTGAAGAAAATGGATTTGTTACTGAAGAAATTGGCTTGTGCTGCAAGAAAGTAGAAAATCGGTCACGAGAGATAGTGATGAATCGGTAGGTGGTTACCTTTTTAATGGTACATCAGTAGATTTGGCAAGTAATTGTCACTGTGTTGGTTGTAAGCATATATTGGAGTTTTTATTGTTAGACCATTACTTCGTGTAGGGGTGGAACCATTCTATACCCAACCCACCTTGTGGCAAGCTAAGGGTGACGCATTACCCAGGGTGGGACGTTTTTAGGCTTCGCTCTCATATGCAAGGCTGGCCTGTGAATCTTTTCAAACTCTTTATTTTCAGAGTCAAAAAAAAAAAAAAAGCTATTGTGCACCTCACACTGTCCATGATTTGTTGATTAAAATTTATAAATAACGTTTGCTTATACAATATAAAATATATATAATAATGATTCTATAAAAGGAAAGGACAAACAATAAAGTACTTTATTGTGGCCAATAAATCTTTCACTGTTTATTAAAATAATTTAATAAAAGCAATGAATGAACAACTGAGTTAGTGATGATGCATTGGAGGTGTTGTTTAAGATGTCGGTTTTGGTTTATATACAACCAGCATCTCTGCCATGAAAATATATCATATCATATGTTGACTATAAGTAAAACGTAACTTGATTCATATTACATCATTATTTGTTGTTTATTGTTTTCCTACCCATATGATACTAACGGAAATATTGTATGCCAGTATGCTGCCTTTGTTTGAAATTACCTCGTGTTAGTGTTTTGGTGTTACCTGACAATATTGACAAACATCTATATATATCTGTAGTATTTTGGAAATAAAATTTCAAATATATACCTGAACAGATTTTCTTGCTCTGCCGTTGACTTGGTGGCTGTGACTGTAACCATTTATTGATATAAAAATTTATGGCATAAGTTTTCTGGAAAGGATATTCTATGACATTAGCTGGCTAGGCGACAAGGAAAAAAATGTAAACATGAGGGGTTCAAATTATTTTTGCTTTTAACTTGTATTGTTACAACTATATTAACAACTGCATTATATGTGTGATGTGTTAGTATCAAATCACTTGTTTCTGCATGAGCAATGAATCTGATGATTTGCTGGATAATGGCCATTTAAAAATGGTTGCTATGTTTTGAAACAGATTAAAGATTTAACTGTTTGCAAATAAGAGATTTACCAATAATATTTTTATATTTATTTTTAAACAATAATGTCTCCCTTACACCCCTCCCACCCTTCCTACCTCTAAAACCTCCCCTACCTGCGCATGCAAGGTTCGAACCTACAACTTCATCATAGGTGGGCATGTGCCTCTACCACCATACTAGTCCCGTTGGACCCAATAATATTTGACTTCACAAATATTGAAGAAAAGAACAAAAAGAAAAGAAAAGAATAAAAGTAAAATAAAATTTCGCTCCTGTTGGCAATTTACACCAATCGCTGCTTTCTTTCCCTCTTGTTTTCCAATAAATTTATTGTTGTAATTCTCGCCAATGATATCAGGAGGTGGATTCAAGCTGTATTTTGTTGTTTGGATGATGAGAAGACTACTTCTAGAAAAGAACTCATGAGCAAGGTAAAGCATCTTGATATAAAGAATTCTGACACTGAGGTGAAAGAGGATACCTCAAAGGAATGCGGAGATGATTTTGAGATTGACATGGCTGATGGCGCAGCCGTTGAAATGTTTAATACATCACCTTCTACTGAGGTACACATTTGTTCCATCTGTTTCTCTACTTTTGTTTACGGTCTCATTCTTCAATAAATAATATATGTATATATATATAATCTCTTTTTTGAGTACTACTTGAGTATTCCTTTTTTTAAAAAAAATAAAATACAATTAGAATCTGGTTTCACTTTCTACCCGTCAACTCTGTACGTGAGGGCTGGGGTAGACTGCTGGAGATCCATAGTATAATCAGCATAAAAGAAAATCCTACACTAGTATATATATATATATATATATATATATATATATATTAAAAGCACTAGTTCGTATCTCTTTTTTATTATTATTTTAAAACCCCCTAGGTGATTGAAGTCCCTCTGTTTGGACGTGACTTCAAGATAGCAGTAGTGTCCAAAGAGTACCAACACACCTGCAAATCCACTGGCTTGATGTTATGGGAATCATCTCGTCTGATTGCTTCCATCCTGGCCAGAAATCCCAGCATCGTTGCGGGAAGAAGGGTTTTAGAGTTGGGATCAGGCTGTGGGGGTATCTGCTCAATGGTTGCTGTCAGATCCGCTGATCTTGTGGTTGCTACTGATGGAGATGCAGCAGTGGTCGACCTGTTGACGGAAAACATCGTATCAAATTTGGACCCAACTCTTGTAGGCAAATTAATTACAAAGAGGTTAGAGTGGGGAAACAGAAACCACTTGGAATCCATCAAGGAATTGAATTCTAGAGGCTTTGAAGTAATTATTGGCAACGATGTAACCTACATTCCAGAAGCTATCTCACCCTTGTTTTCTACCGCCAAGGAGTTGTTGTCACCAGCTGAAGGCCTTGCTGATCACCCAAAACCAGCGCTGGTTCTATGCCACACCGTGCGCCGGGTGGATGAACCGTCAATTATTGCAGCTGCTTCTCAATATGGTTTTGTGCAGGTAGATCAGTGGCCTGATGGAGACCTACCAGGTTCATCTTGGGGCATCATCGGGTCATGGTTTTCTGGGCAGAGGCCAGAAGATCTCCCAAGTACTGCACTGCGCATTATGTATTTTCAAGCAGAGCAGTAAAGTTTCTGGCTTTTCAGACTCATCACAGTTTCCTTGTTAGGGGGAAGAAGACAGCTTTTTTAGCGGATACTATTGAGAATTGGGAATCTCTACTATCGTCTGTAACATGGGGAGTTAAAACCTCGGTGATTTGTTAATTCCTTAACCATTTTACTGTTGCACGTGAAATTACTTCTCTCAAGTTGAAAAGCTGATTTTTCCAGGCAGGCTTGTCAAAAGCTCGCGGATCCTATTCAATTTCTATTTCTATACAAGACAATCATTTAATTAAAAAAAAGTCCAAAGACTGGTTGGTGTGTATGTGTGATAGATGACATGTGTTGGAAGAACGACGTTAAGCTTTGGATGGGAGCGCTGATGCTGCAGACGCAGCTTAGCCCACTCCACTAGGGAAGAGTACGCTTGTCCATGATGTTGGATGATCTTTTAGTGAGTCCTTGATAGGGAACATAGAAGGCAAAATGCAGGTGTCCTTCGGCTTCTTGGTGTTGCCTATTTGCGTTTTTTTTTTGTCTGTATTTCCGGCAAATGCTTAGATTTTGTTTTTGCTTTATTAATTTAAAAAAACGTTGGTAAACTTCAAATAGGCAACTCAAAAACACAACAGACGCGAATTAGGTCATTGCAAAAACCAAAGACAACAAAAATAGTAATGTCATTGCAAATAAATCTTTCCTTGATTAGATAGACAAGGGAAGTAAGCTAAACAGTTGGATATGTATTGTACAATACCTTACCTATATATTACAATAAAAATAAAATAAAATAAAAACAATATGGTACAATCACCTTCCCCTATAGTTGGCCACTTAAAGATAAATGTAAATTAATCTTCAGGGAGAGGCATATGGGAAGAATTTTACGTAATCACTGTTATATGGTATGAAAGTGACTTGATTTCATTTGGAGATTCGATGGAGTTGGGGAATCCAAGGCACATGGCTTTGTCTTGCTGCTCATGGGCTCATCAATGTCATGACATCTCTTTCCTCCAACCTTAGCTCATGTCTCCACATCTGCAAGTGGACGCGCACGCACACACACACATCAAGAACAATTGAATAGAGGAAGGAATTAATAAAGTGGCCATGTGTGTGCGTGGTTGGGTGCTTGCATGTGTGAACTCTAAAAACAGAACAACATTTGAATTGTGTGAATTGTGGCTCATTCTCTTCTGTCATCTCTCCCTTTCATCAATTTATTTCCGACACAGAGGAATTAGATTATATAATAATCTTAATAATAATAATAATAATAAATGGAGCAGGGTGAGGGCTCGATGAGAGAAAGTATAGGTAAGAGACCAACGGCCTGACAGATAGAGGGTGAGCACGCATAGCTTCTGGCATGAACATTCACACCACAACCGCCACCAAATAATCGAAAACTTTGAAGCATGCAGAAAACTACCATGTGTGCTCACTCTCTTCTGTCAAACCCTCTTTTCCAACTTCTCTCTCTTTGCCTTCTCTCCACATAAATCCTACTAACAAAACAATTAATGAAAATAGACAAAAAAAAACCACGAGAAGATTTATAAAGTTTAGGCCACCCATCATTGACATATGTTTCCATGTATATATATACAGAGAACGAATGAGAGAAAGAGCTACATAGCACTGCTCCATTGAGTTTTAGGACTACAAACCTGTCAGGCTTTATATAGGGAGCGGAGAGTGACGCCTTTTATTCTCACGGAACAAATTTTTGCCCTTTTTTTAAGCTTTGGATGGGAGCGGTGATGGGGGCCAGGCCAACCTGATGCTGGAGACGCAGCTTTGTCCTTTTGAGTATAGGGAACATAGGTCCCGTTTGGTATGGTTGGGAGATTGATTCTGTTTATAGGCTATTTCTGCTTATTTTATAAATAAGAGCAATAAAAAATATTTACAAAATAAAATAAAAAAATTTAATCAAAAGCAGAAATAATTTGAAGGTTTCTTTTAAAAGCTGATTATTGAAAAGCAGTTTTAAAAAAAATTAAAATTACAATGCTATCCATATTAAAATAAAATCACTACATGAGTTCGTCACGAGGGAGAAAGATCGCACAGGGACATGGCGGGATGGGGGTGGGGCAAAGGGGGCAGCCAGCATTGATGGGGGTTAGGCAAAGGGGGTTGCGCGGGGGGTGGAGTTGCAGAGGGAGTGGGGCTGGGGAGCGTGCGGGGAGGAAAATATTTTTTATTATTAAAAATTATAATATAATTAAAAAGAATATTTATTTTTTTAGATCTTTAAAGTACTTTTGTTTTTATTTTATCAAACACTTATTATCTGCTTTTAAAATTTAAAGCACTTTTAAAATTATATTTTACTAAAACTTATTTTTAAAGCAGCTTGTTTTTTAAGCACAACTAAAAACAGTTTCTTTTAAAAATACAACATTACCAGACTAAGACATATAAGGTAAAATGACACGAGTGAAGAGCTGGAGGTGTTGCCTATTTGTGTATTTTTTTCTCTCTATTTCCGGCTCAAGCTTAGATTTTGCTTTTTCTATATTAATAAAAAAAATTACAAATGTATAGGAGGTAAACTCTATATAGGCAACTCAAAAACACAACAAACGCGTATGCACAAAATATGTAAGTAAGTGCATTTTTAATCATGCTTTTTAAAATTTATTTTTTATTTTAGGTAAAAAAAATATTTGAGCTAATTATTTTTAATAACATATTTTAACTATATTTTTTATTTTAGCTAGTTATATAATATTTTATTATTTTTTTATAAATTTTAATTTAAATAATTACTTTTTATATCTAATTAATGGTTCATTATATAAAAATATTTATAAAATTAATTTAAAGAATGATAAGACTTGTTACCTAATTTGGAAAACATTTAAGAAAATAATTAGAGCAATTAAATTATATAATTGATTTCTTATATTATGATAAAAAGTCATATCGGAAGAGAATTGAAAATGTGGAAACGATGAAATTTGCAATGCATTAACTAACATACCAATAATTTTATTTAAATTTAAATAAGTTTTTAACTTTACCTACAGATATCTAAATTAAACTTTAAGATATCTCTATCAGACTCGTCTAAAATTTCAACCTACTCTTTACTGCGTGTTATCAATTTGACCTGACCTAAAAGGTAAAAAGCAAAAGAAAATGTGAAGGCATGATTAATTAAAATAGTAAAGTAACAAGTTGTGTAAACACAAAAGTTCCACCCCTTCAAGGTGCTCGATCGTCTATCAGTACTCTTCTGAGTTCTGAATATTTACTAATATAATTATGCCTAACGGCGGGCAGTTGTTTTTTGTTTTTTGTTTTTTTTTTTTTTTTGAACTTGTAAAAACCCACATATCTAATGAACTGTTTACCGTTTAACGACTGGGAGTGACTGGAGGAAGTGATAAGCGAGGGCCCAGATAGATTCACACAAATCATATGGTCATGATGTTTAGTCAAAAGGAAGATACATGGGTATGCCATGTGGGTAGAACTTGATCTGCTTTCCTGAATAAAATGTCAAATCAAATCTTCGATCAATTCAACTAGCAAAACATTTAACATATACCTTCCTCTTCTTTGCATATATCCTCGCCGCGATCGAACACAACATCATCACGCGTCCCGGATAATAGATATCTAAATGTACAGTATTTCTTATCTTATCATGGAGGAAAAAGAAAAAAAAAAACAAAAAAAGGCGTTAGCTAGAAACGTGAACATATGTATTTATCTATCTAGAGCCGATATATCTGCAGTATTGAAGCTTTTAGGATCAGCACAAATCTCTGACGTGTGTGTTTCTGTAATTACAAAATGTGTTTTTTACTTCTCGAAGAAAGAATTATCAATGAAAAAACTGAACAAAACAAATTGCAATAATGTTTGGTTGCCGTCAAAAAACTATTTGCGCTGATTGAATTTACATATGGATTGAGACATTTGGTATAGTTATGAGTTACATATCAATTTCGTTTTCAAGGTACTAAGATTTGTGGGTCAGGATTCCGGTACCGCGAGTACAAACCAGAAGGTTTATATATTATAAGATAAAATTTTAATATCACGGAATAAATTAAAAAGATTCATATAATTAATTAATATATAAGTGCAAATACGAAATCTAATGCTTCAAGCATAATGTTGACACTCACACGACACCTTAACAAGTATGGAACCTAAAATCAATTTTGTTGTCCTAAGCTATTAGAAAACAACTACAGGTTAGTTTAGGTTTAACTTCCATTAATTTTTACACGATTAATTTGAACATTTGCAATATCATGATATTTTGGACATTCATCACTAGGGTATTCCCATATATATATATAACACCTAATATGTAAAAATAAGTCCCTCGGTTTGGTAATACTGCTAGGCCGATTTGTAGAACAATATTTTTTCACCAAATCTTAATTGTGTATTATATATGATAATGAGTAACTGGTTTTCTTAAACGTGAAAGGGGGGAGGTTTGGGTTGTTGGTGGTGGAGATATTATTATTACCATTATTATATATTATTGATCAGCAAAAATGCAAGGGAAACAATCAATTTAATTAGCATATATATATATATATATATTCCCCATTATATACCCAAAGACCAAGACAACAAAAATAGTAATGTCATTGCAAATGAATCTTTCCTTGATTAGATAGACAAGGGAAGGAAGCAAAACAATTGTATGTGTATTGTACAATACCTTACCTATATATATATATATATATATATATGTGTGTGTGACAATAAAAGTAAAATAAAATAAAATAACGACATGGTACAATCACTTTCCCCTATAGTTGGCTACATGGGACAAATGTAAATCAATCTACAGGGAGAGGCATATTGGAATTT
Source organism: Taxillus chinensis (assembly GCA_023512835.1). Taxonomy (NCBI): domain Eukaryota; kingdom Viridiplantae; phylum Streptophyta; class Magnoliopsida; order Santalales; family Loranthaceae; genus Taxillus; species Taxillus chinensis. The sequence continues at coordinate 15,278,822 of CM042084.1, read as the reverse complement.
TGCGCGCGCAATCACTACTGCATGGCGTGAAAGTGACTTGACTTCATCCGGAGATTTGATGGAGTTGGGGAATCCAAAGCACATAGCTTTGTCTTGCTGCCCATGGGCTCATCAATGTCATGGCATCTCTTTCCTCCATCAACCTTAGCTCATGTCTCCGCATCTGCAAGTGCGCGCATGCGCACGCACGCCCACACACACATCATATCAAGAACAGATGAACAGAGGAAGGGATTAATAGAGAGGTCGTGGTGTGTGCGTTGTTAATTGGGTGCTTGCTTGCGTGAACTCCAATGTAATGCGTACCTGAAAAAAGTGTGAGAATGAGTGTGTGGGTGGGGGGTGTGGTGGTTGGGATGGTGACACGGGACACAATAATACCAAAAAAAAAAAACAAAACAGAACAGCATTTATTTGAGTTGTGTGAATGGTGGCTCATTCTCTTCTGTCATCTTCTCCTTTCATCAATTTATTTCCGACACACAGAGGAATTAGATTATATAATAAATTAATAATAATAATAATAATGGAGCTGGGTGAGAGCGTGATGAGAGAAAGTGTAGGCGCAGAGACCAACGGCCTGACAGATAGAGAGTGAGCACGCATAGCTTCCGGCATGAACATCCACACCACAACCGCCACCGAATAGTCGAAAACTTTAAAGCATGCAGAAAACCACCATGTGTGCTCACTCTCTTCTGTCAAACCCCCTTTCACCTACTTCGCTCTCTCTCTCTCTCTCTCTCTCTCTTAGCCTTCTTCACATAAATCCTACTAACAAAACAATTAATGAAAACAAACCAAAAAAAACACCCAGAGAAGATTTATAAAGTTTAGGCCATCCGTCATCGACATATATTTCCATGCATAAATATACAGAGAAAAGATGAGAGAAAGAGTAATAGCACTGCTCCATTGAGTTTTAGGACTCAATGTGTTGGGTTGTTCTGTACAAACCTGTCAGGCTTTACCGCTTTATATAGGGAGAGGAGGGTGGACGCCTTTTATTCTCAGGGGGAACAAATTTTTGCCCTTTTTTTAATCGACAAGGAATGACAAATAACTCATCACACACAGGCAAAGGAAGCTCTGGGCCTCAGCTGGCCCATCCAAATCACGAGGGTCTTTGTTAAAAAAGAAAGTATAAGCATGAGTCTTAGAACATGTGTTAGCCATAAATGATATTTAAAAAAACAATTATATTAATTATTGACGAATGAAATTATAACGGTTAAATTTTTTTATCATAAATTTATTTATTAAGATTTTATTAAAATCTCATATAATAAACTATTTTATCTAAGGCTAATTTCAAAAACATGTTTTTTATAGATATAAAGTGCAGCACGTACTACACTAGAAAGGGAGTGTCATATAATTATAACATTTGGTTAATATTTTCTTCATATTAGAATTGTAAAAGACAAGATTGTGTCATATATTTTTGTTATAATTTTGTTCTGTTAAATATTATTATTATTATTAATGAGTAAATATTTTACTTAAAAAAAAAAAAGATCAATCCTCAAAATTGGTACGAAGATATTCAAAATATGGAAAAACAGTTAGACGAAGCATTTGCTAGCTCTATAACTCATATATATATAGTGATATATGTAAATTAATATTTTTATTACAAAAAAATCTAGATTTCACCAAATGTGCATGGTATGAAAAAAAACAGTTAGACCAAAAAGCATTTGTTAGTTCTAGGCTTCTAGCGCTCTCTTCCTTTCTCACGCACATATAATTTGTAGTTATTTTTTATTTTATATCACTAGGCATTGATGGTATTATTATTATTATTATTATTATTATTATTATTATTATTATTATTATTATTATTATTATTATTATTATAGGAAAAGAAATGTAATGGGTGTAAGTACGAACCGTTATGCTCATTTCATCCCTTTTTACTTTAGCTTATGTTTTAATTTTATGTAAAATAATCAAACGTCGCATTCATTGCATTTAGTATATCTTTAAATTTGTTCTTGCGTAAAAACAAATAAAAATAAATATAAAAAAGATTCAACTTTTGCCAACCGAGCTAAAATTACAACTGTGCCGTTTTAATTATTATTTTTCCTTCCCGATACTCTGTCAACGATTTACTGCTATCAGATCGCCCGTCCCAAGATACCATTATCATTGTTTAAAATAATCGTAGAGAGATGGGGGGGAGAGGGTGAGTAGACTTCAGACATCGGGGATAAGGTTTCAACTTTCATTTATTCAATCACTCGTATCAATGCATTTCGTATTTCTCACATCTTTGTTTTTTTTTTTTTTTAACATCCAGGCTCCAGCTCAACTGACACGGCAACAGATAACCCGTGAAACTTATAAGTTTATATTTTTTATTTATATTCTAGTATATTATTTTATTATTTTTATTTTAAATTGTTTTAAATTTTTTATATATTTTATTTATTATAATTAATAAAAAAAATACATACACAAGAAATATATTAATAAATTATTTTAATAATAAATAATAAAAATTTTCCCACTGATCTATTTTGAAAACTTATGTTAATTCTTTCTATCAAAACTCTAAAATTCATTTCTAAATTACATAATACTTGATTTAGATATTCCGATACAATGTTTTGAAATGTAATTTTTGTTTTCAAATTCTAAAATTATGAATCTTACTAAAAGAAGGAATAATAAATGTTAAATTTGAATAAATTTGTTGTTAAAATGAAAATACTAAATGTAAGATTTATAAGCATTTTTATTAAATTGGATATTCAAATTAATAGAAATTTAAGTTCGAAAGAGGCTGCAGTTGGTGCTCTAGTGGAAGTGAAGAATGTGTTAAAGCTTTTTCTAAGATTCAACTCCATTTAAAAAAAAAATAGAATTCGATCTAGTGGAAGTGTTTTAAGAGCACTTTAATATAATTAATGTTTAACTAAATAATAGCTAAAACAAATAAAAAAAATGCTCCCACAATATGTTCGATAAAATAACATTAAATTTGACTATCGTTAATTCAGAGCATTCATAGTAGACTTAGCATACTTTAGTTAAAATTTAACCAAAAACTTACCTTTTATAAAATTTAGCTACTCTATTTTTACAACTTCAAATAATTGGCTCAATAATTTCATAGCTATTTTAATAAAATATTAATATATCTACAAGCAGGATGTTGGACGGTGTGGTCAGACAGGATCATCGGGTTTGATGGAGACGAAATCAGCCGGGGATCATCGGATCGGGGGGCGAGGGACAGCGGGGTCGCGACTGGCTTCATCTTCGTCCTCGTCCGCGGGGGGGATGGGCGGGGTCGTCGGGTCGGAGGAAGACAGAATCAGATGGGGATGGCATGGAGGTGGACGAGCAAGGTCGATCGAACGGATTGGGCGTAGGGAGGCCGAACGAGGACGGGCGAGGGACAGTGGGGTCGCGATGGGCTTCATCTTCATTCTCGTCCGCAGGGGCGATGGGCGGGGTTGTCGGGTCAGATGGAGAAGGAATCATACGGGGATGGTGAGGCTTCGTCGACGTCTCAACGAAGTCAGTTGCAGGGGGCTTCGTCGAAAATAGCTTAGGCTTCGTCGAAAACAGCTCAGGCTTTGTCAAAAACAGCTCTTGAAAACAAGGGCCGGGGGACCTCGTCGAATGCAATTCCAAATAAAATAATAAAAAATAATTTTAATGCTGGCTAAAATTTTGCCTGACTCGCTACATTTGTTGAGTCATTTTAGAATTCATCAAATGACTGTAGCATTTAGCGAGGCTGCTACTGGCTATATTTTAACAATAGCCATCCCATCCCAGTAAGAGTGCTCTAAATGTATTAAACTTATTTTCACTAGCTAAATATTTTTTCAAAATAAAATAATCAATCTCTCTCCTAATTATTCAATTAAAATTTTAATAAAATGTTAAAGCTATTATTTAGTGATATAAAAAGTTTCTAGTCTTTTTTTTAATTAAATTTTAACTAGTGAAGAGAGAGTATTCCTCTAATTAAGTGGAAGAAAACAATAATAATTAATGCCACGCTAGTGGAGTGAATAACCAATTATTTAGTAATGTCTTTTTTGTCATTATTTATTTATTTATTTGGTATGTTTTTACACTTACATGAAAATTTAAGTTGGAGAAGGAAAAAAACAAAACAAATCTAAAATTCAATAATAACTAATTAAAATCAAACTCTTGTTTTGAAGTTGTAGTTCAAGTGCACTACAACTTCAAGTATATATCAAAACATGATGAAATCCAATTGAGTTTCGAATTTGTTATCCTCCTTGAACCGACTCCATTAATATTATATCCCAGCAGATTGTACAAGCGGCGCTACAGTAACCTAAAGTATATATGCCTTTTACATTAAATTAATCCAATCGTGATGGTGGGAAAAGGAATCATGCATCGATCCATTTCCAAGGCTAATCCCTGCAAATGCGTGGACGTCAGAGCATGCATGAGGCCCATCCCACATTCCTTCTCTCCCCCATCACATGATTGTTTGTATTATTTAATTTTAAACTCTATATACGCGTCGCACCCACTTCAAACCAGAAAAGCTCAAGATATATAGAGCATCTATGATCTCCTCGACTCCCCCCATGTGTCCCACTATAAATTATAGATAAATTATATTATTAAGGTCCCGTGTGTCCCACTATATTATAGATAAATTATATTAGCAGGGTACCGTGATCATATGGATCCAATAATTTTATTCTCTCCCTTACATATTATACATAGTTATTACAATCAGACAGGACCAGCTAGTGACAGATGTATCCACATACTTAAATGGTTTGATTTTTTGATTTAATTATTTCTGTACAAAATTAAAGAAACCCGATTAATTCATTCGAATTTTATAGAACTAGTTAGTTTTTTTAAAATAATAAAATAATATTTAATTTATTTTATAATATAATTTAATTTAAAATTAATGATTAATATTCACTTTAATATATTTCGAATTTTATCGGATTTTCCTTTTATTATGAATTTATATTATTAAACTTTTAAATTTAGTAAGAATTTATATTAAAAATACATATTAAAAATAAATAATATTTATATTAGAAACATATTTTTAATATGTTATTTTAATATATATATATATATAATTATTAATTATATGATCGGTTCGATCACAATATTATTTTAGCTAATAGTACTCTAATATTATACAATTTACATTTTTACTTAACTTTCATTTTTTTTCAATCTATCCTTTACTCATATCCTCTCCAAATCCAAATCAAAAATCTAAAATTGGATGCAGGACGTTTTTACCTTCATTAGAATAAGTTGGATGTTCACACACGCCTCCAGTGACTCGACGATTGAACCAGTGACCCAACCATCCAGTGTCTTAACCGAGTTGATGTCTGGTCCGATTCTAATAACTATGTATTATAGAATAGTGGTGCCCAAACTTATATTTAAAATTAGGTATTTTTGATATTTTTTATTTTTTACTTTATTATTTCATGATATATTTTAGTGTCATAAAATCTTCATATATATATATAGTGTGTGTGTGTGTTTTGCTACAATAAAAATGTGAGGTTAGTTTTTTATTGTGAGAATTTTAATCTGGATTATTAGATTTTGTAATCAATGGTACAGATTAAACTTTCATTTAACTGTAATTCTGTTGCAGTGAATCTGATACAATTAAATGAAAATTTAATCTAAACCGTTGAATTTTAATCTGACGATCCAAATTAAAGGTTCTCGTAATTATAAAATAATCTCACGTCCTATGTGTAGTATGACTCTCTCTATGCTTAAATATATCATATGTTATAGAAGATTTTGCAAAAATTACATGTTTATTTAGATCTCCTTCTCCATGACAATAACAAGGATTTTTAACCCTTTGGATGTGACGAGAACATTTCAATAAATCTATTTCTTGCAAATATTTTTAATTAGCTCGATCAAAATAAGAGGTTAATTACCATTTAGGAATACAGATCGAGAAGGTTCACTATTTAATCAATGAAATATAAAAACAGAAGCTCGCTGCAGCTTGGATAACCGTTATCGGACCAATAATTATTGAAAGAGAAAAGAAACATACAAATATCTATCTAGATTTGATTTCCCATTGCGGAAAGCAGCAACGGTTTGAAAGGGGATGGACTTTCCTTTTGGGGCCGTGGGCCGTGGAGAGGACTGTGCTTCCAGATATGCTGTCGGGTAATCGTTCCAAAAATATATACATTGTTTTATTTTGGAATATATATATATATATATATATATATGAATACTATACAAAATGCTCTAGTATATTTCTAGGTCTTACCAACTCTTTATTCCCACCTTGTTAAGACACTAAAGTACAAGGGCCAGGAAATAATTCAGATGGCTCAGGTGGCCAGCTTCTTGGGTTGCCTTCATTAGATCCTCAATTCTAATTCTCACTGATCACTAGAACCCATAGCTTCAAGATGCGCTCCAACGAACACGGGCAGCCAAGATTATCATAATAATAAAAAAAAACATACATAAGGCAATAACTAAGTTTCGGTGACTTTTGATTTTTTTTAAAAATAAAAAATCAACACATTGAAAAAACTTAAAATAAAAAATGAACCAAATTTGAACAAATCTTAACTATACTAACAAATTTGATTCAATAGATAATTTTAATAATTTATATATATATATATATATATATATACGTTTTGTATAATTTGCTTTATATTTACATTTTTATGTATTTAACTACTAAATTGTGATTGTGAAGTTTACATGATAAAAAAAAAAAAAGAAAATTGAGCATATCAAAGTCAACACAAGAAAAAACGTTATGACAATGTAAATGTGGCAAGACTAATAAGAACATTCAGACCACCAACAAAAGAGAAGGAGTTAAGAAGTATGTCTTGTCAAGTGAACCGATTATATGTGCGCAAGCAAAACGAGTTAAGTGAACATTAAGATTGACCTTTGCAAAATCTTTAAATGGCATCAAGGCCAAAGACAACATCAATTTAATGTCTTTTAATAATTGGAATAATTTGCTTGCAATCATGGGAAAAGCAATAGCTAAAAAGGACATAAGACTAATAACAACGACACGGTCATGTCTCATATAAGACACGGTCATATGCCATCTTCTATCTTATTTGGATAATTTTTAGTGTTGTACCAAAGACTATCAAACAATTTATTTTGAAAGATCATAAAAGATTTTATTGTATTAAACCATTGCAACATCCTCTTCAACTTGAAGAGGTGTCTTTAATATTGCACGAGTAGATTTTATTTCCATGTTCTTTTCTTTCTTTTTAAAGTTGCATTCATCTATAATTTTATTATACTCATACACAAAACTATTAACCATAGTGCTTGAGCGTACATTGAAAATTTTATTTATGCTTTTACTCCTTTTAGTTGTTGACATTTTAACATGCCAGCACAAAATGTCGAATACAAGTAAACTAAAATTTATTTATCACCGTAGAAAACTATAAAAGTTTTAAAACCAATTATTTCCTTTTAGTTTGTACTTGAATAACATACATTGACGAAATTTTTTGCTAAAACCAAAAATATATTATAAATATGAACCTATCAATCACATAATACCTTATTATTGCATTTGTCATCGACTTGTCATCATCAATAATTATCATTAGAGATATTTTCATCTCTTGTTAAATCCTTAATAACCATGAATTTTATTCAAGACACAACCAAACATCACAGTTTTATGATGATGTCCACTAGGTAAAAAAATTGATTAATAAAGTCAAAAGTAATGGAACTCTCTTTTATTTGTAAAATAACGTTTAAAATATTTGTAATTATTTATGAGTTTTTTTTCAATAATTCATAAGTAAAAAAAGTGGCATCGGCCCTGTAATCAATCGATCAGGATTGAAATCCAACTTTCAAACAAGGAAAAACCAAACCGGGTATGAACTACAAAGTGCGGTCCATCTATTACCATTACAAGCAAATATTATCCAGCTCCTACAAAATTGAAAGCACCAACGAACCCTCAAAATCCAAAACAAGATGTTCCCTCGAAAACATAAGGGTAGGAAGGTAGGTAGGTGGGTAACAGCGGGGGAAAAAAAGGGTACATAAATAGCAGCAAATAATGAGGGGACCAAATTTAAGACCGCACTTTGTCAAATCTTGATAATCAAAGAAGGGTCAGGTACTTCATCCCTTGGCACATCTTGATCATCAAATTAGGTCTGCAACATTTGCAGGCAGCTCCTCAACCACAACATTGTAGAACTTTTGGATATCTGCAAGCATCCGGTCATCTTCACCTGTCACAAAATTTATTGCAACACCTTTCCTCCCAAACCTTCCACTGCGTCCTATACGGTGGAGGTAGTTCTCAGGTTGGGTCGGCAAATCATAGTTGATAACCAGAGAAACCTGTTGGACATCAATGCCCCGGGCCAAGAGATCAGTGGTGATGAGCACGCGGGAAGACCCAGAGCGAAATTCTCGCATAATTATGTCCCTAGTATTTTGGTCCATGTCTCCGTGGGTGGCAGAGACAGTGTGGTCACGGCTCCGCATTTGGTCTGTGAGCCAGTCCACCTTGCGTCTGGTGTTCACAAATATCACACTCTGGGTAATGGCCAGGGTTTCATACAGGTCACAAAGAGTGTCAAGCTTCCACTCTTCTTTGTCCACGTTGACATAGAATTGCTTGATACCCTCAAGTGTGAGCTCATCACGCTTCACAAGAATCCGCACAGGCTTATTCATAAACTTCCTTGTAATCTCAAGGGCTTCAGGCGGCATTGTAGCAGAAAAGACACCAACTTGAATACTTTGGGGAAGTAGCTGGAAAATATCATAGATCTGGAGGCAATTTAGATTATCAGTAGTGTTCATTTATGAAATTAAGGATGAAATAAACTCTATGCACAACAGGGACATTGCTGAACATGAGTCAATAGGTTCAACACACTTCACATAATTCTCTATGAGAGAATTAAAATTTAGCATACATGCTGTATATATTGCATGATAAATTTCTTTTTGCAAGCGCATTAAAATTCTCTTATTATTGTCCATGGGAGTAAAATATATCATACAATATTTCTAATTCTTACGGAAAAGAAATCCCCTGGTAATATTAGATTTATGGGCGCAAGCAATCACTACAATGTATTGAACATCTAATTTAAATCTCACATCAACATGCAAGCTTGGTAAACTAGGAGGCACAGGAAAATGAATTTAAAAAAATATAAAGCATCCAAAGCAAGGTATTGAAAAAAGCGTGCTAGACAGGTTACCATCAGCCAATTGATCCCTTTAGATGGCACAATGTTATGATGTACTGTTCACACACACATGTGTGAACACAAACGTATAAATATAGAGCATTAAAAAAGTAAATGGAATTTAAAAAAATGTAATTATGACAATGCTAGCACAATTGCACAAAACAGTTCACAAATTCATAGTTAATTAATTACAAAACTCAACCAAAGGTAACAAAGTTCCAAATTCAAGCATAAATGAAAATTTGCAAAATACATCCATGCCAATAATTTGAAACAAAGCTAATAATGTAACCAGAACAAAAACTAGGTCAACTAACTACCAACATCATGTAAATTAACGAAGCATGCAATGCATATTTTGCACTGCATAGTCACTAATGATCACTCTCCCTCCATAGGTAAGATCCTATTATCTCCCAGCTAGGCCAACAAAACAGTAGCAGCGGGTGAAAATAAAAACAATTGGCCATTTTTTAATCAGTTTTTACATTCTAATTCTTTAAATAAACAAAAAAAAACTCTGTTTTTCTTAAAAAATTAGCCCACAGTTTGCATCCAGATGATTGATTAATCGATCATCTAGATCATGAAATGAAAGCATGAACCTGCAATGCCTTTGTTTTTTTTCCTGTTTTAACTCATTGAAAATTCTAATCCTAAGGAGCACAAAAGCTCTCCAACAAAAACACGACAACATAAAAGCACCCACTGTTTGCATATAGATGACGGATTAATCGGTCTACACCATGAAATGAAAGCATAAACCTGCAATGTTTTTTTTTCTGCTTAAACTCATCAAAAACTCTATTCTTAAGGAGCACAAAAGCTCTCATAGAAAAACATGATACCATAAAAGCACCCAACAGCTTCCAACAGTTTCAACCACAGCAACGAATTCCAGGAATTCTGTCGAAATAAAATATTCCCAGGCTATATTAGTCAAAAACCATTGGAGAACCTAGAATATTGCATTTTGACTAAATGTATTACAGAAAATAATTTCCAGTGTTAACATAAATAAATAAATTAGAAACTAGAGGCCAGAAATATTTTTTCTAGGTAACCTAAATAAGGTGTTGTAAATCACTTGCTATTCTACAAAATTAAAAATCGAACAAAAAAAACCACAGAACAGTATGAAGGGGTCAAGAGCAGGACCTGATCCTTGAAACCTCGTGAAAGCATTTCATCAGCTTCGTCCAGAACAAACATTTTAATGTATGTGGGTCGTAGAGACTGCCTGCGCAGCATGTCAAAGACACGACCAGGCGTGCCAACAACAACATGAACCCCAGCAGAAAGGATTCTTTGATCCTCACGGACACTAGTTCCCCCAACACAAGCATGAACTTTAACACCCAAATAATCCCCCAGAGCTCGCATGACCTTTTCAATTTGTTGGGCAAGCTCTCTAGTAGGAGCAAGAACCAAAGCTTGACATTCTACTAAATTGTAATCCAGCTGCTGCAAGATCCCTGAGCAAAAAGTTGCTGTTTTACCAGTACCAGACTGTGCCTGCTGTATGACATCACGACCTTCACAAAATGGTACAATTCCCCGTTGTTGTATGGCAGATGGTTTTTCAAAACCTTACACAATAAACATTAACTTTTTCCATAAGCTGTGATCAAAATAACAACAACAATAATAATAAATAAAAACATAACAAACATTACCATAAGCATATATGCCTCTCAGAAGGTTCTCCTTTAATCCCATTTTATCAAAATTCTCAAAAACTTCATCATATGGGGTAAAGAAATCGCTACCCTCTTCAGAAAGCCTATATATTAACAAAAAAATAAATTTAATTCATCAAAAATCAACATTAAATAAATTATTGCAAACAAAACAAAAGAATGTACAGTATATTAATGGCTTACACTTCATTCATTCTGCTGTCAAAGTTACGAGTATCAAATTGTGATCCTTCAGAAGCTATTCCAGCCATGACTATGAAATTTACAACCACCACAAATAAGACAAAATCAGAACAGACTAGGTATATTTTAAGATAAATCTGAATTCCAATCAACTAAAAAAACATTATACGATAAAATTCTCAATTGAGGGCTTAATTTTAATAAGTAGCATTTTCCTTGGCTACTCGAACATGATAAATTTCCCTAACAGGAGCATTTGCAATTTAGTTTTGAAAACTTTTGGGAAGTATGACATTTAAAAACAAATACTAACAGAAGCTGTTCAGTGCAACGTCATCTTTTCAAACTTATTAAATAAATTGCTAGCTTGGCATACATTATCAACAAAATTCAGCCTTAACAACAAAAAAGAGAGTTTGCAATGGGCTACATAAAAAATTAGAATTGATGAAACATAACAAAATATATTAACTTCTAAAAAACAGAGAAATTACAAATACATATAATTAAAGGAAAGTCATCTTCTCTAATTGCTGCAGGAGATGACCAATATCATTAACATTAATCAAGCCGATCTTTGTTTCATACAACAACCCTCACGATTTTCCTAAGATGAGTTTGTGTACACAACGTCATCCTTTTTGCATGGAAATTGAAGAGATTCAAGTTTATTCAAGAGAAATAAACTCAACACAAGCTTATAGCACTATTTCTATAACAATTTAACCAAACTCAACACAATATAACAATTTTATATAACTAACCCAAGTGACTCATAACCATGGGACAATAAGTAATGACTATGAAATGGAGTCATTTCCATATATAGATAAAGAATTAGAGTAAATTATTTCTTCCAACGTGTGATTGTAAGGAACAATGTTGAACTAAATAAAGATCATATAAACATATTTTAAAATTTATGATATCATAATTTAATCATATTTTAAATTTTAAAAATAATGGCATAATAGGTACAATATCAAATTTTAAAGTAACTTTAATCAGGAAAACTATTTAAAATTAAATAAAATAAATTTATGAACAAAATAAGGCACATATAGAAAGCATATAAAATAAGGCACATACCGTGCAAATAGATTAGAGATTCATTTGATATAGAAAAATATTAGGCATGGCCATAATTAGAAAACATGTTCAATTATATGTTATTGCACAATTGCAAGCAACCATCTAAAAATTTTAGTGCTAAACTTTAGCTAATACATGCTTAAGATTTCAACAGACTTCAACTGATAAAACAATTTTTTATTTTTACAATAAAAAATAAAAATTTGTAACCCAAAGGGGTCGCGTGAGCCCCCAAATTTTGGAGGTAATTTGGTGGCCTCTAAAATTTGTTTTATATAGGAAAACAAGGATATGCTAACAGTTCTAATATAAAGGATAAAAAAAAATATAAAATGTAGATGGCTTGTTTTGGAATTTCGCTTAGGATCTCCAAGACTCCAGGACGAGCCCTACATCCTATCCCCTAAAAACCCCCTTGCCCCGTGTTGGTTTAGGATTGAACAAACAACCCACCACAGTGGGTTGCGTCCCTAACCACTAAGCTATGCACGCAAGGCTATCTACTAAATCAAATTTCAATACTTCAAATTTCAGTCAAGAAAATGTAACCAAAGTTCCTCGAAACAATGAAATAGTATCATTCACATGGGCATAATATGATTATTGATACATCTAGTTCGTATAGGATCTTTAATGATATCAAGTCTAACTCAGCTAGGCAAGGGCATAATATGATTATTAATACATCTAATTAGGATAAAAATCAATCTGAACCAGCTTGAGTTAATTGGTCAAATTATGTAGTGTACTAACTTCACTGAGTGTTAATTTAGTTGTAGTACCATTTTGCCTTTTAAAAAAATTACAAAGTACCTTCCAAATAGATTATAGATTCAATTGATATAGAAAAATATTAGGCACGACCATAATTAGAAAATATGTTCAATTAGATGTCATTGCACAATTACAAGCAACCACCTAAAAAAATTAAACTTTAGCTAATAGATTCTTAAAATTTCAACAGACTTCAACTGATAAATCAAATTTGAATACTTTTTCAGCCAAGAAAATATAACCCAAGTTCCTCAAAACAATGAAACAATGTCATTCAACTTCTCAACATGCTGTCTTGGAGGTTGATATTATTGTTCTCAATGGCAGTTGAAAAGTAGAGACATTTAAATATATTTGAAAACATATATTATTAAAAGAAAACCCCAGTAGATGCAGCCATAGATACCATAAAATGGTTTATATGGGTCACATGTAGAAGGATTTAGTTAGTGAGGAGCTAATTGATAGCAAGTAAACAATTGGAAGCTTTAATAATTGATGAATACATTGCTCTTACGGAATATATGTGAAGCCAAAAATCACAATACTAATCAATTAGATCTTCAAACTCATAATTCACAGATACACCACATATAAAGGAAATCCCACAAACCTTATTCAAAATTGCAAATGAAAACCAAATTTTAAAAAATAAACAATAAAACGTAGTCATATCATCAAGGAAAACAGAACACGGTACAGGACCACAATTATAAAGGCATCACTGGACATGTAAAGCTTGGGCTACACATAATACGTTTTAAACCATACCACAAAAATCGTTCTGGCGATTGAGAGCGACAACAATCCAACACAGGCACAGGCATATATACAAACATTAACAAAAACACAAAAACAAAACATAGGCAATAAAATCAAAGTCTCAACGAAAATTTAGAGCCCTGAAAAACAGATCCCGCGAAAAACAAATGATTCGAACCAAGAGGTAATGTTAACATGAACTGCACTGAGAAGGGTGAAATCTGATAAAAACAGGTTTGAAAACCCACACCTTTGGATCGATCAAACAACGCGAGATTGAACCAGAAATAGTAGGGTTAGGTTAGAGGTTCGAGAACCCTAGACTAATCTTCAGAGATACAGAGAGAGAATTATAATCAGTGAGCCTTCCAGATGACGCGTCCTGAAATAATTTTATATAAGGTGGGGATTGGGGGAAAAACGCTTACCCAAAAACAGTATATGAATTTTTTTATTTAATAATATAATTTAAAAATTAAAAATATAAATATAAATAAATAAATATTTAAAAAATTAATTAAATTCCAGTTTTATAAAATTACATTTGAACATGTTTGAAGAAATTAGTCCGATCTATAAGCACTTCAATTAGAGGTGAAATTAGTTTAGTTTAGGTCGGTTTAAGCTATTTTTCAAACTAATTTAATGTATTTCGATTTGGACAAGATCAAATCAAATCAAACTTGTTATTTAAACTAAACTAAACTAGACTGAACTGATTAAGTTTGGTTTGGTTCGATTTGAACCGATAGTTTGGAGATTGTCGGTTTGAGTCGGTTTGGTTCATTAATTTTTGAGTTCTTAAAAGTTAAAATGATGGAAAACAAAAAAAAGTAAATAATGTGTAAGTATATCGATACTAATATATGTTAAATTTATAATTATAAATCTCACAATTGAATAATATAATTTACAAACACAACACATTAAGTATTAGCAAATAATTTTAAATAAATAAGTCTTAAAATATAAAATAAAAATAGAAAATAAGTAAATAACAATATTATTTGGTTCGGTTCAGTTTAAACCGTAGTTATGGAAATCCCAAATCAAACCAAATTGATATATTATTCGGTTTCAAACCAAACAAAATCGATTTTTGTTTGGTTTCAACGGTTTGATAAATTAGTGGTTTCAGCGAGTCAATTTGGACCAGTTTCGGAGGTTTAGCAGTTTAAAGTTACACCCCTAACTCCAATCAAATCCAATGCATATTGTCACGCCACATATTGTTATGTCCCAAGACGTCTCCTGTTGACAGGACATGAATTAGCGGTAGTGCTACTTATATGGGGGCAGTGTAAAAAGCATTGGTGGTGCGCGCCAGAAGGCTCTGATATAGTTGGTGTATAAGATATGATGAAACTCCTTTGGAGTTTAGACATGTCAACTCAGTTGAATACAAGAAATATGAAGTTAATCGAAGATTTGATGGCGAACAAGTGATTTGACCATCCTTACATAAATTTGTCGGGAATTTAAATTGTTCTCCTAAGCCCGAAGCAGGATAAAATCAGTTTTTATGTGCCTCAAGTGATAAGGCTTACTTAGATCATCCTTCTCTCGCAAAGTGACTACGTGTCATACGGGTTGAAAACTTGGCACCGTGATAGATGGTTTTAAAGCAGGCCTAGCAGCATATCTTAAAGGCTCATTGAATACTCACAATTAAGCATGGTCCCAACATGGGAGTTCACGCAAAAGTGGGTAATTGGAAGAGTTTTGCACACATCACATCCACGCTTGCTATATTATTCAATCATGCGATACAAAAATGTGCAAGGGAGTAATAAGAAACATGCTGGGTAATCTTGAAAGTCTCTCATCCATTGCTTACATTAAGCAAGTAGGGCATATCGAGTGAAGGTGTTACAATCAACAATGGTTAACAGTTGCAACGTGAATGTTACAAGGATCGAGTAGGGGAAGATGTCACACCCCATACATCAAGGACGTCTCCTGATGGCAAAACCTGAATTGACAGTAGTGTTACTTGTATGGGGGCGTGTCAAAAGCGTAAGTGGTGTACAGTATAAAGCTCTAAAACAGTTAGTGTAAAAGATATGATGTAGCCCATTCATAATTCAAACGTGTCAACCCAGTTGAGTTGATTTAAAAAAAAAAGTATTTTGGCAAATAAGCACCAATATTTAAATATGAACCAATTGATTTAATTCATCAAATAGGGTAAAGAAGGAACTAATCTAAAAAACGGCAAAACAATAATTTTTTTTTCTTCAAGAACAAAGTTGCAATCAACCTTTAATTGTCCTCACTGCCTCTTAGATGTAATCATCACTAAGCCTTCTTTGCTATTCATCTTCTCAATAAATATAGGGCTATGGAACCATTAGATTAAAAAAACAAAAATAACATATTTGCTAGGGGCGATCATCACCTCTCTCTCTCTCTCTCTCTCTCTCTCTCTCTCTCTCTCTCTCTCTCTCTCTTTTTATTTACGATTTCACAAATACCTTGATTTAAAAAGCTACACATCTATTTATAAATCTATAGTTGTTCCCGTGCTATTATTTCGTGTTATTCACCCTTTTGCACGTAATAAATCTAATTTATTGAATTATATAAAAAAACCTTTGTATGTATATCAACATGTAAGTAAAAACCTTGGTCAGTCATAATGCATGATGACTAAACATAAATTTGATAATAATCTAGTGCAATTTTCCATCAAATTATATAATAAACATATGTATCTAAAGAAGATTTCAAGAAACCAAGCTATATATATATATATATATACTACAAGTAAGAAGCAATTAACTCACTCAATAAACCCAATTAAATGAACAAATAATTTATGAAATTAATAATTTAAGGGCAACAGGATGTATGCTAAAACTAAGTATTAAATGCTATGAGGTTAAAAAACAATATACTTTTTCTCCTTTGAATAAGAACCACAACTTTCCCTCTTTGAACTGGATTGCAAAAAACGAAGGCCTTTTTTCCTTCGTAATAATTTTGACAAGAGCGACTACCCTAATATCATATATATTAAATTAATCAATAACTCGTGACTCAACTCAATCGATTTTTGTGAATTCTTTGTATAAAAATTTTCAATTAGTTTACTAATGTTGACCCAATTGTTTTGCAGTTATATGTTTTCAATGGTAAGAATGTGTGATTTTAAGAGATATGAGACCTCTATTTTATTCGTTCATTATCATTTATTCATTGGGATTCCAACTATACTTTTCTATAATCCCCAAAGCTAAGATGTTTCACACAACATTTGGATAACCACTAACATATAAGACACATAGTTAGATGTGTTTTTATTTCTCAAGTCCTTAATAACATATTGTAGCTTGGTGAAGCTCAATTTAGGTTTGTACCTCTTACTCATATGAGAGTAATTACTACCAAATCCAAATGATTCAATCTCCTTGTATTTATTATGCGTAAGATAATTATATATATATATATATATATATATTCGATTGTCTCAAAATTGATGTCATTAAAAAAATCATTAAACATTTCTTATCATAAAAAAAATAACAAAGTAAGGAATGTAGGTATCTATGAAAAATGACACTTAAATTTATTTCTTCATTTATATATACTACTTTTACGTATTGGCTAGGAGAATCTAGTAGATAATTATTGCATAAAACTTAACAATGTCAAACCATGTCCTCACCTCCGATATTGACACGAAATACCTAATTTTATCTAAAACTTTGGAGAAAATCGCACAAATATTTCTTTCCTTCCCATATACAAAATAGTCTGACATTTTACCAAAGGACTCACCATGTGACCTAAAATAAAAAAAGATTAGTAACTAAAAAAACTTCCTAAAAATATACAACAAAAAAAACTGTCCATTAGAATTTTACCTTACTTCATATCCTTCTTCTCAAAATCCTTGTCATCTAAATTTATGTCTCCTAACTCGTCAAAAAATTATAGAAAAAGAATAATGAGAGATGGAATATCGTGTGTGCATGTAGTGAGTGTGTAGCATAAGGCACTGTATGTAGTATAGTGTCATGGGATTAAAATTTCAATCCATACAATACTTAGTCACCTTGCGATAGAAGGTTGATCTAAGCAAACATTACCGTTATGACACACATTGACTGATTCACCTCTGCCTTGGATTCATTAGGAGGCAATTGGGCATGACATAAACAAAACACAATTTTAAAAACAAAGAAAAATAAATTACAAAAAAATGCACGTAATAAATCTAATTTATTGAATTGTATCAAAAAAGAACCTTTATATGACATTAAGTTTAGTTAGAGACCGTCGCAATAACATGACTCAATGACAACATTAATCCCAAAAAGAACTATATTATATTTAAATGAGACTCAACGTAATCAAACCTACCTTATCTAGTATATTCTTCCTTCGTCTTTGTCTCTACAACCTTGATTAACCCTTGCATTTTTTTTTCAAACAAGTATGGAGGAACACCCTTATTGAAGTTATTTGAACTCAAGACTTTCTAACATGTCATTCCACATATATCACCAATCTCTCAAGTTCATGATGTTAGTAGTGATATTCACATTCAATTTTTTAAAACCACAACTAATATAGTAAAACTAGATTTGTTTATAGATATTTTTTCCACAACACATGTAAAAATAGGCAAGAAATCACTTTCAAGTATCTAAGAACCTAATCTTCGTGTTTTCAAATATACTGGCTTAAAAAGCACATGCAATATCATATGCATGATTTATAGTGGATTCTTTTTATTATTTTTGTATATATTTTATTTTAAATTAATAAAAATGTTGTCATAATATTTAATAGTTTATAATAATATTATACCTATTTATTAAAATTACTAATTAAAATAATTTCATATTAATTAATGTCAGGGTTTCTATTTATATATATAGTATAGCTAAATGTACTAAAAACTATTTAAACTTATTGTTAATTTTTAATTAATATAAAAATTCATTCTAATTTGTTCATTTTACATTTAATTTTAAGTATAAAAATTATATAAACATAATTTTGTTTACTATAGAGAGAGGGAGAAAAGATCGGAAAAAAATACTATGAAATATTTATCACCATTTTAAATAAATAACCTGTAAAGGTATATCTAACAATACAATAAATTATAATTGAAAGTGAAATTATAATAAAAAAAATAATTTAAAGTGTAATTATAATATTTAGAATATTGTATAAATTTGTAATTTTTATATAGTAAAATATGTGTGTGGTTGCCCAAATTTCTTTTATTAAAAAGTTGGAGCAGTTGAAATGGTTATCATATTGCAAATTATTTACTTTTAAAAACAAATATGGCAAGTGATTTGACATTGATATGGACTTGCCCAAATTCATAAACAAAGTCGGAGCTGTTTCCTGGTCGAAATTTTGTACACCACTGCAGGTATGGGCCGTATGGCGGGTGGCATACATACCTGGTCCGGTCAATGTGACATGTTCACGCGTCAAAAACATGTCCGTCACAATTCAACTCCGCGTATGTAAGAAAAAGTATCCCAAAAACATTTTATATATATATATATATATATATATATATATATATATATATATATATTTCCACTCCACTCACTAGTCTATCTGTCTATCTACTATCTTCTCTCTGCACATGTCATCATACATAAAAGGTCATTAAAAAAAGACAAAAATAATAATAATGAAAGACTTCCGTAGCTACGATGTCTTCCGTGAGGCAGCGGCGGCGCGTGAGAGTAAGCTGAAGCTGAAGAAGAAGCGCAAAAGCGGCGCGTGCTGTGGGTCTTCGTTGAAGAAACTGAGGGGGTTGATGGTTGACCGGCAGTTGCAGCGCAGGAAGAGGGTCGCCGGCTACAACTTGTACTCCGTGAAAGGGAGGGTCAAAGTGACGCTCCGGGAGAGCCTCCGGTGGTTCAAGCGCAAGTGCGCCGGACTGGCTTACGGTCGGTGGTGAATAATTAATTATGCAAGGTCCGTTTATTTTGCAGGTTTTGATAATATTACAATTTCTGTGTCTGTTCATGGGATGATTGTACTGCCGTAGTTGCCATAATCAACCCGTGTACTTAACTGCCGTCTGCCACTGCCATTAATTAGCGATCAAATGATTGGAGGTGTCAATAGAAAAAAAAAAAAAAGAAGAAGCGTTCCGATTCACTCGATACTAAAATGTTGCCGTGTTTCAAAACTTTCTGATCTCTTCAAGTCTCTGCCATTCGGATCATAAATGGATACAGATTAACCTCTGTGTACTCTTGTTTTGTTTTGACTTCGTGAGAGAGTCAGGTCCTTAGAAAATGGGCAATGCTACAACTAGCAGTAAAGATGTAAGTCATGTAACTGAAAGTAGACGTTTCTTAAAAAAAAATTCTTCCATCAAAGCCGTAGTAAAATTGCAATTGAATGGTTATATCAGTTGTCAGTGATTTCTAATATGAATGTATATTAACGTTGGCTTTGAATGCAAATATTCAAATAATAGACTTCCTGACAAAATTTGTAAATTTGTTTTTAAATTCTGGATTAAAGCTGTTGTGGTCAAACCCACATTGAATTTGTGAGTTTCTGCACATTTACTACCAATGTGTCTCCTCTCCTCTCTGCCAGCTACTCTAGGAGAGAGAACTTTGAGTTAATTTCAATTTGCAGAACGCAACATAAGCTAAAACTATAGGGGTATATCTCGTATTATACTTCACAATAATTGTCAGATTAAGACATCAGCCAGGATTTATGTATGGGAATTGGGATAGAGTACTAATCTCATGCTTACTAAAATAGGCTTTTTTGATCTCTCTTTTCATTTGAAGCTATTTTGAACCATACAACTCCCCTAAAGAATTTCATTCAAGGAGAGAGAGAGAAAGAGAGAGAGATCCAGCGGAATATACTGGTCAAGGGCTCTTTACCAAAACAAAGAACACCACCAATAGGTGTAAGAATCGCTGGCCTTTGGCTCTCCAGCCTCTGCCTCCCGCTTTTCATTCCACAATCCACGCATTCTGCTGTTCTCGTACAAAAAATTCAACACCCTAGCAATTTTTAATTTTTAGTTTTTTCAAAAACAGAAAAGAAGAATCTAAAATTAATTGCCCACTACTTCATTTGAGTTTCCATATCCAATTCAATTGAGAGACAGCAGAGGAAGAGGAGGAGAAGTGGGGGGGTTGTTCTTCTGGGACCGGCTACGGCCTACGGGAAGGAGAGAGTTCTTGTGCCAATGTAAACCCATCAACGGATCAATCCTTCCCGGCGGTTTAAATGATGTGTTTGTTGCATCCATCCATGAATGTCCTGTCAGGTCTCTGCGGCATTCGATCCCGGAAAAGATCACCCCGCCACCCTCCACCCGGCGCAGCGCATAGCACTGCCACCACTGTTGAAGCCACCAATCAACAGCCGAGCTCCCCGGCCGAAGCATCACCCGCGACGACGGCAGACGAACCCATCTCGATGTCACCCCTGCCTCCGCCTCCGGCGGTGACGGCAATGCATTTGGAGGCTTCCATGGAGAAGGGGGCGCGGGAATGGACGGAGCGGCAGCGACGGCTCAAATCCTCCTCCGTGAACTGGAATGCGGCGAAGCAGACGCTGCTGCTTGTGAGCCCCAGCACGCGGATGTTGCCGCGGAGCTTGTCAGTGCGGCAGTGGGTGGAGGACCAACATCAGAAGAAGAAACTCGGGAAGCACAGAACAGAGGATTCAATTTGGACCAAGACGATCATACTCGGGGAGAGGTGTCAGGTTCCGGACGAGGACGACGATATCTGTGACAAGAAGGGGAATAGGATCTCTGTTTACCACCCCAGGAACCCTCAGTCCGTGCCGGTGTCGCGGTCGACCTCCTTCATCGATCCTGCCACGATTACCTGATAACTAATTAAGGTAGAAGAACAGAGACGAGACCTTAATATGTTGCACTTTCAGTGCATGTCGCGGTGAATGAATGTTGGAACCTAATTTGTTAGTGCTACTTCCTTCTTCACGTCTCGCATCATGTTTTGGCACATCTTTCGAAGATTAAAAAAAGAAAAAGAAAAAGAAAAGGTTTCTTACCAAATCCATCTAATTTTATACTTTTATAAGAGCATACCAAACAACAATGAAAGCACAATGGTCGAAGCCATGCTCAATAGGATGACATTGGAATTTAGGTGATTTATATTATTATTAAAAATATAATTATTTTTAAAAATATAGTTTTAAATGATTTTTTATTATTTATAAATAATTTTAAATTAATAAAATTTACTGCTTTTAAAAATATTTTTTTTAAAATAATATCATTCTATCATACATCCTCCTAATAAAATTAGCTTCATAAATTTAGGAGCCATTTCTTTTGCCTTAGTAAGTTTTAAAAGACTTAAAAACTATTTGAGTATGATAAACTAAAATTTAATTTTTTCTCTCTTTTAAAGGTAATATTCCATAATTTTTGACATAATAATAATGATATTATTATTATTAGGCGGCAATAACAACAATATTGTTATTATTTTGTCCATTATCACTTTCCTTTATTGTGTTCTCATCTAAATAAGTTAATTAATGCAACCGCAATGTCATGGGATCAAAATTTCAACAAGGGCGGTACTTAATTGCTTTGCGAGAGAAGTTGATCTAAATAAGGCTTACCGCTTGGAGCACACATAAACTGGTTTTATCTTAACTTAGGCTTGTCAAGAAAATGACTTCAGTTCTCGGCTAATTTATGTAAGGATGACCGAATCTGATCTTCATCGTTAAGTCTACGACTAGTAGTGTGCTTCCCACACTTAACCAAGTTGGCACATTTGCACTTCGAAAGGGTTCCATCGTATATTGCACACTAACTGTCTCAGAGCTTTCTACTGCACACTATCTACGTTTTTCATAATGTCTTTCCCTATAAGTAACACGACTGCCAGTTTATGTGACACTACCAGGAGATGTCCCTAACACATGAAGTATGACATCCTCCCCTATTTGATTCTGCAATGTCCTTATTACATCACTCGAGCTCAGAGGTATCAAGATTGTTCAACATGCTCCTTGCTACTCCTTTTTCACTAACTTTATATCTCACCTTGGATACTATAGTGAGAGTGGACGCAATGTGTACAAGACTTTACTAGTTGACCCACCTCTGTTGTGGGCTCCCATCCTCGGGGCCATGCTAATCGATTGTGAGAGTGCTCATGAGTTTTCATGATACAAGCCAATTACTATGATACCATATATCACAAGGTCAAAATTTCTATCCGTGCAACACTTAGTCACATTGTGAGAGAAGGTTGATCTAAGCTTTGCCACTTAAGGTACAAGTAACTAGTTTTGTCTTGCCTTGAGCTCGTTAGGAAATGACTTCATTTGTCGACCGGTTTATGTAAGGATGACCAAAACTTCTCTTTATCGTTAAGTTCATGACTAGTGGCATGCTCCCACACTTAAATGTGTTAGTATGTCTAAACTTAGAAGGAGTTCCATTGTATCTCTCATACCAATTGTCTTGGAGTCTTCCACTGTGCACCAATTATGCTTTTCATGTTATCCCTCCTACTCAACTAGGTTAACGCATTCAACATTTCTAGCGTTATAACCTCTTCATCCCATTATTTTAAAAATCCAATTAGCCTTTGTGTTTGTTTCTCAATTAAAATGTAAAATGGTAACTCAATCAATGGAAGTTAAGTCTAATGTTGTCGAGGCACCATTCCATGAGAAAAAATCCTGATGTAAACAAAAGTCCTTAGTCTTAAATGAGCATGATTTATAACGTAAGATTTTACAATTAAGGACAAGCAAATTAGGAGAAGGAAAAAAAATTCCTCCCAATGGAAAATTTCTCAAAGCCTAGGAAAATTCAACCTCATCTTGTATATTAATTATAAAAATAAATAATGAAAAAACATATCATAATGAGCAATGTTACAGACAAGCCTTTTTATGCGGCCTTTCCCATACACCTAATGTAACAGTATCTTATTGTTGTTACACAAAAGAACTTACATATAGACTTTTTATCGTAATAATAGCAATATTGTGATTTTGCAATAATACGTTTAAAAATATATATTGAAATTAAGAAATAATTACTTTGTATATTTATATTAAAAAATATTCATGCCTTCCATTTTTTAGATAGAAATATTTTTATAAAATTTTAGTCCTATGAAAAACATACATTCTATCTACCAACAAACATAATTATTATCTTTTTCGAATAAGTTTTTAATTAATAAGTGATTGTAGATTGTAAGTATCCCATGTGTGTATACACACACTTAAATCTTATTCTTATGGAATGAGTTTTTTTAAACTTATTCCACAAATACCAAAAAAATAAAAATAAAAATCATGCTTATCGTTTCAAAATAGTGAAAATACTTTGATGAACGATTACATCTTTAAAAATTTGAAGTTGTATTATATGTCTTTGCATTCTTAAATTGTATAGTATTTGTTGATAAGAAACATAATTCTTGCATCCTTTATTTTGTGTTGTGTTGTGCTTAAAGGAGCTAAGTGCAGCTACAATATATGGGTTCAGGCTTACTTTATTTGTTGAAGATTGTTAAATAATTATACATTAGAGATGACCACCTATCACAAATACACAGAGTTGAGACCAAATTAAACTTGACCCAAAACAACATAAAGACGGTAAATGAATCAAATATTTATAAATATTTTCATGATCAACTTAATCAAAATGCGTTAATATTCATTTATTAAGGAAGTCAATTATTTGTAAACATGATTTTTTTTCCACCAAGATAATTTATTAACATGTTAGTATTTAAATAATTTATATTTGTGAACATATGTTGGCAAGTATATTTGCTTAATGTTAAATGAACATTGTTAAAATATTGTTTGTTTATATTATTATGCATATTCTTTATTATTTGAACTAACTATGGTAAATATTCATCAATATGTATACTAAATTATATTATAATTCTTTGTTTTACTAATTTTTATGAAAGATATTAACACTAATATTATATTTTAAATCATAATTAATTTTATATTAGGTATTTTTAATATATAAATTGAGATATTTTAAAAAACAAATTTGAATAATAAGATATTTGTTTATTTTATTATATCATAAATCAAATTAAATAAGTAAATAAATAAAATTTCTTTTTGTGAGTAATATCATTAATAAAGTTGATAAATTATTTTTACAAATATGTTTGTGAATAATAAATATCTATTAACACATAGCTCGCGATGATTAACAAATAGCGAACACTCT
Organism: Taxillus chinensis; assembly: GCA_023512835.1. Lineage (NCBI taxonomy): Eukaryota > Viridiplantae > Streptophyta > Magnoliopsida > Santalales > Loranthaceae > Taxillus > Taxillus chinensis. Next base: position 15,253,821 of record CM042084.1, on the reverse strand, counting down.
TATTAAAAAATCAAACACAATTCAATTTGTTAAAAAGTAAACAAGGGAATTTGAGCAATTCATTACATTGGCTGAGCTCGATTCATTTGTTGTTCTTTATAACATCCAAAACTATTCAACTAATAATTTGAGTAGATCTTTTTCTATTTTTACATACATTTGCACCCTCTCTACGTGGAATACTTAAATTTAAATCGACCAAAACTAATAATGATTCTTTACTTATCTTAGAATATCTCCAGTATTCTAAATTTATTTTAATTTATATTTATAGAGGAAAAAAAGTACAAAATTAGATTTCAATGTCTTTCACGTTCCTTTTTTCACGTCTAAATATTTTTACACATCATATAGTAACTTTTTATTTTGAATAGCTATTATACACTCATTAAATGCTAAAAAAATAAATTGAATGACGAGGCCACTAAGAAATAATAAATTTGATGGTAAATAATAAAATATATAGTTTTTAATATAATAGAATGTAAAATAAAAAGGATTGATAGATTTTTTTAATAGATAATTTTAATTTAGAGATAATGATAGAGATAAAATGATTGTATGTCAATAAATTTTTAGAAAATACTTACTAAAATAAAACTCAATATTACCTCAGTCATTCATTTGCCGTCTAAATAAATTCTACCAAGTTTAAAAGGTTCCCCTTAAATATAGTTTTTCCCTCTCATGCCCAACTTTTATCTTGTTTTGGATAACAATTTTAATGTGATCCAAAAATTATGAATTTAAATTGATGCGTGAGTTTGCACCGCGCGCAAAAGCAGAAAGGAAATAGCAATGGTGTACCTCCAGTTTATATCTTTCAAATTAGTTCAATCAAGTTTTAGATAATTAAAATTAAGCCATCCGCCTAAGTTAAATTAATTTAAATCAAAGTGTTTGAACCAGGAATATCTTCATCATACATATAAGGGAAACGTGTCATAATGAGGTCAATAGGATATTAGGAATCAATATAGTTGATCCTAGTTTCTATATAAAAAACATTATATACATAATAGAAATCTACCGTTATAAAACAGAAACTCGAGTCTCCGTTAACGCTGTAGTTGAAATAGAAGTTCCATCCAGGGTCTGAGGTACGAGGAACACATGCAGAATGGAACCAGAACGCATCATTGCAAGCAAGTACGTGCTTGGTCGGAAGATCGGCAGTGGCACTTTTGGGGTCATATATGCTGGTCTGTGCCTTAACTCATTCCTAGGAATATATACACACACACACATACTCTGTTATTTTTATCTCTTCGTTTGCTGTATTTGCTTATTGATTTTACTTTCCTGTGTTTTGGGTACCTGCAGGAACTGATATTCAAACCCAGGAAAAGGTTGCCGTTAAATGTGTGAGTCCTTTCCTTTCCCTCAATAATGAAAGTGATGCTTTTCCTTAGTTCAAACTTTTATCCATTTTTTGTCCCCGCTGTGTCTATTGATTTTGAATACTTAGAAGGAACTCAAAAACAGGTAATGAAGGGTCCTGAAAATTTTGTGTATTAAAGATGCTTGTTTTCCACTTTCTAGCGATTAACAAATTGTTGATAAAGGTTCTGGAAAATTTGTGCTTGAATGTTGCTTTCCGCTTCCCATTGATTATAAACAACCTAATAAAAAAAACCAGGAACGATTGACAACGGATCCTTTTCTTTTCTTTTCTTTTCCTTCTCTTGTTGCATATATCAAACACTGACATTTGTAAAACCCACATTTTTAAACAGCTTCTAAAATTCAGCAGACTGATGCTGTCTTCATTCCAATTGTAATCAGGAAAATCAGAATACAGACCATCCCACATTGCCTCATGAATCAGAATTGTACAGAGTCCTGCAGGGAGGAAGTAATCAACGTTCTACTTCACTGGCCTGTGATTCTGTATCACTTTATATGTGTAGGTGTAATGTGTGACAATATTGGAATTTGGCAGCTGGAATTCCTCGAATGAGATGGTCTGGAAAAGTGGGGAATGAAAATGTTCTTGTAATAGACAGGCTTGGTGAAAGCCTTGAGGATTTGTTTGAGGTCTGCAACAAGAAGTTTTCTCTGAAGTCTGTCCTCATGCTTGCAGATCAGATGGTACGTTTTGCCTCACTTAAAGGTCATCTTTCCATGATTAATTATAAAAAAACATATATAGTGTAATTTTGAAGCTTCTTTCAGATTGAACGTGTCGAGTTTCTTCACTCTAATTCATACGTACATCAAGATATCAAGCCAAGCAATTTTCTTATGGGCCAAAGGAGGAACAAAGCCAATCAGCAGGTCTTGTTCATCCTCATGTCCAATTTTATTTCACCTACATATCCAAAACAAAACCTTTTGTTTTCATTTAGAAACGTGTTCTTACACTTGAATTTAGGTTTACTTGATCGACTTTGGCCTTGCAAAGAAGTATAGAAATTTGTACACCCATTCACACATTCCCTACAGGTGATCAGACAGTTTTTTTTTTTTGCCCCGGCTTCGGTGAACTTGTATTTTGGTTTATTATCTTGTGCCTTGGGCTTGACATGGTATTAGAAACTGCAGAGAGAAAAGGAGATTCATTGGAACTTTAAGATATGCAAGCAGAAATGCCCATCTTGGAATAGAACAAAGCCGGAGAGACGATTTGGAGTCTATTGGATATTGCCTGATATACTTCTTAAGAGGAAGGTAGTTTTGGATTCCATTTATTAGATCAGTCCTTTATTTTTATTTTTTTATGAACTTCACACAAATTATATATATATATTGGTTTTTAGTCTTCCTTGGCAGGGTTTGAGTGCAGCAAGTGAGGCAGAGAAAAAGAAACTGGTTCACCAAAAAAAGCTTTCTATTTCTGCTGAGGTAGTAGCACTTCCATACATAACTTTTGGATATATGCCTCCTACTTTGTCTGTCTTTGACTTAAAAATAGTTATTTGGGTGTGGTTGTTCAGGCCTTATGCAGTGGGTACCCTAAAGAATTTGCAATGTACTTCAATTACTGCAGTTGTTTGCGGTTTGAAGACACGCCCAATTATGGCCGCTTGAGGAAATGGTTTCGCGATGCTTTCGCGCGTCAAGGTTCCCATTCCTTATCTCTTGCTTTTTGCCACGTGAGTTCCCTTTCTTTAGCAGTGGAAAAGGCGTCCGTCCAACATGCAAGTTGTTTGTTGGTGTAGGATTTATGTTGGATTATGTGTTTGATTGGAACATTTTGAGGAACCAGAGGTTGCCCGGGCCTGCTCGTCCCATTGTAAGCCACGAAACTCGTGATGAGCACAATGGTAAGATAGACCTTGTTCTCTCCAGAAGGCCTCTGCAGCTGCAACAGGCACTTCACGACTTGCCTCGCGACGAGTATGTGAGGTGGTTGGGTTCATTCGCTCTGAGGATTGCTCGCCCTACCCAACAACAGCCACCGGTGCTCCTTCAAAAGAAAAAGAAAGTTCATGTAAAGTGTCATGCATATATTGAGTTTCCCGTTCCATTGCCTCCCTTTTCCATTATATTTAATTACGGTCATATGCTGCTGTATGTCTTGTTGTAGGCTTCAAGTAGTGTTCGTAGAACAAAGTCCACGAATGCTCTTGCCGAGTTAATGCAATCCTGCGGAATCGACTTGATCAGCTGAGCGGCTCAAAAACATTGATTAACGAGAACACCTCAAGTGCTGATTTAGAGAATTTAAGTTGTATATAACAATGCTGGCAAGCAAATCTCAGTGTTACTGCTTTACCATGCTAAATTTAAAAATTATGGGGTTACATGTTCTGCATGGTATTATGATGTTGTGATTACATAAAATGGACGAAATTAAGATGGAAGTAACGAGTTAGAACCTAATTGGTTTTCATTTTATGCAGTCATGTAAATGGATTGGATTTGCAATCTATACAACTGATTACTACTTCTGTATGCAAATTCAAATTTTTGAATCGAATTCAGATATCACTACAAAATTTGGATCAAATTTAAAAATTTATTTGTCAATATTTAAGTTATGTAGAGCTTGTAAAATTATTTGAAGTGGATAAACTATATAAATCATAAAAATATTATAAGAGTTGAGTTTGTTTACATTTGACGTTCAACAAAACATATGGGATTGCGTATTCCATTGGTTAAAACAATTTGAATACGGATGGTATTTGATTTATTTGAATAGGATCATATCAGGTTTAGTCAAATTTCAATGTAATTGGTAATGGATTTTTAATTTGAGATTTTTTTAAGTCTTACACTCAAAGTTTCCTTCATGTTGCTTAGGGTAAAGTATAAAATAGTATCCTCGTGTGTGTCATAATAAAATGAGAATAGCTCACGGGGTTTGTTTGCAGACAGCGCTGGGAGATTATCTCAGTGCCCTGTGGGTAGGGTGTTAGGATCAGGCCAAGGTGCACCAGCCTGCATGTTATAATATTGTCCGCTTTGGGCTTGCCACATCGGCCCGCACGGCTTTAAAACGCGTTGTGACATTTCTAGGCTTGTTCCACCTTATAAACCCCTTGGCCTTCTCCAAATCTTTCCATGTGGGACAACATGCACTTCCCAGCAATCTCCCCCTTTGTCACACATCATAGGACACACCTATGGATCTGAGTTGTCATCATGTAGGACCGTCATGGAATTTTCATTGCAGCTCCCCCTCAATCCACACCCAATTGAGATCATACTGATTCGATCACCTAGTGACAAGGGTTTGTATTCCAATCCAATACCGCCGCACATCACGGGACACGCCGCTCGACTACACCATGCCGAGAAGACTTTCAATATCATGAAATACCTTTTCTGGGGCCAACCAGGCTCTGATACCACTTGTTAGGATCGGGCCAAGGTGCACCAGCCTGCATGTTACAATATTATCCGCTTTGGGCTCGCCACATTGGCCCGCACGGCTTTAAAACGCGTTGTGACATTTCTAGGCTTGCTCCACCTTATAAACCCCTTGGCCTTCCCCAAATCTTTCCATGTGGGACAACATGCACTTCCAATATAGGGGTGGGTTGGAGTTGGCTGGAAGGTAAAATTTGTGTTTTATGTTTGGCATGTTTTTTTTATTTTAGTTATGAGTGTTTTCAGTTTTGTTGTTTTTGTAAGGTTTAAACATTTTGTTTTTTCGGTTTTGAAAGGTTTTAAAATTTCTAGGTTTTAAAGTTTTGCTTTTGGTTTTCAAACTTTTTGTTTCTTTTAATTTTTTTTTAATGTTTCTTGAGTTTTTTTTTCAAATATATTTTTTTGTTTTAAAGTTTTATATGTTCAGTATTGAGAATTCCCACTAGACAAATATCCAAAATCACCGAAGTGAAGCATGATTTGCTCGCCAAAGCCTTAATATCACTTGCCGGCAAAATATTTTAGGGATGGTAATGGGGCGGGTATTCGGTCATTCCGTTAGGAAAAAAAATGTCCCGTTTCTGCTTAGTGCCCCGGCGGGGATCAAATTTTTCGCTGCATCCCTGCCCCGCTCAATCCAACCCGTTCTCACGATAACGGCCCAGCCCAACCCAATCCCACCCGCGGGAAAAATCCTGGCAAAATATTGCTAAGATAAGGAGTTGAACCTAAGATCTCCCTTGTAATAAAGCATGTCACTCAACCATCAGGCTAAACTATTTTTGTTATATGTACTTATATATTTAGTATATATACTTATAATATAATATATAAATAATTATAACAATAACAATACTATTATTATTATTATCATTAATGACAATACTATTATTATTATTATTATCATTAATGATAATACTATTATTATTATTAGTAATGATAATAAAAAAAAGTATATGATTTATTTTAATAATAATAATTACAAAGTATATATATTTATATTAGAATAAAAACTAAATGTACTATTAATATTTTGATATAAAATATAAATTAATTATATTTAAAATTAATTTTGAAGTTATATATTAGATCATACTAATATACTATATAATTATAAATTTTATCACTTTTTTTATATTTTATAAGCTTGTATTGTATATTAAACCATTACTATTACTTTTAATAAATGTTTAATTTTATTTAAATATAAGTATATATACTTTGTGAGTAATATTATTTTTTAAATAAAATATTTACTCCTTATTATTAGTAGTAGTGGTACTATTTTTGCTACTAATATTATTTAGATTTTATATTTTAAATATATACACTAATTATTTAAACATAGTAAACAATATTCATTTATAATATATATAATAGTTATCGATAAACTTTTTAACATCAGTTGTTAAACTCCAAATACTCAATAATTATAATTATTATCAATAATAAGTGATAATATGAGTAGTGATAACCTAACTAGTATAATTATATATCATAGTTATCATATTACTTATATTATAAACAATACAATAGTCCGTGGAGTCATGTTTTTTCAACTTATTTACCTCAATGTAATTAAAATGATCAATAATATATTATTTATTAATTTTAACCTAAATATAAAATACATACTATCAAAAATTAAAACTCACTCTCACTATGTATTTTATATTATATCAAAATAATTAGTATTATATAATTAACTAATAACATTGATTATAATTAGAATAGTATATATATATTTATCATATCGAAGCATATATATACAAACTCATATCAAATTATCACTATATATATGCATGTATAAATTCTAATCAATAAGTAATAATTTAAGTAACGAGCAGTAATAATCTAAGTAATATAATTATCATCAATAATAAGTGATAATATGAGTAATGATAACCTAAATAGTATAATTATATGTCATGATTCTCATATTACTTATGTTATAAATAATACAATAGTCCGAGAAGTCGTGTTTTTTCAACTTATTTCCCGCAATGTAATTAAAATGATCAATAATATATTGGTTATTAATTTTAACGCAAGTATAAAATACATACTATCAAAAATCAAAACTCACTCTCAACATGTATTTTATATTATATCAAAATAATTAGTATTGTATAATTAACTAATAACATTGATTATAATTAAAATAATATATATATATAGTTATCATATCAAAGAATATATATATATATATAAACTCACACTTAATAATTATATTATTGATAATTTTAATTACGTTAAGGGAAATAAGTTAGAGAAACACGACTTCTCGAACTATTGTATTATTTATAACATAAGTAATATGACAATCGTGAGATATAATTATATTAGGTAGGTTATCGTTATTCATATTATCATATATTATCGATGATAATTATATTACTTAGATTATCACTACTCGTTACTTAAATTATTATTCATTAATTAGAATAACTATATAAATACATATATATATATATATATATATAATATAGGTAATATGATAATTATTGAGTATCTGAAGTTTAACTACTGTTATTAAAAGTTTGTCGATAACTATTATATATATTATAAATGAATATTGTTTACTATGTTTACATAATTAGTGTATATATTTAAAATATAAGATATAAATAATATTAGTAGTAAAAATAGTACCACTACTACTAATAATAACAAGTAAATATTTTATTTTAAAAATAATATTACTCACGAAGTATATACACTTATATTTAAATAAAATTAAACATTTATTAAAAGTAGTAGTAATGTTGATGACATGTTAATAGTAGGAGCAAATATAGATGAGATCAACAAATTGAAAAGGCAGTTGTCCAGTGAATTCGAGATGAAAGGCTTTGGTGCAACAAAATAGATACTTGGAATGAGGATTATCAGAGATAGACAGAAAGATACCTTACAATTATCTCAAACAGAATATATTTGTAAGATTTTACAAAGGTTTAGTATGAGTGATGTCAAACCAGTGAGAACACTCTTGTTAATCATTTCAAGTTGTCAAAGAAGCAATGTCCAAAGACAAACGAAGAGAAGAACTACATGGTTAAAGTTCCATATACCTTAGCCATCAGAAGCTTGATATATGCCATGGTGTGCATGAGACTAGATATTGCTCAAGTAGTGGAGTAGTAAGCAGATTTATGTCAAATCCGGGAAAATAGCATTGGGAAGTAATAAAATGGATACTAAGATATCTGCGATGTACTACTAACAAATGTTTATGTTTCAAAAAAGGTGAACTAAAGTTATAGGGCTATGTTAATGCTGATTTCGATGGATAAATAAACCACAGGAGGAGTATTACATGCTATGTGTTCACGTTGGAGACTACAGCAGTGAGTTGGAATTCTCAGTTGCAGAAGATTGTGACTCTATCTACAATTGAGGTAGAGTATGTTGTAATGACAGAGGCCACCAAGAAGTTTTTCTGGTTACAAGGATTATTGGCAGAAATGGGTTTCAATCAAGAAATGAATGTATTATACGGTGATAGTCAGAGTGTAATACACTTGGCCAAGAATTCAACTTTTCATTTAAGGACCATGTAATGTCCTGTATCGGCTGGGGAGGAGAACGAAGCAGGCTACTTAGGTGGCTGTAGAAACCTCTCCTAGCATGAAGCCTTTTGGAGGCCGAGGGCCTACCAAAAACAAAACCGTACGGGCAAGGCCCAAAGTAGATAATATCGGGCTACGGGTGGGCTGGGTTGTTACAAATTGTATCAGAGCTAGAGCCTGGGTCAGTGTTTCAGCGAGGACGCTAGGCTATCCGAGGGGGGTGGATGTAATGTCCCATATCGGTTGGAGAGGAGAACGAAACAGGCTACTTAGGTGGTTATGAAAACCTGTCACGCCCCCGAATTCCAGGGAACTCGGAACCGGGTACATGACTTCCCCTTGTCCGCACCCGAAAGGTCAAGGGGTTGGTGGCTAGCACCAAAAGAGACTACACCGCAAGTGCTGTCTCAAATATGTAACCCTGTACCGTCATACATCAAGGGTAATCCTGTACTTTCCCATATATCATCATGTATACAAAGAGTCAAACAGTCATACAGACATCACATCATACAGTATGCAAATACAACTGTCCACGGACCCATGTCCGGGATATCACATAAAATAATACAAAATATAACTGTATCATACATCAGAGTAGTGGGCGTCCTCCTGGAAGAAAGTCCTCCACTAGTCTCGGGTCACACCTGAAAAGGGTAAACAACAAGTAGGGGTGAGCGACAAGCTCAGTAGGTGACCCTAACACTCCACATCATGCAACACATATAAGTCTATACTATATGCTCAGTGTACTCGTGCACCGTGTGATGTGCACAATCATCGGACTCGGCTTGCAACAAACATCAGGACAACTTGTCCACGATCCTCCATGGGATCCCAGCTCAGGGCACTCGGCCCTAGCTCCACGAGCTCAACGGCTCAACTCAGGCCTTAGCTGTCCACGGCGCAATATGCCCGGCCACGGTCGCCACACAGCCTTGCCATCGGTTCATATGCTCGCCACGTCAACCACATAGCACCATCGGTGCATCACGGTGAGAACCCAAACAAGTCACGGAGTCCATGCCCCAATACCTCACATCAACATACTAACATTAGTATGGCATGTCATTCTCAACATTTCCTTTGGACCGTAGCCGTCTTCATAAGTAAATCCTCAATCCTTGATTTATGAAGGAAGTACCCATAGCAGCCTATTTTCTTGAAATTAAAAGTCCCGGCATTGGGTTCCCATAGCATAAATAAGATAATCTAATTTTTGGGGATTTTTCTCGAGATGTCTAACCCCACTTTCCAAAAATTCACCACTACGAACTTTTAGGTTTTTCCTAGATTTTACACTAAAACCCAATTTTCACATTTTGAAATAGTGGGAATTAATTTTTCTAGTATTTTTCTTTGAATCCAAATGGGGGGTATTTCGTTATTTACATTGTAACTTAAGTATATACTTGGGTATAGGTTGCAATGTAAATAGGTCCAGTCCAGTCAAACTGTATTTCGAATCTGCCAGTGAAACTATATTTTCAAATCTGCCTTTACTATATTTCGAATCTGTATTTTCGAATCTCTTTTCGGACTGCCTTCGACCCTCGAACCTACACTCGAACTACCTTCGAAAACTACCTTCGAAGTACCCATGAATCGCCTTGAAACTCCCTTCAAGTACCTTCGAACCTTCGAAACGATACTCGAAAATTGCACATTCGACACTCGAAATTACACTACATCGAACCTACCTTCGAACCTTCGAAATCGCACATTCGAAATTTTCAATTTCCAGTCGATCTCATCGGCCGTTTCTCTACCCAGTTCATGACGATTCTTCGTTCATCATCGTTTTTCACCTGTTTCTCGTCTGGATTCAACCCAGAAACCTCCAGACCTTTTGGAATCTCATAAAACTCATACCTAATACTATATATTAGGTTTTAAATCACGTCTTATCTCTCAGAACGCATTTTAAATACAAGATTCAACCCAAAATTGGTTTTTCCCCAAATTCTAGGGTTCAACACGAATTTGCATGATTTCATCAAATTCTTACATGTTAATCCAAAAAAACAGCAAGAAAAGGGTGAAGAATCAATGGAACACCTACCTGGAATGATTCTTGATGCTCGAACGAGCTCAAAACGCCCCAAATCGAAGGCTCCAAGCTTCTTTCTCTCTTTCTCTCTCTAAGCTCTCCAACGCAGATGCAGAAACGCTGAAACGTAACGTGGAAGCTCTCTTTCCCCTATTTATATTTTTGTATTTTCTTTCATTAATAAATCCCAAAAATATCAATTGACCTCCCGAGGTCACGAACTCCAAATTGAGCCCAATTACTGTGAAAACGCTCGAAATGACGAGCACAACACTAAACAGATATTATTACACTCGAATGGCTGCTCAAACGCAAAGTCAACCACATAACCCCGAAAAGTCAACAATCGGGTCAAATGGGGTCTCGACTCGGAATTAGACCCAAGTACAGTCAAAATGCTCACATCGACGACTACACTACCGTCCAGATAGTTGCATTCCCATAGAATGGCTATCTCTCAAAACTATCCAAATACGAGTCTTTACATCCTCCCCACCTTAGGACTTTTCGTCCTCGAAAATAAAACACATGCCCAAAGGACATAGCAAAATCCAAGCTCAAGCACCGCACAACAACAAGACACAAAATATGATCATCAACATGATCACCAACCACACAGGTGCAATGCAACTCACAACAAGCCAAAAAGGCTCACAAGATGCCAGGATGCCAACAATCAACAAGCTACACAATATCTTAAGCAGCATATGGAAAACAAATGCATAAAACATCACTCATACCTCAGGGAAGGTCCTCACAAAACCTCTCCTAGCATGAGGCCTTTTGGGGCCGAGGGCCTACCATAAACAAAACCATGCGAGCGAGGCTCAAAGCGGACAATATCGGGCTATGGGTAGGCTGGGCTGTTACAGACCAAGCATATTGGTTTTCATTATCATTTCATTTGATCACTGTTGAATGATGAAGTATTGACACTTGTGAAAATACAGGGGAGTAAGAACCCAACTGATATGTTAAGCAAAGTAGTCACTATAGGCAAATTAGAGTTGTGCGCAACTCTAATTGGTCTTTAAGAATAAGTGCATTGAAAAGAGCTACTACAAGTGTGAAGATAGATTGGAATTAGTCTTCAAGTGAGAGATTGTCAAAAACTCACGGCAGCAAAACCATGGGCAAACAACTACCCCTTATGTCAAACGTTGTAGTTGGCAAGAGGCGAAAAAGAGGCTGATTTTTTCAAAAAAAAAAGAGAAGCAATTGGCTGATGCTTTTGTCAAAAGAGGAGGACTGGCCTTTTTTGTTTCTTTGTAGTGCCAATAGCCTATAAAAGGCATCGTGAGGAGCTTGCAAAATAATCTCAACAAGCAAGAGTCCCACTTTGGGAGAGAGAGAAGTGTGAGAGAAATAGAGAGTAAAAGAATTATCAAATTGATAAATTATCAGATGTAATTGGTTTTGGGATTTAGAGTTTGTAAATTCGGTGTATCTTTCTCCCATAATTTTATTTCTTCCTATTTTCTCCCAACACTAGTCTCTCAAAGTAATATGCTGTAATTCAGGAACCAAAAGGATCCCCTTGCAAATATTTAAAAATAGAATGCACTTAAATACAAGTGCATACTAGAGAGACTGGAATGCAGTTTACTAAAATAAACAACAAATCTTCTAGATTTCAATACTAGGAAAACTGTAATGAAAGAAGAGACAAGTATATGCCATAAAGGACGAGAAATTCTCAGTAACTTACTTGGTTTATATTCCGAGGAAAAGGAGATCGAATAACCAACCACGGAATTTGCATCCCCATCACGATACCCAATTGCTCTAAGTAGAGGGTCAAGCTGATTATATTCCACAATCCACATTAATCATCCCTAAAATTAAATTCATTTGCATAGAAAGTAATAATAACACCATTGATTATGTTGCTAATATACCACGTCACTCTTACATATTACTCTACAATAATCAAACACAACTACTATATATGATTTTAATGCAATTCAAATGACTGTAAAACACAATTGTAGTATGCAATAAGTAGCTTTCCAATGTTAAAGTAACCTTTTGTCTATGAAAAAGAATGTTAGAATAAAGCACCATCACTACCCCAACATCGGTCATGATTTCTTAATTTGGTTCACAAAAAAGATACAAGCCTATAGTGGACAAATAGGATTTATTTTAAATAGTACATGTATCTTATTTATTTTGAATGCGTTGGAGAGGATATATTTGTATTAAGGGAGCCTCTTCAGAACGGTCCGTTTTCACTTTATAAACGGCTTCCTATGAAAGTCTGACAACGCATTAATCTCATTTCAATTCCATGAACTACGCCACACAAGATCGTTGCATCTCAGCCCATCGCAAGCGCCCCCACTCTCTCTCTCTCTCTCTCTCTCTCTCTCTCTCTCTCTCTCTCTCTCTCTCTCTCACACACACACACACACACACACAATTATCTTGCCGCTCCCTAGGGGTGTAAAACGGACCGGTCCGGTCTGGTCCAGTCCGGTCCATTGCGGAGCGGGCCTAAACGGGCCAGCCCGTTTAGGCCTGCACTTTTAACGGACCAAAAAATATCCGGTCTGGTCCGGTCCGCATGCAGACCGGACCAGTCCGCGGACCGGTCCATATTTTTTATGTATTTAAAATAAATATTTATATGTTAATTTTTGTTAAATATTTTTAAAATTTTATTTTTAAACCATATTTAAGAGTATATATTTTTAAAATATAGTTTTAAAAATAATAAATTTAAGCTATATATACTAATATATTAAGTAAAATAAGTAATACTTTTTGAAAAAATAAATTTTTAAAAAATAATAAGCCGGTCCGTGGACCGGTCCGTGTCCGCACGGATTTGGTCCGCATGGACCGGGCCTAAACGGACCAGTCCGTTTAGGCCCGCGATTAAAATGGACCAATAATTTTTTGGTCCGGTCCGGTTTGGTCCGCACAGTCCGTGGACCGGTGGTCCATTTTACACCCCTACCGCTCCCATTGGCCCTCCACCGCCATCATCCAAGTGATCCGATCCGCCCTCGCCCTCTTTGGTTGCTGGTGGTTGATTGCAGTCGGTCGAAGGCCATCTTTGTCCCAAACCGTCCCTCTCCAAATCTCCCCCTCTTTCCTCTCTCCGGAAAACGCGAGTGTCGAGGCGTCGTCAGGGGTATCGAGGCGTTGAGATGAGATTGAGCGTCAAGTGCGTCGCGGGGGTCGTCTGCATGCAGGAAGAAAATAGTATGCATGGAGAAAACCACGAGTGAGGAGATAAGTTTAAGATGCGTTCTGTTGTAACGCACTGTATGGATATAAGGAGTTTTATTTCGTATTAAGTATGTGCCATTGTGCCGTTCAGTAATTGGGTGTTGTTTTTAAATGTTTTTAGGGCAGAACCGATTTGAAGATTTTCCCTTGTATTAATCATTAACGTTTATCTTTAAGATTTTACAATTAAATTCATTATATACCATAATTGCAATTTCAAATCTTTCACCCTAACTTTGTTATGTTTGTTTTTAGCCTTTGATTTTACAATTGAGGGTAAGTAGCGGTACTTGTTTTGAAAATATTATTTCAAGGGTCTTAACTTTATCAAAATTTATTGTAATTGTGTACCAACGTTTTAGCTATATTTTTAATTCTAAAAAAATTAATTATTACAGTTGGAAATAGTTATTACCATTATAATTTCTTTTGGTATATTTTGTTAAAATAGAATATGTTCCAGCTGTGTTTTACTAATCGGAAGGAAGAATTCATTGGAAATGATTTGGGATGCCAACTAGTATTAATATCCAGTGGATGAAAATATAGGTTAGTACTAAAGCAAAATATTTAATTGGATCATAAAAGCAGGGTATTATTACCAACTAGGAATGGTCGGTTGAGAATCGCCAATTAATTAATGCTAAAAGTTTGTCTTGGAATGACACGTAAGGAACCCTTTACGAGAAATATTGTGGGATTCATTCCTGCCGATGCGATGGGACGTGCGGCTGAGATTACAGGGCTAGAAGTTAGCGCCTCCGTTTTATAAAATAAATAACTACTACTTTCTATTTAAGGGCTACATTACAGGGCTAGAAGTTAAGCGTCATCAAACGTTGGGAAATAAGGCCTCGGTCCGTCAAACCCTAGTTTCTATTTTCCTTCTCCTCCCACTTTCACGTCCCCTCGAGCCTTCCTAGCCGCCTCGTCAGTGCAGAGAGGGCTTTGAAGCACGCACAATTCAGGTACGTCCTACTCGATCTATTTCGTTTTTTTTTGTTGCTTTCAAGTTGGGGATTTAAAATTGATTGAAGACGATTGTTGTTTAGTTATGTTCATAATTACCAGACGAGTTCTTGTTTTCCCCTAAATTCAGGATCTCTGTCTGGATAATAATTACCTTAGAACTCATATGCAAGGAAATGGCAAATCAAAGTATAAATATTATGTTTTATAATTATTGTAAGAATATAATAGTTTTTTTTTGGCAAACTCATGAGACTAAATTATAAATTGCTTATAACTATAAGTCATTTATCAAAAAATGTTAATAGAACTTTTGGTATGTGGGAAAGAAATCAAGTATCTCTTTTCTTTCTCATGTTTGGTACAGTCAAGGACTGGAATCAATAATTCCCTTTGAAATAATTTGCCCTTATATGAGAGCATATTGATTGCAGCCACACATAGGGTTTATAAACATTTTCCCGCATAGATCAATTAAATTTTGACTTGAATATCCTAAAACCTCCCACCAACCTATCGCAAGTAATAGTGATGGATGCCCCCCAAACAATTTCCTTTGAAATAATTTGCTTCGGTATAAGGGCATATTGATTCCAGATGCATATAGGGTTTACAAATATTTCCCTACATAGATCAATCAAATTTTGACTTGAATATCCTAAAACGGCCTCCCACTACCTCCCACCACCTCCCACCAGCCTGTTGCAGACAACAGCGATGAACGTTCGCCCGGCAATTTCCTTTGTAGTAATTTGCTCTTATATAAGGGCATATTGATTCCAACTTCACATAGGATTTACAATTTTTTTTCTACATAGATCAATCAAATTTTGACTTGAATAGCCTAAAACACCCTACAACTAGCTATTGTAGACAATCGACATGGACGCAACGCCCCCTCGCCCCTCTTGACGGTGTCATGGCCTTGTTCAGAGGTTTAAGGCTTGAAATCCTAGAAAAACGTTTATGGGTCCATTGTTGTTTTTGTTGTTTTAGCACTTGGTGATTCCTACGAGGCTTAGCTTGATGATTGGATAGATTGGTATGGTGGTTTTGGAGGAAAATCAAAATGGGAAGTTTACTTTGTCGGGTATGTCTCTTGGCAACAAGAACAAGTAAAAGAGAAGTATAGATGTGAGCCTACAGTGAAATGTTGGAATAAAGCACCATCACTAGCCAAACACCAGTCATGATTTCTTAATTTGGCTCACAAAAAAGATTCAAGCCTATAGTGGACGAATAGGTGGCCACCTAACTCTGCCACACTAATTTTAATGAGAAAAAGTTTTGTTTTACACGGTATATTTATCTTATTTATTTTAAATGTGTTGGGGAGGATATATTTGTATTACTTATTAACATTTATTTTTTTAATTTACAATTAAATTCTTTCTATGCCATAATCAAGACAACTAAAAAGCGATAGATTGTCTAATAGGATTAGCTCAATCGGTAGAAAATATGATCCAATCATGGTTCGCAATATCGACTGAGATGTCTGTATCTCGGCCATTTCAACCAGGTATCGGCACCTGGCGATACGGGATTTAGGGACGATACAGCCAATCGGTTCATCTCGTCCGAGTTATCGGTTGAGACGTCATGCGACACCGATATTTGACGTGTCTCGGCCGATATCACGGCATCGACTCGCGAGCCGCGGATGCCCTCGTCCAACGGGGAGGCAAAAACTTACCGGCATGCCGACGCAACGCCAGTGGACGCCAGACGAGCAATGCCAGATGAGCCACGCCATACGGTCGATGACTTCACGACGCCAGACGATCGATGACGCCACGATGCCAGATGATCGATGACGCCAGACGTGCGGCGACTCCAGACGATCTAAAGCCAGACGAGATGATCAACGAGGCCAGATGAGCTGCGCTACGACGCCAGACACCTCTTTTGCCAGCAACAGACAGCGACACATCTCTCCCTTCTTTGGCCTAGTGTGCACGACTCTGCACGAATGAAGTACTACTGTATAAGTAAATTAAGTATAATTTTATATATTAATTATTACTATAATAACTAATAATTAATTAGTATATTATTTAGTTAATTAAAATTTTAACTTTAAATTAGAATTTTGAATCACTTTAGTTAATTTAATCAAATAGATATTATTAAATTAATATTAAAAATTACTTTTCTTTATAATCATACATTTCAATTAATAATTGCTAGAAGTTATTCTTAGTATAACTTGATATTTTTATTTTTAATTTGTTAAATGAATTAGTATAGCTTATTTATAAAACCAGCATTAATTTCTATATTAATTCATAATTAATACTTAATTGTATATTAATTAATAAAAATAGCATGAATTAATATATTAATTGATAATTAAAAGTTAAAGTTTAAATTATAATTAAAATAGTTTAATATGTTTTATGTCTATTAGTTTATATTTTATATAAAAATATTATTAACATAAATTAATTAGTATAAAAATAATATTAATCATTAAATTATTATATTTGTATAAATTATATTGATCTATAATTATAATTTTTTTTATTTTAAAATGTCAAATAAAATAAGTGCACTATACATTTAACTTCAAATTATAATTTTTAATGCATTTAGTTAATTTATGTAAATAGATATTATTAAATTAATATTAAGTGTTATTTATATTTATAATTATATATATTAATTAATAATTACTTATTCTATTATTAAATAAATATTATAAAAGTTAAATGTCAATCAAAATTTCATGTGTTATATTATAAATCATGAAAATGTAATAATATATTTATTTTAATACTTCAATAATGTGCTAGTGCTTTTTTTATTATAATAACTCATATTATATTATTTAAATCATATATTTATATTATTTAATGATTCAAATGTGATTGATTGAATTTTTCTAATTTTTTTATAATTTTCAAAAAATTAATTAAACATTATTTCGTACTTAAAGTTGCATATCACCCGAGATGCAACGCGACATCCGCGACTGTGATGCGATGACTGCCGCGACCGCGACTGTGAACCATGGATCCAATAAAGTCAAAATCAATATAGAAAAGGTTTTAAAGCTTTTTTTAAAGTTTTTCATTCCAAGGTTTAGGAAATTTTGAAATGTTTTTATTCATATATATATATTTAAAAATCAGGTATCTCTTTTCTTTCTCATGTTTGGTACGGTCAAGGACTAGAATCAATAATTCCCTTCGAAAAGGGCATATTGATTGCAGCCACACATAGGGTTTATAAACATTTTCCTACATAGATCAATTAAATTTTGACTTGAATATCCTAAAACGGCCTCCCACCAACCTGTCACAAGCAACAGTGATGGTTGCCCCCAAGAACAAGAACAAGTAAAAGAGAAGTAATGCGAGCCCACAGTGAAATGAGCTTTAAAGTAATTTAGGGTTATGATTTTACCATCCTTTCTCAAATCTCACATACAAAATAAGGACATGGGAATGTTTTTCATTCCATTGATGTGTATGCCAAACAAATGATTATAATCTTTGAATGTCATTTCCAGAATCCTATTTCCTTGGTAATCTTATTTTTTTAATGATTCTATTTCCTTTTGATTCGATTCCCGTGTATCAAATATATCCTTCATTTTCTAATGGATTCACACAACATTTTCCAAAATTAATAATAATACCATTGATTATGTTGCTAATATACCCCATCGCCCTTAAATAAACACAAATACTATATATGATTTAAATGCAATTCAGATTATTATAAATCACAATGATAGCATACAATAAGTAGTTTTCAAACGTTAATTAACTTTTCGTCTATGGAAAAGAATGTTGGAATAAAGCACCATCACTACCCAAACACCATCATGATTTCTTAATTTGGCTCACAAAAAAGATACAAGCCTATGGTGGACGAATAGGTGGCCACCTAACTTTGCCACACTAATTTTAATGAGAAAAAGTTTTATTTTACACAGTATATTTATCTTATTTATTTTAAATGTGTTGGGGAGGATATATTTGTATTACTTATTATCATTTATTTTTAGAATTTACAATTAACTTCTTTCTATGCCATAATCAAGACAACTAAAAAGCGGTAGGTTGTCTAAGGGGACTAGCTCACTCGGTAGAAAATATGATCCAATAAAGTCAAAATCAATATAGAAAAGGATTTAAAGCTTTTTTTAAAGTTTTTTTCAAGGTTTAAGAAATTTTGAAAAGTTTAGTCATATTTATATATATATATATTTAAAATTTAAAACCTTAAAGCTTTTAATCTAGAGTTTAAAACATTTTTTTTACTAATAGCACCCAAGTTTCATCATACACAAATACATCCTAAGGATTATTGTAATCATCTAATTTTGTTCGGGCTTGTATGTTTGGATTGTAAAAGAGGCATTAATGATCCTAGATCATCTTCCTTAGAAAAAAGGATACCTATAATATAGGAAACACCAAAAAAAGGAAATAAATTAAAAGAGAAAATTATTAGAAAAAGAAAACCTACAAAACATGTAACAGTTATAAAAAGAAAAGAAACAAAATAAGTAACTGTTAGGAAAAGATAGAAAAGATTTTAAAGCATATTTTTAAGTTTAAAAAGAATTTTTTGAAAGTTTTATTTTATTTTATTAATTTTAAAGTTTTAAAGTTTATTATTTATTTTTATCGGAAAATTTGAAAAGTTTTTATTCCCAGATTTTTTTTTTAAAACTTTAAAGATTTTATTGTAGAGTTTAAAATATTTTTGTACTAATAACACCCAAGTTTCAACAAACACACATACAAAATGGCTATTGTTATTTACATCCTAACAGTTATTGTAATCATTCAATTTTATTCGGGCTTGTATGTTTGGATCCTTAGGAGGTGTTAATAGTCATCATCCTTAGAAAAAGGAAACCTATAAAATAGAAAATAGTAAAAAAAGGTAATAAATCAAAAGAGAAAATTGTTAGAAAAAGAAAACTTACATGTAATAGTTATAAAAAGGAAAGAAAACAAAATTAGTAACTGTTAGAAAACAGTAAACTACAAAATAGAAAAGGTTTTAAAGCTTCTTTTTAAATACAAAATATGATTTGCGTTTAGAGTTGATTTCGAGAGTCAATTTTTGTGTGAGAAAAGATTAATAACCCATGACACCCAAAATTTGTACTTATCTTAGAAAAGGAAATTTTTTTACTTGTTTAACTTGACCAAAGCACTTTGTTTGATGTAATGCCAATAAATTTTAATAATGGATAATTTTTTTCGGAAGAATAGTGAGTAATTACTTTTCTTATCTGGTTTCACTTTTGGTTTTATTAAAATTCTTTGTTTTTTTGGGTGTTTTGGAAAACATTTGGAATATATGACCAAAGTCCCTTGTGACAAAAGTTTAAAAACGATTTTATCATGCTAGAAGAATAAAGGAAAACATTTTCCACCTTTTTGTATTTAGGTCCAAATAATTATGATTGAATATTGATTATCAAACCCATGGTTGTTTAGACTGGTTCCTAATAAAAGAAAAATTATATTTTTTGTGTTTTACGTCGGGTTTTTATTTCTTTATTTTGTTTTTTTATAATTGAATCATTTTTTTAGAGATTTAAAGTTTTAATGTTTATTTTGTTTTTTTAAAGGTCTTTTTCCTCAAGTTCTAATGTTTTATTTTGTTTTTAAAGTTTTAAAGTTTTTCAACAATTCTAATGTTCGTTTTATTCTAAAAATAGTTTTAAAGTTTTATTTCTAATCTAAAGTTGAAAACCTTTTTTTTTGTTTTGTATTCAAAGTTTTATTTTTTTGTTTTGAGTTTTTCATTTTTTTTTGTTTCCATGCTTTTATTTACTTTCCTTAAGTTTTAAAGTTTTTGTTTTTTTAAAATTCTAGAGTTCTTTAAGTTTTTTTAAATGATTAAAGATGTTTTCATTTTTTGTTTTTTGTTTTAAACTTACTTTCCTAATTTTTATTGTGGTTTTCTAAATTGGACAGTTTATAAGTTTTGCTTTTTGTTTTTTGTTTTTCAAAGTTGTAAGTTCTTTATTTGATTTTTAAAAAATAGGGTAAATGTTTTTTTTTAAAAGTTTTGTTAAAAAATTTAAAGGTTTCATATATAAAGTTTTAAAGTTTTTTAAAAGTTATAAGTTTTAATTTTTAATTGGTTTTTATAAGTTTTTAAAAAGATTTGAATTTGAAAGGTATTTTTGGGTTTTTAAAGATAGTGAAGAGCTAAAAAAAAGAGTTTTTCAAAAAAATTCTACACCTTTTATTTTTTTACTATCACCATTGAACACAAAAATACTCCGTCCTATGAAAGGTCTACAGTTTGCATGAATTGGATTGCCAAATAGCAATTATTATTCTTAAACGTGCAATTTCTGAAGTGGAGATAAAGTACTTGAGATTTTGGAAATTGAAAATTGAAAATTGAGGCGCCTCGTAATGAATGCCTAAAATATTAACTTTATTGATATATATATATATATATATATTAAAATAACAAAACTACCGAAATAATACTATTGTAATGTGTACTTAATTTTCCATGCTTTTTTTGTTAATGCAGTTAGATTTGTTTACCGACGTTGTAAAATCATGTGTTTTTTGAGAACATCTTCCCAATTCATCTTAGCTACATCTCACATATTGTACACTTTATATATAATAAATTTCTTATGTATTATTATTCACTTGAAAATTCTATCATTGTACATATCTATAAATATAAACTCCATCTAGCTTTCAAGTATAAAAGATATAAAATTAAAAATAATAAAATATTTTTTTTATTTTTTATTACCTAGAAAGTAAAAATTAACTTTTATTGTTTTTAATTTTTAATTTTTTTACTCAAAATCAACTATCACATTTTAAAAAATAAAAACATAAAATACGTCAATCAAATATATCCTTAATTTTCGATGGCAAAATTGGCTTTTCCAAATGTCTATTTCACTCCTTTGGCTCAAACAAAATATAAGAATAATCTCAATCATTTTAATTCTGTTTCAAAACTGAATTAAAATTACCTTCTAAATAATTCAGTTTTAAAATTGTAAGGAGATTTTGTTCTTCACACAATTAAACTGAATTTGACGTATAATATTATTTTGTTTCGCGCTGGTGTATTATTATTAAATAATAATATAAAACCTACGCCCTTTTTCGTTTTCGCACACTGCCTTGTCGATATCCCATCTCTCGCTTCTTCTCTCTCTTGTTCTTCTACTTCTACAATTTCTCGGCGAGTGAGGGAGTGAGGAGACATGGATTTGGTGGAAAATGTTGAAGTGAGAAATGGAGATGAAATGGGATTTGAAGCGGGGGATCTGTAAGTTCTAATGTACTGTTCTTATTTTTCGTTGTATATTTGCTGTAATTTTTTTTTTTCTATTTTAGGTCGGATGATTTCTCTGATGAAACACCAGACCATGATAGAGTATCCTTTAAGCTCCCATCTGATGTGTATGGGAAGGAAGGAAATATTTGTGCTGTTTTCTCACGAGTTTTAGAAAAAATTAGGTCTTTCGTGTCGAAATCAGAGGCAGGGACACGGTTTGAGGTGATTAGGGTTGTGTGCAATGATTATCCGTTGGATTCGCCCAGCCGATATCTAGAAGTAGTATGTAAAGATGAAGAGATGGGTTTAAAAGTGTCATTTTTCATAGATACGAACAGTCTTTACTTGTTAGGATATTTTCATGATGAACAAGCAAACTTTTTTGATGATGTTGATCGCATGACACTGGAATATATGTCTCGTTATCTTACATATAAGAAATGCAAGATGATTGGATCATTTGGATTTGGTAGTAATTACTCCAACATTGGGAGCAGCAGGCGCAACCTTGAATTGAGCTTCAACAAGCTACAGAAAGTTATTGAGGGCCTAGGAAAAAATGACACATCCAACTATGCGTCTTTTATTTTAGTGGCCATCCAGATGTTGTGTGAAGCATCTCGGTTCCGAGGACTAGAGAGAAGTATAATTGGAATCCCAAAGGATAATTGGCAATTAGGGTGTGAACTAGAGGTCACATATCCCGTAAAATCACACGTTCTTACCTCTAAGGACATGCTATTGCAAAACAGTTGGGCCAAAATTAGTGAAGTAATTGAAAAACATTATACACATAATTCTCACGTTTCAGAGGAGTTGAAGCAAGAGCTGTTGGCCAAATTTATGGTATCTAATATTGGGGAAGTTGCTCTTATCAAGATTACTAAGAATGTCAAACGATCTTCTTTATTGCCGTCTAGTTCAAAGGGTTCTTCAAAGGGAAAAAGGTATATATGTTTATTATATACTTTAAATCACACTATGCCTTTACACTGTAATCATGACTTATGTTTGATTTGAATGCATCTTCAGGATTCGGCCTTGTTAAGGCATTTTTCAATTTGGTAGATCTTCACTCAATCAAGGTAACGACAAAACCACCTATGGGGCCTTGTTAAGGCATTTTTCAATTCAGTTTCCTTCAAACTACCCTTAATAATTCATTTTCATATATTATTAGCTTTTCATTAACCTAAAAATGTCGCTCCACTAGCACATGCAATTCTCTTGAGATGTGCATTGCAGTTTAGTACGTTGGCTGGTGCTATCATTGATTTGCAGTGAAATGTCTGGCTTTATGGTTCTATGTATAAATTTTTTCATTATGTTTGATGTACCAATGTTACTATGTGCATCTTACTTTTTTCTTACACATTTTGTTATTCAGGCATTCTATTATGTTCTTCAGAGTTGGGATTCCAAAAAGTTCATGATCGGATGGTAATAAGCCAGACTGTTACCTTGGAATTTTCCAGAAGTCCAAATTATTTAGTCCTGCACATGTTGAATTTTGAAATTGCAGTGTAGTACTATTCTCTGTTGCATTTTTCATCACGGGGTGGTTTGTTCAGTTTGTTGATGGTTTCTTCAGTCCAATATATGATGGGCTTGGAGTTGACATATTTGGTATGTTACAAGTGTAAATTTACAAGTGTAAATTTTTTTTACCCTCCCCATCCTTTCTACCCATAAATCTCTCTGAATGCAAGGTTCGAACACACAGCCTCACCACAAGTGGGAATGTGGTACAATAATTTTTCATGAGTTTTTCCCAGACTACCTTTGGCGCATGTCCCTCTCCGTTTTTTCTTTCCTTCAAACTACCCTTAATAATTCATTTTCATATATTATTAGCTTTTCATTAACCTAAAAATGTCGCTCCACTAGCACATGCAATTCTCTTGAGATGTGCATTGCAGTTTAGTACGTTGGCTGGTGCTATCATTGATTTGCAGTGAAATGTCTGGCTTTATGGTTCTATGTATAAATTTTTTCATTATGTTTGATGTACCAATGTTACTATGTGCATCTTACTTTTTTCTTACACATTTTGTTATTCAGGCATTCTATTATGTTCTTCAGAGTTGGGATTCCAAAAAGTTCATGACCGGATGGTAATAAGCCAGGCTGTTACCTTGGAATTTTCCATAAGTCCAAATGCTTTAGTCCTGCACGTGTTGAATTTTGAAATTGCAGTGTAGTACTATTCTCTGTTGCATTTTTCATCACGTGGTGGTTTGTTCAGTTTGTTGATGGTTTCTTCAGTCCAATACATGTTGGGCTTGGAGTTGACATATTTGGTATGTTGCAAGTGTAATTTTTTTCTTGGACATTTGTCTTTCAGAATTTGTCTAAAGAAGAAAGAAGGATTAATGTTATGTTGAGCATATTTGGCAGCCTAAGTATAACCATCATCCTCCATCTCCATCTTACAGCTGGTGGTGGTGGTGGTGGTGTTACTGTTATGTTTTGGCATACATAGTTAATACATGATACAATGAAGCTAGTGTGTGTAACGTGATACAGCCTTGCCCGAGATGTGCATAGATTAATTTTTATTTGGTCCATTAAAAGAGATTGTAGCTGCTGATCTACTAATTTATGTAAACTTGTCATTTGCTTCACCATGATCCTTAAAGTTACTTTCTTATCCCATTGCCTCATATGATAATGATGAAGAGCTCAGTAACCTTCCTTTTTTTTTTTTTTTTTTTTTGTTTGGACATCTCTCTCTCTCTCTCTCTCTCTCTCTCTCTCTCTCAATGCTTGCACTTAATATAATCAGCTTCAAATTCAAACGTAAATGTGGTTTTTTTAGTGCTTTTGAAAAAAATATGCTTATATCAATTGGAATGTCTTTCTCCTTTTGTTTTTATAATAATGCTCCTAGAGCCTTCCCATCCTTTCTATCCTTTTATCTCTCCTAAATGCAAGGTTTGAATCCACAATTTTACCACAAGTGGAAATGTGCCTCAATAAATTTTCAAGAGTTTTTTCCGTACTACCTATGGTGCATGTCTCAGTTTTTCCTTCCTTCAAAGTCCCTTGATAATTTATTTGCACGTATTGTTAGCTATTCATTAACCTAAAAATGTTGCTCCACTAGCACATGCAGCTTTCTTTAAAAATACTTACGAGAAGTCCTAATTATTATTATTCATTTATGACTCCTAATTTTGTTTCCTCTCATTGCAGTCTTTTGGTAGTGCTCTCATAGTATTGGAAAAGTCATCACATTTTTAAGAAAATTTTCGAGTATTACTATGATTTGACGATTCTTTTTGCTCAATGACCTCTTTAGACGCTTGTCAAGCTACCAAGACGAACATTCTATTACTCCTTAAATGCTTGCCAAGCTGCCATGTAACGTTCTTGAGATCTCATTTTGATGCATCTGTTAATGTAATGGCATTGCATTCAGTATGTTGGTATGTGCTATCCACCACCTGCAAGGCTCTCCTGTGCAAGTGATTGTACCACTGAGATGGGTTTGAGATATCCATAATGTTGGGGCAAAAACCCTTTACATAGAGGCGCTTAAAATCCTTCCTCCACTGTGAGGAATTTGGTGTAACTAGCTTCAAACCTAAATGCTTTTATTGAAAGTTTGGAACATGTCTTTGTCCTTTTGTTTTTATAATAATGCTCCTAGACCCTTCCCATCCTTTCTATCCTTTTATCTCTCCTAAATGCAAGGTTTGAATTCATAATTTTACCACAAGGTTTGGTGCATGTCTCTCCATTTTTTCTTTCCTTCAAAGTCCCTTAATAATTCATTTGCACATATTATTAGCTTTTCATTAACCTAAAAATGTTGCTCCACTAGCACATGCACCTTTCTTTAAAAATACTTACGAGAAGTCCTAATTATTATTATTCTTTTATGACACCTAATTTTGTTTCCTCCCATTGCAGTCTTTTGGTAGTGCTCTTATAGTATTGGAAAAGTCATCACATTTTAAAGAAAATTTTTGAGTATTACTTTGATTTGACAATTCTTTTTGCTCAATGACCTCTTTAGACGCTTGTCAAGCTACGAAGATGAACCTTATTCTACAACTCCTTAAATGCTTGCCAAACTGCCATTGCTGTTTAGTATGTTGGTTGGTGCTATCCACCGCCTGCAAAGCTCTCCTGTGCAAGTGATTGAACCACTGAGCTTGGTTTGAGATATCCATAATGTTGGGGCAAAAACCCTGTACATAGAGGCGTTTAAAATCCTTCCTCCACTGTGAGAGAATGTACAAAAATGGGATTTCTTCAACCCTGTTATAGGTAAGGATGCATAATGTGTGCTGACACTGGTACCCTTTGAAGTTAAAGCAGCTATAGATACTCTGAACTTCAGAACCAACTTTATCGTATATAACCTCAAAGTTTTGAATGTCATTTTCGTAAGCCTCTCGTTCCTCATGTAGGTCACAATCCGATCATTAGCACGGATTTGGGTTAGGAGAGGAATACCCAAATCTATCAAAGTTATAAATATACTCACATTCTGTGTGAAATAAATAAAATATCTTAAAAATAATAATAAAACTATATTCTAATAATGATATTTGAATATCATATTATTTTAATATAAATTAAATGTTTGAATATTATTTTTTAAATATCATATTTATATTTGAATATTTATTTTTGAACAAAATGATAATAAAAAATTTAATCTAATGTGCTTGATAAATATTTTTAGAATAGAAATACAATATTTGAAAATAGTATTTGAACATTTGATTTATGTTTGAATATTATATTATAAAAAAACTCTTTTTAAGGTATTTTTAAAATTTCATGATATTAAAAATAATTTGTGGGTGTATTTAGTATTTTCATGGATGCATTTATTCTTCCCCTTTGGATTATGCCTAAACAATAAGACATATTCGCTTCATGTTAGAACCAATTAAATATTTTTGTATATCTTTGATAGTTGCACCCGCGATCGGCATCGCGTGCAAATACCAAAGGAATTGCACCATGCAATTCTACATATCTACGCCATCCATTTTAATACAATAAAATCTAACGGTCAGAACTTAAACCACTAATAACTTCATCAGAATTCACCAAAATCCAAATTAATGTAAAAAGAAAAAAGTTGTTACACTATATTCCAAAAGGCTCTCCTGTTTAGACGAAAACAAATGAAGACACTAAATATTAGTATATTTATTTTTATATCTATTTTTGTTTCATTGTCACTTTATAGGAACATTTTTTTCTTAAAATATTCCTTAAGGGTCCTACCAAAAACTTCTTGGGAGGATATAATTTTTAATAACTCATTCTTTAACAATATTGTGATACCAATAGTCATAAGCCTGCGATATATATAATATTCTTTAACTCACATAAAAATATATTAAGACACATATGTGATAAGCATATTTTATAAATTTACCAAATGAACTCTTAAAGATGAACCAATATAAGTTTAGTGTTTTATATTTTAATAATATTTTTTGCACTTTTAATAAAATAATACAAATCACCCTATTCACCTCAATAATGAACCAAAGTTTCTTGTAAAAAAAAGAAAGAGTAATCCAAATGTAATGTTGGGCCAAGGTGAAGATTCATTCATATGTAATAATATTATTTGTTTTGAGTTTGTCGCATTAGCTTACACAACTTTAAAAATGTGTCGTGTTATTATGAGCCTACATTCCACCTTATTATCTCTCATTTTATACTTTCCCCCTACGACAATTTTTCCCTCTATCACCAGGGGCGGAGGCAGACTTAGGGGGGGGGGGGGGGGGGGGGGGGCATGTGGTTGGCCAGGACCGCTACACATGCCGACGGCCCCCCCCACAACAGGGACAGAGGCAGACTTAGGGGCCCTCAAGATTTTAAAATTTTTGTTAATATATATAATGTTAAAAGTAGTTGGTCAGGTTGCGCATGCCGCCTAGGTTTATTATTTTAGTAGTCGGCCCCCCTACACATGCCGTATTACTGATATGGAAATTAAATAAAAAGTTGCAACTGTACTCTTAGGTTTCGCTCCAGCGAGTCTACGACGGATGATTATCCGCCCCTGAGAAGTGAGGATTGAGCCTGAGACGGTGAGACTCTTCCTGTGTCTTCGGTTCTTCAATTTCAGGCGGATTCTTCAATCTTCAGTTTGGTGTAAGTAAAATTTCCAAGATTTATGCATATTAAATTCCAAATCCCTAAAATTTGATTCTCACAATTCCTAATTTTAATTTAGTTCTCTAAATGGTGTATAAAATTTTCTCTATTGCAGTCTGGATATCTTACAAACTATAGTCTACCAAGTCTTCGGTTCTTCAATTTCAGGCGGATTCTTCAATCTTCAGTTTGGTGTAAGTAAAATTTCCAAGATTTATGCATATCAAATTCCAAATCCCTAAAATAGTAAAATTTGATTATCAAAATTCCTAATTTTAATTTAGTTCTCTAAATGGTGTATAAAATTTTCCCTATTGCAGTCTGGATATCTTGTAAACTGTAGTCTGCCCAATGCCCCCCTAATTGTTTAGGATTCTTGGGGTCATTTGAATATTTCCAGCAAGCACCACAAATGCTTCTAATTTTACAGTAATGATTCTAAAATCTAAATTCTAAAACTAAAAATTAGATAATACCTCGGTCCTATTTTTAAAGCGATAAGACAATTGAGACAATTGTCATACTTTTAGGATTTTTGTCATGATGTTTTCCAGGAAGACAATTGATTTCAAATTGTCATTGATGGAATTATGTAGCAAGGGTATAATGATTCATGCTTGATTCTAATTTATTTAAATTATATGTCGATTGAAAGTTAGGTATGGCTTATCTTTAATTTTTAAGCTTCATGCGATTTTTAATTTAAATTTATCTAATTATTTTACTTATTTGATTCTATTAATTTAACAAAATATTTTTATTTTATTTATAGATGGGAAAGTCATCGACGATTGATGCATTCTTTAAAAGAACAAATTCTAAAAACTTAGAATCTAATGCATCATTGTCAAAGTCTGCTATTGATACTCCAACTTCTTCTACTCGTCCTGCAAAATCTCAAAGAACTGAAACCATTACAGCTGAGTTGAATTCTTTGGAACGTGATCCTGGAAAGCGGCCAAGAATATTAGATTATGATGTCAATCAACGCGATGAAATTCGGCGAGCTTACATTAAGAATGGTCCATACCAACCTATTCTTTCATATTATCCAAAATCTGGATCAGAAGCTCATCTTCGTAGTTTCCAATCATCATGGTTCAAGCTATTTCCTTCGTGGTTAGAATATTCCCCTTCTAAAGATGCAGTGTTTTGTCTACCATGTTATCTCTTCACTCAGTCAAGGTCTGCATTAGCATTTACAATTGATGGATTTCGAAATTGGAAGAAAGTTAAGGATGGACAAAATTGTGCTTTTTTGAATCATGTTGGGAAAGATCCAAATAGTATTCATAAAATCGCCAATAAATCATGCAAGGATTTAATGGAGCAGACTCAACATATAGAGAGAGTTGTTGATAAATATACTTTTGAGCAAATTGCAAAGAATCGACTCCGACTTAGAACTTCGGTTGATTCAATCCTTTGGCTTGCAATTCATGGTTGTGCTTTTAGGGGACATGATGAAACTGAAGATTCAATCAATCGGGGAAATTTTCTTGGAATACTCAGTATATTAAGTCCATACAATGACAAGGTTAAGGAAGTTGTATTGAAGAATGCTCCCCAAAATGCCTCTTACTCATCACCGCAAATTCAAAAAGAAATTTTACATGTTATTTCAGTCAAAGTGAAGAATACAATTCGTGACGAAATTGGTGATGCAAAGTTTTCTATACTTGTTAATGAAGCTCGTGATGAATCAAAGAAAGAGCAAATGTCTATTGTTTTAAGATTTGTTAACAAAGATGGCATTTTGAAGGAACGTTTTTTTGGGCTTGTTGATGTCTCTAACACTGCTGCATTAACCCTAAAAAATGCGATATATTCTGTATTGTCTTATCACAATTTAGATATTCAGAATATTCGAGGGCAAGGATATGATGGTGCAAGTAATATGCGGGGAGAATGGAATGGATTGCAAGCATTGGTTTCAAATGACTGTCCATACGCTTACTATGTCCATTGTTTAGCACATCGCTTACAATTGGCATTAGTTACTGCGTCAAGAGAAGTTATCATCATTCATAAAATTTTCGTTAAATTGTCATCTATTGTCAACATAGTCGGTGCTTCATGTAAGCGTAATGACGCATTGAAAGTTGCTCAAGCTTCTCAAATTGAACATTTGCTTTCCATTGGTGAGTTGGAGACCGGTAGGGGTCTTAATCAAATTGGCACTTTACAACGAGCAGGAGATACCCGTTGGAGTTCTCACTTAAGATCTGTTTCTAGCTTGATTAATATGTTTGGTTCAACTTGTGAAGTTCTTCTTAACATTATTGATGATGGGACTTCTTGGGCTCAAAGAGGTGATGCAGACACAGCTTATGAAGAATTAACATCATTTGAATTTGTCTTCATTTTACATCTCATGAAAGACATTATGCAGATCACTGATTTACTTTGTCAAGCTTTGCAGTCTAAATCTCAAGACATTTTAAATGCTATGCATCTTGTTTCATCAACTAAAACACTTCTCCAAAAGCTAAGAGATGATGGATGGTCAACTTTACTATCAAAGGTGAAAGGATTTTGTGAAGCACGTAACATTGATGTCTTGGATATGAATGCTCGTTATGTTTCAAGAGGAGGTCGAGCTCGTCGTCAAGAAAGTGAATTTACAATTGAGCATCATTATCAAATAGATATTTTTTATGCTGCAATTGATTCTCAATTACAAGAATTAAATGAACGATTTAATGAGCATGCAATTGAGTTGCTTATGCTTAGCTCAGCTTTGGACCCTCGAAATGGATATGATTCTTTCAAATGTGATGATGTTTGGCAATTGGTAGACAGATTTTATCCACAGGACTTCATAGATGACGAGAAAGAGCGGTTGAAAATGGAACTTGTCCATTATGAGTGTGATGTAGTTCGACATGTGGAGTTTCAAAAAATGTCCTCTATTTCTGACCTTTGTCAATGGTTGGTAAAGACTAGAAGATCGACAATCTACCAACTTATTTTTAGAGTGATCGTTCTTGTGCTTACTCTTCCAGTTTCTACTGCAACAACAGAGCGTTCATTTTCAGCTATGAGTATTGTCAAATCTAGGCTTCGAAACAAAATGGAGGATGAGTTTCTTACTGACTCGTTGATTGTGTATATTGAAAAAGAAATTGCTATGCAGCTTAGTGTGGAATCAATTATAGATGACTTTCGAGATATGAAAGAACGTCGAGTTCCATTCTGATAAATGTGGTTTGAACTTACTGATAATATCTAATGGTTTTTTGTGGTTGTTTTTTCACCCTATAGCTCATGGTAGCTGTTGAATTTTGTAATATCTAATGATCTACTGAATGACCCCAACTTCTGAACTTGTGAACCCCAAACAAAAGATGACTTTGAGGATCAGCAGATTCAACACTATTTTTTCTTGAGATTAAGGACAATGAGAATACTATTTTTTCTACTCTGCCCGATAAAAAAATCTGGTGTCTTTCTTTTCTCAATTGTTTTGTCATGATTCTTCTATTGCTAATAATTTTGACTGTTGTTCTTTAATTTAACTACTTGTGCTGAATTAAATAAACTTCTTTCTACTGATGAGATTAGGCAGACTGTTTTTGACTGTGACGTCTATTCCACAGTTGGGTTCAGTGGGTTGGATGGGTTTTCTGCCTTTTTTTCCAGCATTGCTGGGATATTAATCAATGTGAGACTCCAGCTGTCTTGGCCCGCCCGGTACACAATCCTGGTTCCGCCCCTGTCTATCACACATTAAACTATACTTTATTGACCGGAAGCACACCTATAGAACAAGATAATGAACATTTGTATTTTGTTATCTAATATCGTAACGTCATTCAATCATCTTTTGCCAAAAACACTTTCGATATCCCAAAATACTATATGATACAATCATACTCTCATATTACTTGATGAATCAGGCTAAGGTGAAGGTGTGTGTTTGCCTATGTGTCACAATGTTATCTATTTTGAATTCACAAGACTCACATGACTTTAAAATAGATCTTGACATTAACAATACCAACTTATATCTTCATTTTACTTTGATACTTTTCCCGACTAATACCCACAACATTAAATTGATAAATCATTATGTATCCAAAGTGTAATGTGTAATTATATATTAAAAATGAATGTCAAATGAATATACATAGTTGAACCAATTTAGACGTGCATAACATACATACAGAAGCAAATTCCAATAAATTAAGGGAATCCAAGTTCTACGCATTTTGCTGGTACTCGTCCCCCCAATGTGTGTTGGACTGTCGGTCAAAGTTCAAGGTCACTTTTTGACCAAACTAAAGATTTTCACCTTTCTTTTTGTTTTATTTTTTAAAATGAGTGTTGATATTTGACCTAAAGATTCAAAGCCAGATTCACAAATGGACTAACATTCTGTAATATCAGCTTTGTGATGATTTTTCAAAAAAACACATCATATGATTGATATTGTGCCACGTAATCTGATTACGAATCTAGTTATGAATCTTCCAGTTAAAAATATTTATCCTTTTTAGAATAATCTTGAGAAGTGAAACAAATCAATATAATATTGTATGATTACCTATTAATATATGATGTGACAATCAGAGTGGTGTCAGCATAAGCAAGAATCCAGTCTAACACTTAAAGACCAAGCATATCAACTACTGGTACCACTATATTAAAGAACAGGTGGAAGAGGGAAATGTGTGTCATGCCCCCGATTCCAGGAACTTAGAACTGGAAACATAACTTCCCCTTGCCTACACCCGAAGGGTCAATAGGTTGGTGACAAGCACAGAAAGAGACAAAACCATGGGTGTTATCTCAATCACAAACCAGTACAATCCTACATTAAGGGTCATCCTGTACTTTCTCATACATCATACATACAATATGTCAAACAGTCATACATATATCACATCACAAATAGTACAAAATATAACTATCCTCAGACTCATGTTCGGGATATCACATATAATCAATACAGAATACAGTACTGTATCATACATCAGAGTAGTGGGCACGTCCTCCTAGAAGAAAGTTCTCCACTAGCCTTAATAACACCTGAAAGGCAAATAACCACAAAAACAGTAGGGGTGAGCCATAAGCTCAATAGGTGACATACAACTATACACCCTACCATGCAATACAAGCTCAATGCACCACTAAATAAACAACAAACATCAGGACTTAGCCTGAAAACAAACCAAAATCAGGGAACGGATTCCTAACTCAAAGCATCCAACTCTCACGACAATTCTCACAACCTACTGGTACCATCAGCTGGTGCCAAGGGATAGGTATTCCAATCCAATACCGCCGCCCTACAGGCTCCGGGACATGCTACTCAATCACACCAGGTTGAGAGGACTTTCGATATCATGGAACACCTTCCCGAGGATAACCAAACTCTGACACTAGCATAACCTCTCAGGGGGCTCTACCACTTGTCATCAAAAGCCTTACAACATCACACTAGGACATTTTCTCCACATTATGACTCGGTATATCCCCCACAATCCAAAAGGATCATCAGCAAATCACATCATCAGGATAGCTTATCCACAAAAAGACTTAGCATATCCACCACAATCCCAAACAGGATCCACAACACATCAGGTCACAGCTTGTATTAGTCTCAGACGCAGCTTGTCTCCATCAGGACAGCTTGTCCATGGTCCTCACTATGATCCTTATTGGTCCCAGAGAGCCTAGAGGGGGGTGAATAGGATCTTTTAAATCTCTTTCTAACTCTTTTGGCACAACACTAATTCAAACTGAAAGAGTAAATCAATGTGAAAGACAATCTGATAATGGAAGTAATTTGTATTATTATCAAAGGATAATTACAACAAATTGTATAGTAGATAAAGTTTTTTGCACAAGCTTGTATCTACTGAAAGAATATCTCTCTCTGGTTTATAGTAGCACTCTTTTACAATTACACACACACTAGCCAAAAGCTCTAAAAAACACACTCGTACAAATATACGAGTCTCTATATTTATATGTATCCCATGGAGACATTCTTGGAACTGAGCATCTTTGTTGCTGAGCTTCTTCAATGATCTTCTTGGAAAGTCTTTCCATTTTAATGTTGTGAATGTGGAGCTCAAGATATTGTAAGTGTAAGAGAATTAAATCCATTTTGTATAGTTCCAACTTCATTGAGGATCGCCAAGCATCCGTGTAATCCACATGTAAGAATGACTTAAATGTCTTCAGCGAGTCTCTTCTTACATCAGGACATAACGAGCTGATGAGTTTGAATGCACTGCGGTGATAAGGTAAGTAGTTGGAGCAGTATCATCTTATTCCATCACAAGGTTCCTTACTCTGTATTAATAGTTATTTACTCTGTGCAGTTCAGTACTCGGATCCTTATTCCGTTGCAAGGTTCCTTACTCAATGTTAGTGAATTGCTCGGATGTTTTATTCCGCATCAGGGTTCCTTACTTTGTGTTACTTGAATGCTCGGATCCCTTATTCAGTATCAACGCTTCCTTACTCTGTGTCAGCGTTTCCTTACTCTATGCGAAAGAAGTGCTCAGATCCTTATTCCGTCGTAAGGTTCCTTATTCCGTGTCAGCGCTTTCTTACTCCGTGTGAGTGCAAAGTTCGAATTCGTTACTCCGTGTAAGTATGAAGCTCGGATTCCTTACTTGGTCTCAGTACTTCCTTACTCTGTGTGAATAAAGACTCATGTCCTTATTTCGCATAAGT
The DNA here is from genome assembly GCA_023512835.1 of Taxillus chinensis. Taxonomy (NCBI): domain Eukaryota; kingdom Viridiplantae; phylum Streptophyta; class Magnoliopsida; order Santalales; family Loranthaceae; genus Taxillus; species Taxillus chinensis. Next base: position 15,219,051 of record CM042084.1, on the reverse strand, counting down.
GCTCTCTTACTCCGCACGAGTTGTAGACTAGTATTCTTACTCTGCATCTTTTTGTCCTTGTCCGTTTGAGTGAAAGATGCGGATTCCTTATTCTATATCAATAGCCCTTAGTCTGTGCTAGTATTTCTTACTCCGTATTTTGTTTTAACTTAGTTATTTATCAAGTCGATTGTCGACACTCTCATTGGTCCGGATCAGGATTATGTATGTTGTCCTTAACTTGTCCGTTTTGCAACAAGTTAGAATAGACATTAAAAGATCTCAAACCAAATTACATAGGGTTTTATCCGTATCATCCAAATTCTGGGTTCAATCCAACAATCCCAATAACCAGATGCATCATGTCTTCACTAGGACATAGCTTGTCCATGATCCTTACAAGGATCCCAATAACCGAACGCAGCCTATCCACACAGGACAGCTTGTCCATGATCCTCAACGGGATCTCAATAATCGGATGTAACCTATCCACACAGGACAGTTTGTCCACAATCCTCACAAGGATCCCAACTCAAGGTACATAACCTTAGCAGCTTAATTCAACTTAAACTCAACCATCGAATATGCCACCAAGCACAATCAAACATATCACATAGACCTAATGGCCCCATATATCACACACAGACAAACAAGCGAGCGTATCACAATAGACCTAAAGGTCACATGTAGTACACATAGGTGCAAGCTAACCACAATAGCCAACATACCATGAGGCTCTCACAATGTCGACCTCCCTTACTGCCTACCAGCACCTTAACTCTCATGGCCAAACCATAGCATCAAAGCAACCACAATGGTTTTGTCACACAGCCTCACTAGGCTTTCACAATGCCCGTTGCCACCCCATGGACTCCTTTATGCCCAAAACATTTTCAAACAATCCACCACAAAGAACATCATGTTTCTTCCATACTGGATTCCCCCTGGAAACCCCAACAATACCTTAAGTCATATGTTCTAACCTCCTCTAACTCGAAGTTAAACACACATACGGTGAACAAATCAACACCGTAACACAGCTAAATAACTCATAATATAACTCGCAGATCCAAGCTCCCCAAATCATACAATTGTACTTTGAAACTCCCCTTCGAGACTTCCTTTGAATCTCTTATTGAAACTGTATATTCGAAACACATTCGAATCACACCTTTGAACATTCGTTCGAACCTTCTTTTGAACCTTTGTTCGAACCTTCCTTCGTATCTCGCCTTCGAGATTTCCTTTGAATCTCTCCTTCGAGACTTCCTTCGAATTTCTCATTCGAGACTTATTTCCAATCTCCCCTTTAAGACTTCCTTCCAATCTCTCCTTTGAGACTTCCTTTGAAATCTACAATTTCATAGTCGATTCTATCAACTGTTCGCTGCCTTGAGGCTTCTTCGAGTCCTCAACCTCACAACTCGCTAAGGTTGCTGTTCATCGTCGTTTCTAGCCTGTTCTTCGACTGGAATCAACCCAACGACCCTCAAAACCTCACAAATCCTATGAAAACTTATAAAACTCATATCCAATACTACATATCAAGTTTTAATCACATATTATGAACTTAAATCACAAGATTTAACCCAAACTTGGGTTTCCCCTAAAACCTAGGGTTCATTCTCAATCTATGATATCACCCAAATCATGCATGCTAATCCCATTAGGATTCATGTAGAGAGATAGAATTACCTACCTAGAGGTACTATCACAAATCGGATAGCCACTAGTCGCCAAACCATGGCTTTAAACTCCAAGCTCCTCAAGATTTAAGCTCTCTCTCTCTCTCTCTCTCTCTCTCTCTCTCTCTCTCTCTCTCTCTCTCTCTCTCTCTCTCTCTCTCTCTCTCTTTTTCTCAAATGCACCAACGCGATAGCATAATCTAGAAGCTCGCTTCCTTTTTCTCCTATTTATATATTGCCTTTCTTGTTAATTACTCATTAATTAATCAACATCCAAAAGAATAATTGAACTTTGACCTCACGGGGTCACGAACTCCAAATTGAGCTCAAATATAGTCAAAATACTCAAAATGATGAGTACATGACTATCCACATATTTTCCAATCCAATTGACCGCTCAAATGCAAAGTTAACAAACAAATTTTGAAAAAATCAATAATCAGGCCACTTGGGGCCCTGACCTGGGATTGGGCCCAAATACTATCAAAATACTCACGTTGATGACCACAATACCGTCCAGAGGTTTTCAACATCATAGAAAGACTATCTCTTAGCTCTACCCAAATACGGGTCTTTACAATATACAACTGGTGTATGTATCTACCCAGGAACAGACTGCAGATATTCTCACCAAGCTTCTGTCTATAAAGTTGTTTGAAAAGCATAGACGAGGGTTGTCTGTGCAGGTACCTCCTTTCACCTAGGTATTTGGTGGATTCCCCTTCCTTTTCTTTGCAATTGATTGGCAAAGGAGGGAGAAAGACTCTGTAGTGCAGCGGGAGCTAATATGGAGGGGGAGTTATTTATATTCCTTGTAAACATATGATCTTGTTTTGTATGTTGCCAACAATTCCAAAAGGGGAGATTATTGTTCCCATGGTCCTTCTGAGTTATCGTTATTGTAAAGACTCGTATTTGGGTAATATTGAGAGATAACGATTCTATGAGAATGCAACTATCTGGATAGTAGTGTGCTCGTCATTTCAAGCATTTTGACAGTTGTCATCACCGGATTTCGTCCGAGGGAAAACCCGCTTTTGGGGATGCGGTTCTCCCACCCTTCACCCGAATAATGATGAAAAAGAAACAGAGTCACCACCAACTATTTTTTGGGTGCAGTTGGTCACCTAAAGTGATCTACGTTGCCAGAGCTGGATTCGAAAGTTTATTACGTGCGGGAAAGAATTAGCCACCCCACAACGCCCTTTCGGTACCTATCTTAGGAGTTTGTGAGGTTTCTAATTTGTTTTAACAATTTGTTTAAAATCGACGATGTTGAAATTGCCTATGTCCTAAAGGTCTTTTTATTTCCTAAGTTATTTGTTAAAGTGAAAATAAATCCAATTTGTCCTAACATCCAAGGGGAGTCCTAAGGTTTGTTTTAAAGTTCACAATTAAACCTAAAAGTCCAAAGGAAACAATGATTTTGTTTCTAAGCTAAGTTATTAAATATGCACAATAATAATGGATAAAAACGAAAAGGATGAAATGAAACAAAAGAAAACCCCAAATGATAAAAGCCTAGGTGTTAAGAAAAAGCTCAAGTTTGGAAAGAGTTTTTTTTTTTACAAAAAACATTTTTTTCTTGAACGTTTTTTACTTTTAAGTAATTTTTTTTAGAAAGATAACAAATAAAAATACAAGTGTGTAATATGTAATTGTATGTCATTCACACACAATTACAAATGAAAACAAACTTCTCTCTTTTTCTTTTTCTTTTTTCTCTCTTTTTTTTCTCTTTTTTTTTCCTCCATCTCTCTATCTTTTTTTTTTACTAAATATCTGATTTACAGTTACAACTTACAAAATATGTGACTCATAATCACAAAGCCCAAGCTAACAAGATTCCTATGGGCCATGGAGATAAAAAATAAAATAAAAATAAAATAAACAAAACAAACTAAATAATTAAATGCCATAACTAATCTAATTAACATGATACTAGAAACCAAATGATCCAAAAAGAAGCATCTTGGTTCTCCAGAAAGAAGTCGATGCGCCATGGGTGGATGTCCTCAATGTGACAAATGGAGTAGACCAAACAAGTGTGAACCCGAAAACCCATGACCAAATAAACCCACATGAACAAAGCACCAAGACATAACAAGCACGATAGCTAGACTTGATAAGAACCCAGTCTTCAACACAAGAATTCGGATAGAATAACATGCCGCTACAACATGTTCTAAAACAGAAGGTGCAAACAGCATACTAATGTAACCTTTCACACAGACAGACACAAAAAGAAAACAACTCATGAAAGAAAACAAAAACAAAAAGGCACCAACCCAGGATGGAAAATATGAAACCTAGAATAAGCAGTACTCATGTGGACTGGCTTGCCCCTTGTGTACACGTACTAGGCTACAAGAAAGATATGACAGACTGCTGACTACCATATGGAGCACCCATGTTGACACAACGCAATTAACAAGACAGAATGAGCAAGATATTATATGGATTACCCATGTTGAAACAGCACGTGAACAAGACAGAATGAGCAAGACAAATACACATGGACACCACGCATACGCAGGAACAATGAAGCGCACAAGGAAAATAAACGTTAGAAAACGAAAGAGGGTGGATGACTGAGAAACCAACTGTTGTACCCCATTTTGACCAGGTTAGATCGCAACCGTACTTGGAAAAGGACCACTAAGTGATAGAGGATAACATTCGGAGAATAACGCACTTGACCACACTTGATTCCGAGGAGAAATGAAAGGATTATGATAAAAATACCAAGTTGAATTGGACAACCGGTGGGAAGCCCGCTATTTTATTAATAACTTCCCCAATACTTGTCGTAATCCAACAAATTCAATTGAATTGATTAGATAACACCTTTATCTATCATTTCCAATTGGTTTGAGAATATTCCGGGTTGTATTCAATTAGTTATGATTTTTCAAAGTTGGCAACCAAACCTTGTGCAAATTTGGGGGAGACAGCTAGTGCGCAGCGCACTATTTTGCCAATAAATTTCTCAATACTCATTGGATCTGAACAAAGTCAATTTAATTAGTTAGATAACATCTTTATCTATCATCTCCAGCTGGTTTGAAGGTAATCCGAGTTCTATGAAATTAACTATGAATTTTTGAATCAGACGGATAGAATGCTCACTTTATCATGTACCTCTGTGCGGTATTTCCCACTTTTCTCCTAAATGGATGATCCTTTTGGAGTGATTCCAATTTCAGAAGATAGATAACAGAATTTCGAGCAAAACAAGACCAATTTGGCCTTAATCCGAGCTCTGTGGAGAAAGTTATGAATTTTTGAAGTTGCCCCAGAAATCTGCCAATTTTCCACGAATTTTGGTTTTTCATATGCATGTTTGTCCCACATTGCCAATTTTGCTTCTCCTTCGCCCAGTATATATACAAAGGCATTCTCCTAACACAGCAAGTGATAACAAGAGAGGCCTAAGGAAGCCCAAGTAGAGGCGCCACGTGGCGACCGAGCCGACACATGGAAATTTTTGGGGAAACCCAAATCCGGTGGTCAAACTTGGTCAAATCCGGACTAAGCCCAAATCCGGTGGTCAACTGATGCGGAGTAAGGACTTACTGATCCGGACTAAGCCCAGATCCGGTGGTCAAACTTGGTCAACTGATGCGGAATAAGGACTTACAGATCCGGACTAAGCCCAAATCCGGTGGTCAAACTTGGTCAACTGATGCGGAGTAAGGACTTACTGATACGGACTAAGCCTAGATCCGGTGGTCAAACTTGGTCAAATCCGGACTAAACCCAGATCCGGTGGTCAAACTTGGTCAATTGATGCGGAGTAAGGACTTACAGATCCGGACTAAGCCCAAATCCGGTGGTCAAACTTGGTCAACTGATGCGGAGTAAGGACTTACAGATCCGGACTAACCCCAAATCCGGTGGTCAAACTTGGTCAACTGATGCGAAATAAGGACTTACAGATCCGGACTAAGCCCAAATCCGGTGATCAAACTTGGTCAACTGATGCGGAGTAAGGACTTACCGATACGGACTAAGCCCGGATCCAGGTGGTCAAACTTGGTCAAATCCTGGACTAAACCCAGATCCAGGTGGTCAAACTTGGTCAATCGATGCGGAGTAAGGACTTACAGATCCGGACTAAGCCCAAATCCGGTGGTCAAACTTGGTCAATCGATGCGGAGTAAGGACTTATCGATACGACTAAGCCCAAATCCAGGTGGTCAAACTTGGTCAACTGATGCGGAATAAGGACTTACTGATGCGGACTAAGGCCACTGATCCGGAATAAGCGCAGATCCGGAGGTCAAACTTGGTGAACTGATGCGGAGTAAGGACTTACTGATCCGGACTAAGCCCAAATCCGGTGGTCAAACTTGGTCAACTGATGCGAAATAAGGACTTACAGATCCGGACTAAGCCCAAATCCGGTGATCAAACTTGGTCAACTGATGCGGAGTAAGGACTTACTGATACGGACTAAGCCCAGATCCGGTGGTCAAACTTGGTCAAATCCGGACTAAACCCAGATCCGGTGGTCAAACTTGGTCAACTGATGCGGAGTAAGGACTTACAGATCCGGACTAAGCCCAAATCCGGTGGTCAAACTTGGTCAACTGATGCGGAGTAAGGACTTACTGATACAGACTAAGCCCAAATCCGGTGGTCAAACTTGGTCAACTGATGCGGAATAAGGACTTACTGATGCGGACTAAGGCCACTGATCCGGAATAAGCGCAGATCCGGAGGTCAAACTTGGTGAACTGATGCGGAGTAAGGACTTACTGATCCGGACTAAGCCCAGATCCGGTGGTCAAACTTGGTCAACTGATGCGGAATAAGGACTTACTGATCCGGACTAAGCCCAGATCCGGTGGTCAAACTTGGTCAACTGATGCGGAATAATGTCACGGACCGAGGCTTATCCTAGCATACTTAGGCCATTTTGGGGTATTTCCCCTTTGTAAAGTGTTGTACTTAGCTTATAGCGTGAGTTGTAGAGATTTTAGATTTCGATCATATATGATGTCTCCTGGCGACATAGCCAGAAAAGTGTTAACATCTATATGTAGGGGAGTGATGTTGTAAAGCTTTCAAGCAATCAATACAATCGTTTGTTGCCTTCGTTTAAATCGATCTTCCGCTAAGCGCTTCCCTACACAATTGCTTTACAACGGATCGATGGGTTCCGATCCAAATGCGACGAGTTAGGCTGACCTAGCGTTCCTTCGTACGGGTGGGAACTAGGTGCCGCACGGGTTAAGCTGCTATAAAGGCTGACCCCGTGACAAGTGGTATCAGAGCACGGTTGGTGCTAAAGTTCGGTGGAACAATCAAAACTTCGAGACGGTGTAAAAATGACAAACGGAGGATCTGTTGTCATTAGTGGTGGCGACCACGAAGGCCGCGACAAGGAGCACCACTCTAAGGAACGGAGGAGAGACAAGTCCGTTTCGAGGGAGACATGTCCGCTGGAGAGTCGACTAGCCAAATTGGAGTTGGCGTTAGCCGAACAGATGGAGGTGGTCGAGGAGCACACTGAAAGCATCGAAAAGCTGGACTCAGAGGGTGAGGAAAGCTATGGGAGGATGCAAGGGCTTCTCAACTCCGTCATGGACGACATGAACTCTCGATTCGAGGGCTTGAAGGGTTCTCTCATGTCCCAAATCTTGGCGATGCAAGAGGAAATCAAAGAGATCAAGGCGGATTGGTCTCTATGCAAGATGGCGGTCACCCAAGGTGGCGTTGGCGGCCATTCCGGCTCCAAAATCGACGTGCCAAAGCCTAAGACCTATGCTTGGGTCAAGGAATGCGAGGGAGTTAGACAACTTCCTCCTGGACCATGGAGCAAGACTTCGATGCCTTGAACATTGTCGACGAGGCAAAGAAGGTGAAGACCGCTCCACTATACTTAGTCGATTCGGCTATGGTGTGGTGGAGGCGACGATATGCCGACAAGGAGTGCGGCCTATGCATTATCGACAATTGGGCAGATTTCAAACGGGAGATCAAGGCCCAGGTTCTATCCCCGAACGCAGAAGACGAGTCCCGGGCGAAACTTCGGCGCCTTACTCACAAAGGCACGGTGCGGGAGTACGTCCAGGTGAATTTTCCGAGCTAATATTGGAGATCCCGGATATGTCCGCGAAGGATTCATTATTTTCCTTCATGGACGGATTGCAACAATGGGCGAAGCTGGAGTTGCAGCGGAGGAATGTGCAGGACTTGGCGTCGGCCATGGCGGTGGCCGAATCACTCATCGAATACAAGAAGCCGGAGAAAACCACCAGTTCTTCATCGACTTCCAAGGCGAACAGGTTCCACAAGGAGAAACGTGGGGGAGACAACCGGAGTGAAGGAAAAGGGAGACCCTTCCAACCATCTAAGGACTTTCGCCCAAAACAATTCGCGAATAGTTCCAAGGACGGGGAGAAGCCAAGGATCTCCTGTTTCCTTTGTGAAGGCCCTCACAAGGCGTTCGAGTGCCCGAAGCGCTCCAAGCTCTCCGCGATGATCAATGAAGACGAAGGAAGGGATGCGAGGGATCCACAACTTGGTTCCTTGCAGCTCCTCAATGCAATCAAGGCGAAGGTGGAGGTGCCACCATCCGGACGACAGAAGGGGCGCATGTACGTGCTCGCTAAGGCCAACAACCTTGAAACTAAGGCCTTGGTGGACACGGGTGCGACCAACAACTTCATCAAGGTCGAAGAAGCTCGTAGACTGGGGATAGTCTACAAGGAAGAGAAGGGCTGGCTGAAGGCGGTGAACTCCAGCGCCAGTCCAATCCATGGCGTGGCTCGAGGCGTCGAGCTAAGTATTGGCGAGTGGAGAGGCAAGGTGAATCTCTCCGTGGTGTCGATGGACGACTATCCCATGGTGTTGGGGATGGAGTTCGTTGACCAGGTGCGGGCAATTCCAATTCCTAGCACCAACACAATGTGCATCATGGACGAGGGGAAAACGTGCATGGTGAAGGTAATGCGGGAGGAAGAGCTCAAGGCGAAGTCTCTTTCGGCGCTCCAACTGTCTAAAGGAGTTAGACGACAGGAGCCAACCTTCATTGCCATGGTGAAGGAAGAAGGCCCAAGTGTTGGGGAGGAGCCCCCAACCGAAGTGAAGACGGTCCTTGAAGAGTTTGGGGACGTTATGCCACCTGAACTCCCCAAACAACTTCCGCCGAGGCGGGAGGTGGACCACAAGATCGAACTAGAGGCCGGTGCAAGGCCTCTGGCTGCGGTGCCCTATCGGATGGCACCACCGGAGTTAGAGGAACTTCGGAAACAATTGAAGGACTTGTTGGATGCCGGGTTCATTCGGCCATCCAAAGCGCCATTTGGAGCACCGGTGTTGTTCCAAAAGAAGCACGATGGGTCGATGCGGCTATGCATTGACTATAGGGCGCTAAACAAGATAACGGTGAAAAACAGCTACCCCATCCCACTAATATCCGACCTGTTTGATCAACTTGGTGCTGCGAGATGGTTCTCAAAGCTAGACTTGCGGTCGGGATATTGGCAAGTGCGGATAGCCGAAGGTGATGAGGCAAAGACGGCGTGCGTCACAAGATATGGCTCTTACGAGTTCTTGGTGATGCCCTTTGGCCTCACAAACGCCCCGCCACATTCCAGACGTTGATGAACCGGATCTTCCAACCATACTTGGATAGATTCGTCGTGGTGTACCTTGACGACATTGTCGTCTATAGCAAAACGTTGGAGGAACACAAGGCACACTTACGGCGGGTTTTCCAAATCTTAAGGGAGAACCAACTCTTTGTGAAGAAGGAGAAATGTGACTTTGCGAAGAAGGAGGTGCCCTTCTTGGGTCACATCATTGGCGGCGGCAAGTTAAAGATGGATAACAAGAAAGTGTTAGCCATCAAGGAATGGGAGACGCCCAAGAAAGTCCCTGAGATGCGTTCATTCCTTGGCTTGGTCAACTACTATAGAAGATTCATCCGCGGCTATTCCCACATTCTTGCACCCTTGACGGAACTATTAAAGAAGAACAAGACTTGGGTGTGGGATGATGCTTGCCGAGGGGCATTCGAGAAGTTGAAGCAAGCCGTGACAAGTGGACCGGTGATGGCACTGCCGGACCATACAAAGCCTTACGAAGTTCACACGGATGCTTCAGACTTTGCCATCGGTGGAGTTCTAATGCAGGAGGGGCATCCTGTAGCATATGAAAGCCGGAAACTCAATGGCACCGAACGGAGGTACGCGGTGCATGAAAAGGAGATGACGGCCGTTATGCATTGCCTTCGGGTGTGGAGGCATTATTTACTAGGGTCCAAGTTCGTGGTGAAGACGGACAACATTGCTACGAGTTATTTCCTAACTCAAAGGAACTTAACTCCGAAGCAAGCACGGTGGCAAGGACACCTAGCGGAATTCGACTTTGTGCTCGAGTACAAACCGGGCACAAATAATGTGGTGGCTGATGCACTAAGTCGGAAGGCGGAACTTGCAGCCATTAGCCAACCACAATTCCCCCTGGTGGACAAATTAAAGGAAGGAATGGAGCATGACCCATTAGCCAAGTCTTTGGTGGAATGCGTCAAAGCTGGGAAGACGCGGCGATTTTGGCTAAGGGATGACTTGCTCCATACTCGAGGGGAACGGGTGTACGTTCCTAAATGGGGAAGTTTGAGGAGAGACATCCTCAAAGAATGTCACGACTCGCGGTGGGCTGGCCATCCCGGAGTTGATCGTACCTTGGCGTTGGTGGAACGGAGCTACTACTGGCCTCAACTTTACGAGGACGTCCAAGTGTACGTGAGGACTTGTCTTGTGTGCCAACAAGACAAGATAGAGAATCGGCAATCGGCAGGACTGTTAGAACCTTTGCCTACTCCAGAAAGACCATGGGAAAGTGTTTCGATGGACTTCATTGTTTGTCTCCCAAGATCCGAAGGATGCGGAACGATCATTGTTGTGGTCGACCGATTCTCTAAGTATGGAGTTTTCATTCCAGCTCCGAAGGACTGCACGGCAGACGACACGGCCCGACTATTCTTCAAGTATGTGGTGAAGTACTGGGGCATTCCAAAGACAATCGTGAGTGATCGGGACTCACGATTCACTGGGCGGTTTTGGACCGAGCTATTCCGGATAATGGGTTCAGACTTAAACTTTTCAACAAGTTTCCACCCACAAACAGACGGCCAAACTGAACGTGTCAATGGCTTACTGGAGCTGTACCTGAGGCACTATGTGAGTGCCAATCAAAGAGATTGGGCCAAGTTACTGGACATAGCCCAATTCTCATATAACTTGCAGAAGAGCGAGTCCACGAACGAGAGCCCGTTCGAACTCGCAACTGGGCAGCAACCATTGACGCCCACTTCCATCACTCAGGGGTACACTGGAAAGAGCCCCGCGGCGTTCAAGTTTGCAAAAGGATGGCATGAACAAACGGATCTGGCCAGGGCATACTTGCACAAGGCGGCGAAGAAGATGAAGAAGTGGGCGGATCAACAAAGGAGGCCCTTGGAATTTCAGGAAGGAGACATGGTGATGCTCAAACTCCTTCCACGCCAAACCAAAGCACTCAGACAATTGCATAAGGGTTTGGTGCGCCGATATGAGGGGCCTTTCAAAGTACTTAAGAGAGTTGGGAAGGTCTCATACAAACTGGACCTCCCGACTAGCTTACAAAGGCATCCGGTGTTCCACGTTAGTTTGCTCAAGCCTTACCACGAAGATTTGGAAGATACGAGCGGACAACGGGCGGTGCGGACACCAACAGCATCAACAGGTAAGACCTACGATAAAGAGATAGAGAAAATCCACTCTCGTAGAGTCGTGCCAAGAAGGGGCGTAGATCCAAGCCGGGTGGAGTACTACGTCCAATGGAAGAACAGGCCGGTTGAAGAGGCAAGCTGGGAGAAGGAAGAGGATCTGGGACAATTCTCCAAAGATATTGAAGAGTACCGGGAAGAAACCGAACGCTACATCCAGCAGTTCAATGAGTTCGAGGAAGCCGAAGACGCAACGAGGACGCTGCGAAATCGGGTGGGGGAGAATGTCACGGACCGAGGCTTATCCTAGCATACTTAGGCCATTTTGGGGTATTTCCCCTTTGTAAAGTGTTGTACTTAGCTTATAGAGTAAGTTGTAGAGATTTTATGTTTCGATCATATATGATGTCTCCTGGCGACATAGCCAGAAAAGTGTTAACATCTATATGTAGGGGAGTGATGTTGTAAAGCTTTCAAGCAATCAATACAATCGTTTGTTGCCTTCGTTTAAATCGATCTTCCGCTAAGCGCTTCCCTACACAATTGCTTTACAACGGATCGATGGGTTCCGATCCAAATGCGACGAGTTAGGCTGACCTAGCGTTCCTTCGTACGGGTGGGAACTAGGTGCCGCACGGGTTAAGCTGCTATAAAGGCTGACCCCGTGACAATAAGGACTTACTGATGCGGACTAAGGCCACTGATCCGAAATAAGCGCAGATCCGGAGGTCAAACTTGGTCAAATCCGAGCTAAACCTATTGATGCGGAATAAGCTCATTAGTGCGGAATAAGGACTTGTTAATACGGAATGAGGACCTATTGATGCGGAATATGGCCACTGATCCGGAATAAGCCTAGATCCGGAGGTCAAACCTGGTCAATAATTTTGAAAAACTCCAAAATAGCTCCTCTAGGTCCGGGAGTGACTCCAAAGCATCGGGACTCCGAAAATTCTTTTTAAGTGCATTAAATGCCAGCAGTGTCTCGGAACCCTCTTTTTAAGCGTGGGAATTGAGGAGTCTCCAAATATTACATTCAAATGTCTCGGAACTCCATTTTTGAGCATAGGGACGGAAGACCTCTGTAATTAAATGTCATTTTCCTCGGGACATCACAGTTGACCCTGGGGATTGCATAACCATTAATTCCCAACGGCTCCAATACATCCGGAAATGCATTCCGCCCTTACCCACCAAAGCGTCCAGGTACAACAGAGGATTAAATAATCTCAAACAATTTATTTATTTTCAGGCACTGGGACTCCTTTTTCAAAGCACGGGAACTGTGAATTATTGTAAATCGCTGGGAACCGAGAATTCCATTTCCGAAGTCATTAATTCATTGGAACAATGTAGTTGACTCATGGGGACTGTAAGGCATCCAATAAATGCCGAGGCACGGGCTGTCTCCCCTGGGATTCCTATAAATAGACTGCCCCAAGAGGCAAGGGAGAGGCATCAATTATCAAGGATCAGAGGAGGTTATTCTGAGAGAGAGCTTTCTGACTAAATTTCCGAGAGATAAAAACCAGAGGGAGAGAGAGAGAGTATCCTGGGAATCACAAAGAGAGATATACTCATTTTCTAAGGGAAAAAGCACCCAGAATCACTGTTCGTCTTCACGGGGAGGAGCTGACACTGGAAAAATTCTTTTTCTAACCTTTGTGCTTTCAGGAAACTCTTTGAAGGCATTACTCGAAGGAAAAGGGGCTCCCACCTGCATCATTTTCTTTCCTTCAGGTTCTTTACTTTGTTTATTTATTAAATTGTTCTTTTTTTTAAGTTCTTTCTCTGCGTTGTTTTCAAAAATAAAACCCCAAAAACGTCTCTATTTATTTTAATTATTTCTTAGAGTTTAAAAAACGAAAACACAAAAAAAAACTTCTTGTATCTCTCTTTTCCTTTATTATTTTCAAAAAATAATAAAATGTAAAAAAACAAAACTCAAATCTCTTCTAGAAAAATTTAAACAAGGCCTGGGCGGTCATGAGGGTTGAGCCCTAGATGCTCACATCCTAGTCTGCCTGGGCCAATATCAATTGTGGCAGTATTTTCTTATTTGAATTCAAATTGCTTTTGTTTTCTTTTCTAAAAAAGGAAAATTACTTTTGTTTTCTTATAAAAATGCAATACTGTCACACGGGCCTAGATCCCACATTCTTTTTCTAAAATTAGAATGTCCCTTTTTATTTACTTTATTAAAATCTTTTTCTTTGTTGTTTTAAGGCCTAGATCCTAAAATCTTTCTTTTTCTTAAAATATAAAATACAAAAACTCTTTTTTTAGAATAAATAATAGAGCAAGCAAACACCCATAGATCAAGACTAGGTACCAATTGTGGGCGTTGTGGGTGTGCAAGAATTTTTCTTCCTTCCCCACACGTAACCGACTCCCGAACCTAATTCTGTGGAACCGTAGACCTTTCTTTTTCTAGGTGCCCAATCACACCTTTAATTTGTTTGGTGGCGACTCTGTGTTTTTCTTTTCTTTAATGGTTTGTGCGAGCCTTGTGCAGGGATGACTCTAGGATCAACTGAATGAACTAGCATGGAGTCCTTTCACAAAAGCCAGCAACGAGCCCGGTCAAAAACGGGTGATGACACCAACCACGCTCAAAGAGGTCTCCTTCCTCCTCAAATGGGCTCTGTTAATGAACTGGGCATCTTCCCCTTCAATGGCCGGATGATGTGGGGTGCTAGATCGCCTTCGTGGAGGCTGTTGGAGACCGAACGATGGGTTGAACGATAGCAGTGTGTCACGGACCGAGGCTTATCCTAGCATACTTAGGCCATTTTGGGGTATTTCCCCTTTGTAAAGTGTTGTACTTAGCTTATAGAGTAAGTTGTAGAGATTTTATGTTTCGATCATATATGATGTCTCCTGGCGACATAGCCAAAAAAGTGTTAACATCTATATGTAGGGGAGTGATGTTGTAAAGCTTTCAAGCATTCAATACAATCGTTTGTTGCCTTCGTTTAAATCGATCTTCCGCTAAGCGCTTCCCTACACAAATGCTTTACAACGGATCGATGGGTTCCGATCCAAATGCGACGAGTTAGGCTGACCTAGCGTTCCTTCGTACGGGTGGGAACTAGGTGCCGCACGGGTTAAGCTGCTATAAAGGCTGACCCCGTGACAAGTGGTATCAAAGCCCGGTTGGTGCTAAAGTTCGGTGGAACAATCAAAACTTCGAGACGGTGTAAAAATGACAAACGGAGGATCTATTGTCATTAGTGGTGGCGACCACGAAGGCCGCGACAAGGAGCACCACGCTAAGGAACGGAGAAGAGATAAGTCCGTTTCGAGGGAAACATGTCCGCTGGAAAGTCGGCTAGCCAAATTGGAGTTGGCGTTAGCCGAACAGATGGAGGTGGTCGAGGAGCACACCCGAAAGCATCGAAAAGCTGGACTCGAGAGGGTGAGGAAAGCTATGGGAGGATGCAAGGGCTTCTCAACTCCGTCATGGACGACATGAACTCTCGATTTGAGGGCTTGAAGGGTTCTCTCATGTCCCAAATCCTGGCAATGCAAGAGGAAATCAAAGAGATCAAGGCGGATTGGTCTCTCTGTAAGATGGCGGTCACCCAAGGTGGCGTTGGCGGCCAGTCCAGCTCCAAAATCGACGTGCCGAAACCTAAGACCTATGCTGGGTCTAGGAATGCGAGGGAGTTAGACAACTTTCTCTGGACCATGGAGCAGTACTTCGATGCCTTGAACATTATCGACGAGGCAAAGAAGGTGAAGACCGCTCCGCTATACTTAGTCGATTCGGCTATGGTGTGGTGGAGGCGACGATATGCCGACAAGGAGAGCGGCCTATGTATTATTGACAATTGGGCAGATTTCAAGCGGGAGATCAAGGCCCAATTCTATCCCCAGAACGCGGAGGACGAGTCCCGGGCGAAACTTCGGCGCCTTACCCACAAGGGCACGGTGCGGGAGTACGTCCGCGAGTTTTCAGAGCTCATCTTGGAGATCCCAGACATGTCCGCGAAGGATTCATTATTTTCCTTCATGGACGGATTGCAACAATGGGCAAAGCTGGAGCTGCAGCGGAGGAATGTGCAGGACCTGGCGTCGGCCATGGCGGTGGCCGAATCACTCATCGAGTACAAGAAGCCGGAGAAAACCACCAGTTCTTCATCGACTTCCAAGGTGAACAGGTTCCACAAGGAGAAACGTGGGGGAGACAACCGAAATGAAGGAAAAGGGAGACCCTTCCAACCGTCTAAGGACTTTTGCCCAAAACACTTCGCGAATGGTTCCAAGGACGGGGAGAAGCCAAGGATCTCCTGTTTCCTTTGTGAAGGCCCTCACAAGGCGTTCGAGTGCCCGAAGCGCTCCAAGCTCTCCGCGATGATCAACGAAGACGAAGAGAGGAATGCAAGGGATCCACGACTTGGTTCCTTGCAACTCCTCAATGCAATCAAGGCGAAGGTGGAGGTGCCACCATCCGGACGACAGAAGGGCCGCATGTACGTACTCGCTAAGGCCAACAACCTTGAAACTAAGGCCTTGGTGGACACGGGTGCGACCAACAACTTCATCAAGGTCGAAGAAGCTCGTAGACTGGGGATAGTCTACAAGGAAGAGAAGGGCTGGCTGAAGGCGGTGAACTCCAGTGCCAGTCCAATCCATGGCGTGGCTCGAGGCATCGAGCTAAGTATTGGCGAGTGGAGAGGCAAGGTGAATCTCTCCGTGGTGTCGATGGACGACTATCCCATGGTGTTGGGGATGGAGTTCGTTGACCAGGTGCGGGCAATTCCAATTCCTAGCACCAACACAATGTGCATCATGGACGAGGGGAAAACGTGCATGGTGAAGGTAATGCGGGAGGAAGAGCTCAAGGCAAAGTCTCTTTCGGCGCTCCAACTGTCTAAAGGAGTTAGGCGACAGGAGCCAACCTTCATTGCTATGGTGAAGGAAGGATGCCCAAGTGTTGGGGAGGAGCCCCCAACGGAAGTGAAGACGGTCCTTGAAGAGTTTGGGGACGTTATGCCACCCGAACTCCCCAAACAACTTCCGCCGAAGCGGGAGGTGGACCAGAAGATTGAGCTAGAGGCCGGTGCAAGGCCTACTGCTGCGGTGCCCTATCGGATGGCACCACCGAAGTTGGAGGAACTTCGGAAACAATTGAAGGACTTGTTGGATGCCGGGTTCATTCGGCCATCCAAAGTGCCATTTGGAGCACCGGTGTTGTTCCAAAAGAAGCACGATGGGTCGATGCGGCTATGCATTGACTATAGGGCGCTCAACAAGATCACAGTGAAGAACAGCTACCCCATCCCACTTATATCCGACCTCTTTGATCAACTTGGTGCTGCGAGATGGTTCTCAAAGCTAGACTTGCGGTCGGGATATTGGCAAGTGCGGATAGCCGAAGGTGATGAGGCAAAGACGACGTGCGTCACAAGATACGGCTCTTACGAGTTCTTGGTGATGCCCTTTGGCCTCACAAACGCCCCGCCACATTCTCATACGTTAATGAATCGGATCTTCCAACCATACTTGGATAGATTCGTCGTGGTGTACCTTGACGACATTGTCGTCTATAGCAAAACGTTGGAGGAACACAAGGCACACCTACGGCGGGTTTTCCAAATCTTAAGGGAGAACCAACTCTTTGTGAAGAAGGAGAAATGTGACTTTGCGAAGAGGGGTCTCCTTCCTCCTCAAATGGGCTCGTTAATGAACCGGGCATCTTCCCCTTCAATGGCCGGATGATGTGGGGTGCTAGATCGCCTTCGTGGAGGCTGTTGGAGACCGAACGATGGGTTGAACGATAGCGAGTGTGTCACGGACCGAGGCTTATCCTAGCATACTTAGGCCATTTTGGGGTATTTCCCCTTTGTAAAGTGTTGTACTTAGCTTATAGAGTAAGTTGTAGAGATTTTATGTTTCGATCATATATGATGTCTCCTGGCGACATAGCCAAAAAAGTGTTAACATCTATATGTAGGGGAGTGATGTTGTAAAGCTTTCAAGCATTCAATACAATCGTTTGTTGCCTTCGTTTAAATCGATCTTCCGCTAAGCGCTTCCCTACACAAATGCTTTACAACGGATCGATGGGTTCCGATCCAAATGCGACGAGTTAGGCCGACCTAGCGTTCCTTCGTACGGGTGGGAACTAGGTGCCGCACGGGTTAAGCTGCTATAAAGGCCGACCCCGTGACAAGTGGTATCAAAGCCCGGTTGGTGCTAAAGTTCGGTGGAACAATCAAAACTTCGAGACGGTGTAAAAATGACAAACGGAGGATCTATTGTCATTAGTGGTGGCGACCACGAAGGCCGCGACAAGGAGCACCACGCTAAGGAACGGAGAAGAGATAAGTCCGTTTCGAGGGAAACATGTCCGCTGGAAAGTCGGCTAGCCAAATTGGAGTTGGCGTTAGCCGAACAGATGGAGGTGGTCGAGGAGCACACTGAAAGCATCGAAAAGCTGGACTCAGAGGGTGAGGAAAGCTATGGGAGGATGCAAGGGCTTCTCAACTCCGTCATGGACGACATGAACTCTCGATTTGAGGGCTTGAAGGGTTCTCTCATGTCCCAAATCCTGGCAATGCAAGAGGAAATCAAAGAGATCAAGGCGGATTGGTCTCTCTGTAAGATGGCGGTCACCCAAGGTGGCGTTGGCGGCCAGTCCAGCTCCAAAATCGACGTGCCGAAACCTAAGACCTATGCTGGGTCTAGGAATGCGAGGGAGTTAGACAACTTTCTCTGGACCATGGAGCAAGATTCGATGCCTTGAACATTATCGACGAGGCAAAGAAGGTGAAGACCGCTCCGCTATACTTAGTCGATTCGGCTATGGTGTGGTGGAGGCGACGATATGCCGACAAGGAGAGCGGCCTATGTATTATTGACAATTGGGCAGATTTCAAGCGGGAGATCAAGGCCCAATTCTATCCCCAGAACGCGGAGGACGAGTCCCGGGCGAAACTTCGGCGCCTTACCCACAAGGGCACGGTGCGGGAGTACGTCCGCGAGTTTTCAGAGCTCATCTTGGAGATCCCAGACATGTCCGCGAAGGATTCATTATTTTCCTTCATGGACGGATTGCAACAATGGGCAAAGCTGGAGCTGCAGCGGAGGAATGTGCAGGACCTGGCGTCGGCCATGGCGGTGGCCGAATCACTCATCGAGTACAAGAAGCCGGAGAAAACCACCAGTTCTTCATCGACTTCCAAGGTGAACAGGTTCCACAAGGAGAAACGTGGGGGGAGACAACCGAAATGAAGGAAAAGGGAGACCCTTCCAACCGTCTAAGGACTTTTGCCCAAAACACTTCGCGAATGGTTCCAAGGACGGGGAGAAGCCAAGGATCTCCTGTTTCCTTTGTGAAGGCCCTCACAAGGCGTTCGAGTGCCCGAAGCGCTCCAAGCTCTCCGCGATGATCAACGAAGACGAAGAGAGGAATGCAAGGGATCCACGACTTGGTTCCTTGCAACTCCTCAATGCAATCAAGGCGAAGGTGGAGGTGCCACCATCCGGACGACGAAGGGCCGCATGTACGTACTCGCTAAGGCCAACAACCTTGAAACTAAGGCCTTGGTGGACACGGGTGCGACCAACAACTTCATCAAGGTCGAAGAAGCTCGTAGACGGGGATAGTCTACAAGGAAGAGAAGGGCTGGGCCAAGGCGGTGAACTCCGGTGCCGGTCCAATCCATGGCGTGGCTCGAGGCATCGAGCTAAGTATTGGCGAGTGGAGAGGCAAGGTGAATCTCTCCGTGGTGTCGATGGACGACTATCCCATGGTGTTGGGGATGGAGTTCGTTGACCAGGTGCGGGCAATTCCAATTCCTAGCACCAACACAATGTGCATCATGGACGAGGGGAAAACGTGCATGGTGAAGGTAATGCGGGAGGAAGAGCTCAAGGCAAAGTCTCTTTCGGCGCTCCAACCTGTCTAAAGGAGTTAGGCGACAGGAGCCAACCTTCATTGCTATGGTGAAGGAAGGATGCCCAAGTGTTGGGGAGGAGCCCCCAACGGAAGTGAAGACGGTCCTTGAAGAGTTTGGGGACGTTATGCCACCCGAACTCCCCAAACAACTTCCGCCGAAGCGGGAGGTGGACCAGGAAGATTGAGCTAGAGGCCGGTGCAAGGCTCTTCGCTGCGGTGCCCTATCGGATGGCACCACCGAAGTTGGAGGAACTTCGGAAACAATTGAAGGACTTGTTGGATGCCGGGTTCATTCGGCCATCCAAAGTGCCATTTGGAGCACCGGTGTTGTTCCAAAAGAAGCACGATGGGTCGATGCGGCTATGCATTGACTATAGGGCGCTCAACAAGATCACAGTGAAGAACAGCTACCCCATCCCACTTATATCCGACCTCTTTGATCAACTTGGTGCTGCGAGATGGTTCTCAAAGCTAGACTTGCGGTCGGGATATTGGCAAGTGCGGATAGCCGAAGGTGATGAGGCAAAGACGACGTGCGTCACAAGATACGGCTCTTACGAGTTCTTGGTGATGCCCTTTGGCCTCACAAACGCCCCTGCCACATTCTGTACGTTAATGAATCGGATCTTCCAACCATACTTGGATAGATTCGTCGTGGTGTACCTTGACGACATTGTCGTCTATAGCAAAACGTTGGAGGAACACAAGGCACACCTACGGCGGGTTTTCCAAATCTTAAGGGAGAACCAACTCTTTGTGAAGAAGGAGAAATGTGACTTTGCGAAGAAGGAGGTGCCCTTCTTGGGTCACATCATTGGCGACGGCAAGTTAAAGATGGATAACAAGAAAGTGTTAGCCATCAAGGAATGGGAGACGCCCAAGAAAGTCCCTGAAATGCGTTCCTTCCTTGGCTTGGTTAACTACTATAGAAGATTCATCCGCGGCTATTCCCACATTGCCGCACCCTTGACGGAACTATTAAAGAAAAACAAGACTTGGGTGTGGGATGATGCTTGCCGAGAGGCGTTTGATAAGTTGAAGCAAGCCGTGACAAACGGACCGGTGATGGCACTGCCGGACCATACGAAGCCTTATGAAGTTCACACGGATGCTTCAGACTTTGCCATCGGTGGAGTTCTTATGCAGGAGGGGCATCCTGTAGCATATGAGAGCCGAAAACTTAATGGCACCGAACGGAGGTACGCGGTGCATGAAAAGGAGATGACGGCTGTTATGCATTGCCTTCGGGTGTGGAGGCATTATTTGCTAGGGTCCAAGTTCGTGGTGAAGACGGACAACATTGCTACGAGTTATTTCCTAACTCAAAGGAACTTAACTCCGAAGCAAGCACGGTGGCAAGGACTCCTAGCGGAATTCGACTTTGTGCTCGAGTATAAACCGGGCACAAATAATGTGGTGGCCGATGCACTAAGTCGAAAGGCGGAACTCGCAGCCATTAGCCAACCACAATTCCCCCTGGTGGACAAACTGAAGGAAGGAATGGAGCACGACCCATTAGCCAAGTCCTTGGTGGAATGCGTCAAAGCTGGGAAGACGCGGCGATTTTGGCTAAGGGATGACTTGCTCCATACTCGAGGGGAACGGGTGTACGTTCCCAAATGGGGAAGTTTGAGGAGAGACATCTTCAAAGAATGTCACGACTCGCGGTGGGCTGGCCATCCCGGAGTCGATCGTACCTTGGCGTTGGTCGAACGGAGCTACTATTGGCCTCAACTTTACGAGGACGTTCAAGTGTACGTGAAGACTTGTCTTGTGTGCCAACAAGACAAGATAGAGAATCGGCAATCGGTGGGACTGTTAGAACCTTTGCCTACTCCGGAAAGACCTTGGGAAAGTGTTTCGATGGACTTCATTGTTTGTCTCCCAAGATCCGAAGGATGCGGTACGATCATTGTGGTGGTCGACCGATTCTCTAAGTACGGAGTTTTCATTCCAGCTCCGAAGGATCGCACGGCGACGACACGGCCCGACTATTCTTCAAGTACGTGGTGAAGTCGGGGCATTCCAAAGACAATCGTGAGCGATCGGGACTCACGATTCATCAGGGTTTTGGACCGAGCTGTTCCTGGATAATGGGTTCGGACTTAAACTTTTCAACAAGTTTCCACCCACAAACAGACGGCCAAACGAACGTGTCAATGGCTTATCGAGCTATATCCGAGGCACTATGTGAGTGCCAACCAAAGAGATTGGGCCAAGTTGTTGGACAAAGCCCAATTCTCATATAACTTGCAGAAGAGCGAGTCCACGAATGAGAGTCCGTTCGAACTCGCAACTGGGCAGCAACCATTGACGCCCACTTCCATCACTCGGGGGTACACTGGAAAGAGCCCCGCGGCGTTCAAGTTTGCAAAAGGATGGCATGAACAGACGGATCTGGCCAGGGCATACTTGCACAAAGCGGCGAAGATGATGAAGAAGTGGGCGGATCAACAAAGGAGGCCCTTGGAATTTCAGGAAGGAGACATGGTGATGCTCAAACTCCTTCCGCGCCAAACCAAAGCACTCAGACAATTGCATAAGGGTTTGGTGGGCCGATATGAGGGGCCTTTCAAAGTACTTAAGAGAGTTGGGAAGGTCTCATACAAACTGGACCTCCCGACTAGCTTACAAAGGCATCCGGTATTCCACGTTAGTTTGCTCAAGCCTTACCACGAAGATTTGGAAGATACGAGCGGACAACGGGCGGTGCGGACACCAACAGCATCAATAGGCAAGACCTACGATAAAGAGATAGAGAAAATCCACTCTCGTAGAGTCGTGCCAAGAAGGGGCGTAGATCCAAGCCGGGTGGAGTACTACGTCCAATGGAAGAACAGGCCGGTTGAAGAGGCAAGCTGGGAGAAGGAAGAGGATCTGGGACAATTCTCCAAAGATATTGAAGAGTACCGGGAAGAAACCGAACGCTACATCCAGCAGTTCAATGAGTTCGAGGAAGCCGAAGACGCAACGAGGACGCTGCGAAATCGGGTGGGGGAGAATGTCACGGACCGAGGCTTATCCTAGCATACTTAGGCCATTTTGGGGTATTTCCCCTTTGTAAAGTGTTGTACTTAGCTTATAGAGTAAGTTGTAGAGATTTTATGTTTCGATCATATATGATGTCTCCTGGCGACATAGCCAAAAAAGTGTTAACATCTATATGTAGGGGAGTGATGTTGTAAAGCTTTCAAGCATTCAATACAATCGTTTATTGCCTTCGTTTAAATCGATCTTCCGCTAAGCGCTTCCCTACACAAATGCTTTACAACGGATCGATGGGTTCCGATCCAAATGCGACGAGTTAGGCTGACCTAGCGTTCCTTCGTACGGGTGGGAACTAGGTGCCGCACGGGTTAAGCTGCTATAGAGGCTGACCCCGTGACAAGTGGGAGGGCCTTAATGCCGTATTCTGGAGAGGAGAAACAGTGATGCGTCTTGGGGTGATCGGACGTGTTATCGAGGTGACTGAGGCGACGGGAGTTGGTGTAGTCGGTGTCGGCTGGCTGGAGGGAGCAAAGGTGGTTCGTCGCGGTGCTTAGCAAGCCATTATGCCGAGAGGGAGGATTTTGGAGGACAGGGGTGCAAAGTGACCATCGGGGAGGTAATTTCTGATTTTGGAAGTGATGGTGGCCAGCGGGGGACTCTCTATAGAGGGTGGATCATTTGACGATGACTTTAGGATTGCCGATTGTGTTTTTTTAGAGCCCCCCTATGATTGATCGACCTTGGGGTTTTTATAGGCAATGGGATTTAGGGTTTTAGGTTTGAATCAGAATGGCTGGAATGAGATTTGGGGATAGCTTTGGCGTGGCCGATCGTCTGGCTCGGGTGGGGTGACTTGGCTCGGGATGACATGGGCAGGCATAGAGAAGGTTTGGAGGAGGTTGGCCGGGCATGGGGGTGGTGGCCTAGCGTGGTGGTCGCGGCTGGTGTGGCATGGAGTGAGCAAGACGACGAGAGAGGGGGGAGAGAGAACGGGGAAGATGAAGAGATAGGGTGTGTGTGGTTGTGGGTTTTTTTTTAACTTTTTTGTTTTTTTTGTTATTTTTGATTTTGTTTTGTTTTAGTTTTTTATTTTTGTTTTATTATTACTGATCAATTAGATGTTGACATGTGGCCTGAAGTGGGTGAAAAAAAGAGAAGAAAATTGCTTTTTGTTAATTTATTTTATTAAAATTTTTAACTGGTGTTTTTTTTTTGTTTTTGGATCGGCAAAATAATTCAGCTTTCAATAAAATGTGAAAAAATAGGTTTTGGACTCAGGGCATCACGACGAGTGACCACGTATCCTTTTTTCTTAAAAATGAGTTTATTTTGTGCCAAAACTATGCACGTCCCTAAACGGCTTCATTACCGAAAAAGTTTTTTTTTTATTTTTCAAAAATAAGTTGTAGAAGTAAATATATGCAATATATACATTAAAATTCTTAGAATGATGAGATGATTAAGAAAATGAGGTTCGTGACCTGATTCGGAGTGTCGTTTTGAATATTGGCCACTGTTGACCACCGTTAGCGGTCCAAATATGGTTTTGACCACAACTTCTTCGATTGACCTTAGAATTGAGCATGGTCGAAGGCATTGATCTTCAAATTTGATTTTCTATCACCTGGAATGGGCTCTTTGGCATTTGAAAGCCTTTTTAAAGAAGTCATTGAAATCCCCCTCTTGGAACGGTGGTCACGTCTCTTTATTTATCTGTACAAAGTGATTAACAAATAGGAACGAAGTTTAAAGTGAAAAATAAATGTGTATGTCCAACTTGGACAAAATGGGGTCCAACAGCTGCCCCTCTTTGTATATTGTTTGTATACCAACATTGTGCAAAGATAAGGATGGAATCATTTTGGACGGGTTGGAGCACTTACCTGACTTACCTGATGTTGAAGCAAGATAGAATGTCATGGTTGGAAAGGAGGCTTTTAAGGCCAAAGAAAATTGAAGAAGGATCTAGGGCCAACAGGAATTGGAAAGGGCAAAAAGTCGGAAGCTTAAAAGGCATCTATGGCTAACAAGGATTGAAAAGGCATCTAGGGCCGATAGGAATTGAAAAAATAAAGGTGGGATAGGTGCAGGGGAACTGCCTGTGGACTTCCCAAAAGTAAATTTAAAAACTGAAGATAATTACCGGGGACCTGCTGGTGGACCTCCTCAAACAATGAAAAAGAAAGGTGGGAAAGGTGCAGGGGAACTGCCTGCAGACTTCCCAAAAGTAAATTTAAAAACAGAGGATAGTTACCGGGGACCTGCCGGTGGACTTCCTGAAAAAATAAAAAAGAAAGGTGAGAAAGGTGCAGGGGAACTGCCTGCGGACTTCCCAAAAGTAAATTAAAAAACTGGGGATAATTATCGGGGACCTGCCGGTGGACTTCCTGAAAGAATGAAAATGAAAGGTGGGATAGGTGCTGGGAAACTACCCGCGGACTTCCCAAAAGTAAATTAAAAAAACTGAGAATAATTACCGGGGACCTGTCGGCAGACTTCCTAAAAAAATGGAAAAGAAAGATGGGATAGGTGCAGGGGAATTGCCTGTGGACTTTCCGAAAGGATAAAAAGGATACGGATATGTATGGGGGATGACCTTTAAGGTTGAGGGACTGAAATGGCATCTAGGGTCTGTAAAGGAATTAAAGATTGCTGAAGAAAATTTTTTAATGAGTCAAAATAGGCTCCCTCTACAAGTTCACTCAATGAGGTCACTCTACGAGGTTACCTGAAAAAGAATGAGATGCTATATTTGATTGTCAATCATGCTTCTAGGGCTAGGGAAATCGCAAAGAATGACTTTTATGGTTGAACGGCGGAAGCCTTTAAAGCTTTGTTATTTTGGGAATCTTATTGAGGACGATCTCTTGGGATCTTTAAAGGTGACAAAAATCCTGAAATTAAAGAAAATGATGTATGTATGTAAGTGATGAATGGAATGCAATTATCCTATGAGATGCATATCTAGGATGCATGATGAATTTTATGGTGAAAAGAGAGCTTAAACTGTTAGAGGTTGGCACTGATGGAATTCAACTGGACTTGTTGGG
Source organism: Taxillus chinensis (assembly GCA_023512835.1). Classification (NCBI taxonomy): domain Eukaryota; kingdom Viridiplantae; phylum Streptophyta; class Magnoliopsida; order Santalales; family Loranthaceae; genus Taxillus; species Taxillus chinensis. Next base: position 15,193,722 of record CM042084.1, on the reverse strand, counting down.
GAATGGGATTCAGATCTCATCTGGAAAACTCTTTAATTGAGGGTGCTCTGGATGCTGGGGAGGCTTGCTTAATTCCTTCAGACTGTCAAAATGCTCAAGAAACTGTTCCAAATCAATCGAACCTTGTTAGGAGATCGTTGCATTCCTTGATGGCTTAGGCCTTGGTTGGGGAGCAGGTTCATTCAGTCGGGAACCCTTTCTTGCTTGTTCGTGGTATTCTTGCTGAGTGACACCCTATTCTTGCTGAGTGACACCCTATGAAACTCAGCTGGAGCATAAGCATTTTACTGAAAGTGACGCACATAAAGTAATTAAAACAATTTGTGAAACATGCAATGTAGAATCACCACTTGTTTTCTCGCTTGAGATAGGTAAAAGCTTTTAAGGGGAAGCCTCTCAAAGTTTCTGAACTAACTAGGTGTAGCCTTCAGCTTGGCCTTGCATGGATTTGAGGGTTTGGAAATATCAATGGACAATTCTATCTAATGGCTTGGACCTAGGTATTCAGAGACAAGGTTGGGGAGAATACTTGGGTGTTTAAATCTTGAGACGTAAGGACTTGATTGGAGATATTGATTGCTTCTTTGGTAGCCTTGGACTCTTGATGCTCTGAAGCTCAAAGAATGTTGGATGTTGTTGGACCTTGATACTCAACGGTTCAATCATAGAAGGTGTTTACAAATCTTGAACTTAATGTGTAGAGGCTTGATCTGAAGGGATACCTGATTGCTTAAGTCTTGAGGCTCAGTGACTTAATTGGAGATATTGATGACTTATCTTGGGTCTTGGGTGCTTGACCTTCTTTTTTCTTGGCTTTGAATTTTGCTCTTAGTGCCCCTTAGGGTTTTCACTAAGCCCGCCTTATTTTCTGATTGTTGTTCCTTCTGCCTTGTAGCTGGCTTTGTATTTTACCCTTGATGCCCTTGTAGGCTTTCATCAAGTCTGCCTTGGATATCATGACTTGTTCCTTTTTGAGCATTTGAGAAAAACTTGATTGCTAAATCGAAGAGGACTTTATTAGGACCGTAATGTAGGCTTGGGCTATTGGGTTTAACAAGAAAGGGTATAAAGCGGCTCGAGCCTATTCTAGGCTAGATTTGATCTATAGTTCAGACTATACTTCAGACAATTGTTAAAATTGCCCCAATGCAGGGGATACTTTACAAAATTGTTCCAATGCAGGATCTTGCTATAAAAATGTTTTTTTTCTTCTTTTTATTTTTTCTTTCGCTCTCTTTTTTCTATCTAACAAAAATTGCCCCGATTGTTGGGTATCTCTATGAGAGGACTTAAAAACTGCCCCAACACGAGAGTTATGCTTTTTTTTCTTTCTTTTATTTTGCTCGTTTTTTTTAAAACAAAAACTGCCCCATTGCGGGGTCTTAAAAACTGCCCCAACATGAGAGTTATGTTTTTTTCCTTCTTTCTTTTCTTTTGCTCTGCTTCCTTTTGACAAAAACAGCCCCCACTGTGCGGTATGTATCTAGGAGGAGTTTTAAAAACTGCCCCAGTATAAGAATTACCTTACAAAATTTCCCCAACATGAGGCCTTGACACTTATAGATTGCCCCAATGTGGGGTGAACTACGGATCGGGTTATTTGAAAGAAATATACTCAAGCTCAAAAGGAGTAGCAATGGTAGTATTACGAGGTAATAAAATATGGCCTCTCTTCATGTTAAACAATCAAAATTTGTCTCAAAATGCTCAAATAGAAATGAACTTATCTCTCGGTGGCAGAAGGAACCCTTCGGTGTTAAATGCCCCTGTTTGAAGTGGATGTTGCTTCTCCTGAGTCTGGTCCTTTGATTTCAATGGTAATTGCTTCTTCACCGTCCTTTTGGTTTTGGGTAGCCCTACATAGCCCGGATTATTGGTTCGGTATGCCCCTATTGGGCTTACTACCTGTGCCAAGAGAGTAAACAAGTAGTAACAGACATTGCATACAAAATGTGAGTAACACAACTTTTAAAAAAGACATGTTTTTATTTTTTCACAAATGCAAAACAAAGGAACAAAGTTCTAGAATTAAAAAAGCATGCAGAATATAAGACAAGATTGACAAAACTAAACACAAGAAAAAGTTCTAAACATCCAAAGAGTTTCTCAAGGTGTCACAAAGCTTGCTCCTCTTCTTTATTCCAATGGATCCCACTTCACAGTTCACTGGTTGGAATGCTCGGGCAAGGGATTTGAGTTGACATTTGGTACACTCGCTTGCTTTGAGAAATCCAACCATTTGGAATTGAGCAGATGTTGTACCTTTCTCTTAAAGGCAATGCAACCCTCAATGTTGTGACCAACTCCGTTATTATGATAGGTACAACGGGCATCTGCTTTGTACCATCCTGGGTAAGGTTGCTTCACTTCTCCCATAGGTATAGGGCTCACCATACCAGCTTTCAAAAGTTGGGGATATAACTCAGTGTAAGTTATGGGAATTGGGTCAAATTCTAGTTTAGTCTTGTTGGAAGCTTGATTTGGCATAGCAGGTGTCTGTTGGGGCCCTGGTTGCACAGCCGGAGGTGGGATTGGTGGAAGAGGACTAAGGGCTCCCTTTGATGGTTGATATGTTAGAAATTGGGATACTGAGGCCGCATAGGCTGCAAATGGAGGTGACCCCACATAACATCCGGGTGTAAGGAAAGGACTTGGGTATGCCCCAAAAGTGCCTTGAGGAATAGGAGGATTCTGCCAAACTACCTGAGTATCAGCTTCCTTTTTCTTTCCCCCCAGTGGAGACTTCTTTGGTGGATCGTGTGTATCTCCATGAAGCTTTCCTTCCTTAATACCATCTTCTATGCGTTCCCCGGAAGCTACTAGGTCTGCAAAGTTGCTAGACACATTGCTAATTAGTTTCTCATAGTATACCCCTTTTAGAGTTCTGATGAACATTGTAGTCAACTCTTTTTCAGTTAATGGGGGTTGGACTTCCATAGCTACCTCTCTCCACCTTCTAGCATAAATTTTAAAACTCTCATTAGCCCCTTTTTCGAAAGCTAGCAGTGCTAACCTGTCGAGTTCTAACTCCGTGACATGCTTGCAATGCATTAGGAATGCAGTTGCAAGGTCCCTCCAGGTCCTGATATGATGTCCCTCCAACTAAATATACCATCGGAGTGGTGCCCCAGTTAGACTTTCTTGGAAACAATGGATCAAGAGTTTATCATCATTGGCGTGAGCAGCCATCTTCCTACAGTACATAGTGATATGCGTCCTAGGGCATTAAGATCCATTAAACTTTTCAAATTCTGGAACCTTGAATTTCGGTGGTAGAACAACTCCAGGGACTAGGCACAAGTCTTGAGGATTGATCATTCCATAGGTTTTTGTTCCTTCCACAGCTCTTAGTCTCTCCTCCAATTGCTTCATTGCCAGGGACTGGTCGTCTTCTTTATGTATTGGAGTCTCCATCGGTTCAGCAACATTTACTAGATTTGGTTGAACAAATGGCAATGGTTTGAAGGTCCAGGATTCACATTTGTTGGAACAGATACTTGAGGAGGTGTTGGCATGAAATTTTGGGGTAATGGTGCTTCTTGTGGTTGCCCATGAGGGGAGTTAGTGTCTACCTCAATAGAACCCCTGTCTTTTTCAGCTGCCATCTTAGTCAGTATTTCCATCATGACCCTCATCTGATTCTGAAGTTCTTGTTGCCCTTGCTCCAGACTAGTAAAATGACTTTCAGTTTGGTCAGCCATTGAAGTGGATGATTGTTGGTGACTGGATCGCAGATTGTATCGGTGCGCTATGTTGACTTTTGAAAGAGTTTGACTTCTGAAAGAGGTAAACTATGGTAAGCTCCCTTTTATTATGTTTTATTTTTTCATTTTTTATGCTAAAGGCATGCATGCATGTAAGAATGTGCATGAGAGTTTTAAAACCCTACCCTTCTTAGAGTGATGCATGAAACATGTTATGAGCCCTAAAGGTTTGTATTATTTACATGATTTCCCCTTTTTTGTTATTTTGTCTTTCTTCTTTTCCCAGTTATGAAATTCACAAACACATGTGAATTAATGAAGTCTAGTCTCAACTACCCCTAAACTAAGTAATGAATGCTTGAATGTACACCTAAATTTATGTTCGGTAGTTATGTCCTAAAACTATATGAACACATGTATGAATGAAGGTCAAATTAAAAGGATAACAATATACAAGATAAGGTTAAAAGAAAAATAACATTAATATGTATATAATGAAAACAAGGTTAGTAAAAAGAATAATAATATACATAAAATAAGGTTAGTAAAACAATAATATTCATATGAACAATTACATAAATCAAAACAAAGTAAGAAAAATAACAATAAAAAAAAGAGACAATATATGAACAATAACAACAAGAATATTTATAAGACAGTATACAACAAGATAGCAGTAACAATATAGTCTGATATGAATGCAACTATGCTTCAAAAGGAAGGCTAAAATGAGCAAACAACATGTGGGTTAATGTCCCTAATAGACTTCTACTGCTAAACCTATCTTATTCGTTAGTCCCCAAACTTCCTCTATAGAGGGCTCCGTACGCCATGGGATTTACCGAAGGGGGGCCTTAAAAGGATGAACCTTAAAAGGACCTCAAACTTGAGTGAGGAGTCCGGGGTCCCGTTGCGGATAATGATCAACGTGCATGGCACCCTAATAAACTTTGCTAACCTAGACTGTGATAAAAACCCGGGTATATGGTTTATGCATAAATGTAACAATTAGGAAAAATAGTAAAACACAACTATCATGGCATCAAAGCGTGTAAATCAAAACTATCATGCAACAACGATTAAGCGCAATAAATAAATTAAATAAAGAATAAAAGAATAAAAGAATAAAACAATTTAAAACAAAGTATAAGCCTCATAATCCTAATCTTAGGCCTAACTCTCTAACAATCCCCAGTAGAGTCGCCAGCTGTCATCATCGAATTTCGTCCGAGGGAAAACCCGCTTTTGGGGATGCGGTTCTCCCACCCTTCACCCGAATAGTGATGAAAAAGAAACAGAGTCGCCACCAACTGTTTTTTGGGTGCAGTTGGTCACCTAAAGTGATCTACATTGCCAGAGCTAGATTCGGGAGTTTATTACGTGCGGGAAAGAATTAGCAACCCCACAACGCCCTTTCGGTACCTATCTTAGGAGTTTGGGAGGTTTCTAATTTGTTTTAACAATTTGCTTAAAATCGACGATGTTGAAATTGCCTATGTCCTAAAAGTTTACTCTTTTTATTTCCTAAGTTATTTGTTAAATTGAAAATAAATCCAATTTGTCCTAACATCCAAGGGGAGTCCTAAGGTTTGTTTTAAAGTTCACAATTAAACCTACAAGTCCAAAGGAAACAATGATTTTGTTTCTAAGCTAAGTTATTAAATATGCACAATAATAATGGATAAAAACGAAAAGGATAAAACAAAACAAAAGAAAACCCCAAATGATAAAAGCCTAGGTGTTAACAAAAAGCTCAAGTTTGGAAAGAGTTTTTTTTTTTTGAAAAAAAAAATTTTTAAGTTAAGAAATGATTTATTTATTTTTATTTTTTTTACAAAAAACCTTTTTTTCTTAAACGTTTTTTTACTTTTAAGTAAAAAATTTTTTAGAAAGATAACAAATAAAAATACAAGTGTGTAGTGTGTAATTGTGTGTCATTCACACACAATTACAAATGAAAACAAGCTTTTCTCTTTTTCTTTTCTTTTTTTCTCTTTTTTTCTCCCTCTCTATTTTTTTTACTAAATATCTGATTTACAGTTACAACTTACAAAATATGTGACTCATAATCACAAAGCCCAAGCTAACAAGATTCCTATGGGCCATGGAGATAAAAAATAAAATAAAAATAAAATAAACAAAACAAACTAAATAATTAAATGCCATAACTAATCTAATTAACATGATACTAGAAACCAAATGATCCAAAAAGAAGCATCTTGGTTCTCTAGAAAGAAGTCGATGCGCCATGGGTGGATGTCCTCAATGTGACAAATGGAGCAGACCAAACAAGTGTGAACCCGAAAACCCATGACCAAATAAACCCACATGAACAAAGCACCAAGACATAACAAGCACGATAGCTGGACTTGACAAGAACCCAGTCTTCAACACAAGAATTCGGACAGAATACCATGCCGCTACAACACGTTCTAAAACAGAATACAAAGCCCAGGTGCAAACAGCATACTAATGTAACCTTTCACACAGACAGACACAAAAAGAAAACAACTCATGAAAGAAAACAAAAATAAAAAGGCACCAACCCAGGATGGAAAATATGAAACCTAGAATAAGCAGTACTCATGTGGACTGGCTTGCCCCTTGTGTACACCTACTAGGCTACAAGAAAGATATGACAGACTGCTGACTACCATATGGAGCACCCATGTTGACACAACGCAAGAAACAAGACAGAACGAGCAAGATATTATATGGATTACCCATGTTGACACAGCACGTGAACAAGACAGAATAAGCAAAACAAATACACATGGACACCACGCATATGCAGGAACAATGAAGCGCACAAGGAAAACAAACGTTAGAAAACGAAAGAGGGTGGATGACCGAGAAACCAACCATGCTCAAAGAGGTCTCCTTCCTCCTTAAACGGGCTCTGTTAATGAACTGGGCGTCTTCCCCTTCAATGGCCGGATGATGTGGGGCACTAGATCGCCTTTGCGGAGGCTGTTGGAGACCGAACGATGGGTCGAACAACAGCAGTGGGAGGGCCTTAATGTTGTATTCTGGAGAGGAGAAATAGTGATGCGTCTTGGGGTGATCGGATGTGTTGTCGAGGGGACTGAGGCAACGGGAGTTAGTGTAGTCGGCGTCGGCTGGCTGGAGGGAGCAAAGGTGGTTCGTCGCGGTGCTTAGCAAGCCATCACGTCGGGAGGGAGGATTTTGGAGGACAGGGGTGCAAAGTAACCATCGGGGAGGTAATTTCTGATTTTGGAAGTGATGGTGGCCAGCGGGGGACTCTCTATAGAGGGTGGATCATTTGACGATGACTTTAGGATTGCCGATTGTGTTTTTTTAGAGCCCCCCTATGATTGATCGACCTTGGGGTTTTTATAGGCAATGGGATTTAGGGTTTTAGGTTTGAATCGGAGCGGCTGGACTGGGATTTGGGGTGACTTGGCTCGGGAAGACATGGGCAGGCATGTAGAAGGTTTGGAAGAGGTTGGCCGGGCATGGGGGTGGTGGCCTGGCGTGGTGGTTGCGGCTGGTGTGGAATGGAGTGAGGAAGACGATGAGAGAGGGGGGAGAGAGAACAGGGAAGATGAAGAGATAGGGTGTGTGTGTGGTTGTGGGTTTTTTTTTAAATTTTTTTGTTTTATTTTTATTTTTATTATTTTTGTTATTTTTGATTTTGTTTTGTTTTAGTTTTTTATTTTTGTGTTATTATTACTGATCAATTAGATGTTGACATGTGGCCTGAAGTGGGCGGAAAAAAGAGAAGAAAATTGCTTTTTGTTAATTTATTTTATTGAAATTTTTAATTGGTGTTTTTTTTTGTTTTTTTTTTTGGATCGGCAAAATAATTCGGCTTTCAATAAAATGTGAAAAAATAGGTTTTGGACTCGGGGCATCACGATGAGCGACCTCGTATCCTTTTTTCTTAAAAATGAGTTTATTTTGTGCCAAAACTATGCACGTCCCTAAACCGCTTCATTACCGAAAAAGTATTTTTTTATTTTTCGAAAATAAGTTGTAGAAGTAAATATATGCAATATATACATCAAAATTCTTAGAATGATGAGAGGATTAAGAAAATGAGGTTCGTGACCTGATCCGGAGTGTCATTTTGAATATTGGCCGTTGATTGACCACCGTTAGCGGTCCAAATATGGTTTTGACCACAACTTCTTTGATTGACCTCAGAATTAAGCACGATCGAAGGCGTTGATCTTCAAATTTGATTTTCTATCACCTGGAATGAGCTCTTTGGAATTTGAAATCCTTTTTAAAGAAGTCATTGAAATCCCCCTCTCAGATCGGTGGTCACGTCTCTTTATTTATCTGTACAAAGTGATTAACAAATAGGAATGAAGTTTAAAGTGAAAAATAAATGTGTATGTCCAATCCGGACAAAATAGGGTCCAACAACAGTCATTTGACTCAATTTGGAGTTTGTGACCTTGGAGGTCAATTATTGACAAGGTTAATTATTAGTCAATGATTGGCAGAAATATAAATAAAATGAAAATAAAGAAATGGTTTAGGGACGACACCCGTGCTAAGGTCCCTTTCTTGGTGTTCTTACCAACCCTTTGTCCCTTCAGGTGCAGGCATGGGGATTCACTAACCGATTTCTACGGGTCGAAAATCTGGGGCGTGATTTGATGATTAAATTTATGTAAATGATATATATACTTATTATATTACATAATAATAATAATAATAATAACAATTAATATTAATTATAATAATGATAATAATATTAATAAAGAGTGCATATTTTGTTTTAAAAAATTACAAAGTATATATATATTTATATAATAATAAAAACTAAATGTACTATTACAATTCTGATATAAAATATAAATTAATTAGATTCAAATTTAGTTTTAAATTTATTAATAAGTTGATTTATGATTGGTGATCCAATCAAATATTTTTTGATTGAAAATATATTAATATTTAAATTAATAATATTATTTACATATTTTATTACTTTTAACTTAAATATGAAATACATACTATCAAAAGTTAAAGTCACTCTCACAATACATGACTCAAATTATGAATAAAATAATTTGTATATGAACATTAATTAGATACAAATTTAGTTTTGAAAAATATTAATATGTTGATTTAATTATCTAATTAAATATTATTTGGTCGAATAATTATAAAATTACTTATTTCATACGTAATATATTAGTTCATACTAATATACTATATAATTATATCACTTATATTTTATATGTTTGTATTTTATATTAAAATATTATATTTACTTTTCAATGTTATTTTTATTAAAATATAGGCATATATACTTTGCAATTGATATTCTTTTTAAAGAAAAATATTTATTTATTATTATTGTTGTTGTTATTGTTGTTGTTGTTGTTGTTATTGTTGTTGTTGTTGTTGTTGTTATTGTTGTTGTTGTTGGACCCCATCTTGTCTGGTTGGACATAACATTCATTTTTCGCTTTAAACATTAAATAAAAAGATGTGACCATCGATTCGAGGGGGTATGGCGATGACTTCTTTAAAAAGGCTTTCAAACACCAAAAATCCAGCCCCAAGTGATAAAGAATTAAATTTGAGGATCGACGCCTTCGATTGCACTCAAATCCGAGGTCAAACGAAGAAGTTATGGTCAAAATCGTATTTGGACCGCTAATAGCGATGAACTAGCGGCCAATATTCAAAATGACACTCCAAATCAGGTCACAAACCTCGTCTTCTTAATCTTTTCATCATCCTGAGAAATTTGACATATATATTGCATATCTTTGCTCACAGAGCTTATTTTCGGGAAAAAAAAATATTTTTTCAGTAATAAAGCGATTTAGGAACGTGCAGTACATCTCGACACAAAAATAAACCCATTTTCAAATAAAAATGACACGGAGTTGCTCGTTGTAACGCCCTGAGTCTTCAAATAATTGTTTCACATTTTATTGAAAACCATGTTGTCTTGCCGATCCTGAAAACCCAAAACATTAGTTAAATATTACAAATTAAAGTAATAAAAATGTCTTTTTCCCTTTTCCTCTTTTTTCTTCCGTCTTCCTATAGTCTGCGTGTCATTTCCTAATTGTTTTAAAACAAAAACAGAAAACAAAAAAAATGATAAAATCAAAAACAAAATAAAAAAACAAAAAAACCACAGCCACTCATTTTCTTTAACCTTATCTGTTGGTCCCGAAGAGCCTAAAGGGGGGGGGGGTGAATAGGCTCTTTAAAATTCTTTCTCTCTCTTAATGGGTTAGACACTCACTCTGGTTAAACGGATAAAATCAGTGCGGAAGATTAACCAGGTAGTGGAAGTATGTTGCTTTATTATCTGAAGATAATTACAACACAACACTCTGTTATAGATACACACACTTGGTAGTGAGTCTCTGTGTTTTGGCTCTTTACAAGATATACGCTTATAAGTGTATAAGTACAAGTAAGCACACGCGCATCTTTAATTTACATTGCTTCAGGCATATATATAGACACCCTAAAAATCTATCTTGGAACTGCATTTTCCGAGCAGTGTGAAGCATTGAAGTTCTTCATCGGAAAATGCTGAAGCTTTAACTGCTGCGGATGTGGAGCTCAAAATATTGGAAGCATAAGTTGTAATGATATCTTTGCTTGATTCCATTTGCATTTGAGACCGCGTCCACATCTCCACGTGATCCACGTGTAAGGTAATTTAGGTCTACAACGGGTTTGTCTTACATCGGGACGAAGCGAGCTGATTGTAATTAATGCGGGTCGGAAATGATGAAGCAGCGTCTTCTTAGTCCGTCATAAGGTTCCATACTCCGTATCAGCAAAGCTCGGATCCTTACTCCGTGTCAGTGGTTGCTTACTCCGTGTGAATGAAGTCCTGGAATCCTTGTTCCGTGTTAGCGCTTCCTTACTCCGCATGAGTAGTGGTTCGGAGAGCTTACTCCGCATCAGCGCTTCCTTACTCTGCATGAGTAATGGTTCGGATTCCTTATTCCGCATTTGATGTCCTTACTTCGCAACAATTGTCCTTGCTCCGTTCAAATGAGACTTGGATTTCTCAGTCCATGTCTTCCTTTTCTTTAGTCCAGTGGAGTGACAATTTCGATTCTCTCTTCACAACAAGTCTCTCTTATTCCGTGCAAGTGGTAGACTTCGAATCTCATTCCATATCAATTGACTTAGCCAAATTGAGAATTAGACACGGGTTCCTTAAGTCGTTTTGTCAAGTATTTAGTTCGCACGAAAAGTCCTTACTCCGGATAAAGACTCGGTTATGTACCAAGTGAACGACGATACTCATCATGATCCGGATCAGGATTATGTATCCTGTCCTTAGCTTTGTTCTCACACGAGTAGGTCCGGATTTAGAGTTAACTCATCTGCACAGACTTAATGGTAAACATGAAACATCTCGAGTCAGATTACATAGGGTTTGTTCCGCATTATCCAAATTCTCGGTTTGATCCAACATTATCACCTTCACCAAACCCGTCGTCCCATATCCCTTTCTCTCTCTCTCTTCGTCGACCTCTTCCCCAATGACGAGCCGTGGCCACCGCAATGCCCGGCCACCTCCAATTGGCAACAGCAACCCACCCTTATCCTCTCTCTCTCTCTCTCTCTCTCTCTCTCTCGGCCGAACCAAACCGAGTCTAAACCAAACCAAGCTCATCCACCCATCACTCAAACCCATGGTCTAGCACCCTCACCTCACCTCACCTGCTCGATCCAAGCCGCCATAAGCCCTAATCATCCTCCTTCCTTCTCTATAAAACCCAATCCAGCCATCAGAACCAAGGGGGGCTCTCTTCACGATCCGAAAATAAAATCAAAGTTCATTCTTCAATCTTCATCATCTCCCTCATCATAAGAGAGTCTCCTGGATGGAAATCGTGCCACCGGCCACCGCCTCTGCTTCCCCCAGCCAGCCGACGCCGACCACACCAACTGCGGTCCACTCTTCCACCACGATGGTTGGCTTCGCATCGATCCACGACGCTGCGGTCATACCCATTAGTCGGTGGCTCTTCCAACAATGACGCAATGTCAACCCAGCACCAACTGCTCCAACAACGCCCAGTGTGAGACATCCACGGCGTTGCCGCAACAACGACTTAACTTCGAAACCAGCCGCTGCCTTCGCCTTCAACCCTACACCGACCCCTAACGACGGCGTGATAGAGCCTCCGCTTCTCGTTGTGTCCACGCTACTGCCTCGACACTGCCGCAGTGACCAACCCACGACGTTCCCATCCATCCTGCACGGCCGCTTTAACAACCCGGCGTTGCCTCTTATCTCCACGAATCCGCCGCTGCTGACCGAGTACCCCCTCCTAAGCATCAGCTCGTGGTGCCGACGGTTCTAGCCACGACACACATAGACCCCAACTAAAGAAAAGGGCGACTGAAGTGAGGTTGGGTATGGGTTTTTGTTTGATTAATCTGGGTTTTTGTTTTGCCTGTTCTGTTTTAATTTGTTCTATCCGATGATAGCTTTCTTCCTCTTGTCTAGTTTTTGATCCTGCCCTCACCTTGAGTCTCTGTTTGCATAATCCTAAGCTTTGATTTATGGTTCCATGCTCACTCGTCACCCTCAATCTACACTTAATCTTCTCTTCAAAATGGCTATAAGCATTAGGGGGTTGTGGTCTCCCTCGATTTTGATTTCCGTTTAAGGGTTTTATTCATTGGTTTTAGTTACTATCCATTTGGCATGGTTCTTTAAATTGGATTATGGCTCCTAGGTCGTGCATATTCATTTGCTACGGTTTGGGGCCGATACTATTTAGTGTTGTATCGTGTTCATGTTGTCAAAGCACGATCTCGTCTAGATTTTTGGGCACGGTTTTGTTTTGCAGGAAGTAATTAGCTTATTTTGAATTTTACAATTTGTAATTTCCTTTTATCCTCTTTTGCTTTTGGATGTAACAAGGTCGTCTGTGACCTTTCATTTTGTATGATGTGTCACGCCCCGGATTTCCGACCCGAGGAAACCGGTACGTGACTCCCCGTTCACCCACACGGAGGGCAAAGGGGTTGGATTACTGGATGCCACACAAGCAAAACTAACAGTTACAATAAACAAACAAGCCACATCTTTATTTAATTTCAAACATCAAAGGGGTCACAAACCAACCATGTTCCATACTACAGTTCAATCCCTTATTACATTCCCCCCCCCCCTTTGGGGTTACATAAATTATAAAATTACATTACTGAAGTAAACAGTAAAATGAAGAAGGTCTTCCACCTTGGTGTATCCACCTAACGCCTGTAAGTCCCTGGAAAACAAGCAAACACAGTAGGAGGGGTGAGCAACCACAGCTCAGTAGGGATCAAGTCTCCCCAACCCTTTCCATGTTCCTAGCGACTACATGCATGTGCACAGGTGTAGTGACATGGCAGTGTTAAGAAAATAAAACATTCCACACAAACGGGCGTAACCTCAGCCCCAGCCACACTGGCTAACAAACCACATCTCAAGCAAGTAATTTAACCGCCTCTTCGGGCCATCGATTTAATCGCCTCTCAGGCAAAGTAATTTAACCGCCTCTTCAGGCCACTGGTTTAACCGCCTCTCAGGCAAAGTAATTTAACCGCCTCTTCAGGCCAGATACCACAGTCATGCACACAATATACACCACGGTCACTCAGGCATAAAACCAAACACTTGGTGTGCACCCGTTCACAAGTGCACAAACCCAGCCATTCAGGCAATAGAACAAACACCCAGCATGCATGCATACACCAAATCACAAGTCCAGCCACACAGGCATATTATCAAACATGTACTAGGCATATACACACAGCAATATTCAAACAGGCATTTCATCGAACATGTAACATGCACTGACCACCCAACAACAGAATCACACCAAAATGCCATTGAAGGCCAACATTCATATAGGAGGTCACACCCATATGAATTTATATATATATATATAATAGCAGGTATAGACCAAATTCCACCTAAGAACCCTAGGACAGAGAGGGATTAGCAAGAATAGAACCCCTACCTCAAGTAAAAAGCAACACAGCAATATTCTGTTCCCACGCCGAACGCCGTCCGCCCACGAGACACCGACCACTCACGCAAGACGCCCGGCAGCAACCAGGAGCTCTCCTTCCCCCCCTCTCTCTCTCTCTCTCTCTCTGCGATGGCTGGTGGAGCAACAAACCCCTAAACCTAAAACAGAGGGGCTTCTCCTCCTTATATAGGCAACACAACATCAAAATGACGTAGTTTTGATTAAGTGAATCCCAGCATCAAAACGACGTAGTTTTGATGAAACAAGCTATGACCTTCCCACATCCATACACACCAAAATACTCACTATTTGAACTTGGTCCTTTAGGAAGAAATCATCAGCAAAACAAAAGGAAGACAACCATGCAAAAACATGCCTGCACGCGAAAAGCCCATCTCACGTGCATTCTCGCGTGCAGCTCCAAATGGCCTAGAATTTTTCCACAAGCCTTAGAACAACATCAGGAAGGCTCCCATGCAAAAATATCACTGCACGTGAAAAGCCATTCTCACGTGCTCTCCTTATTGGGCTCAAACTTTGCCTCTTGCTTGCTCATCAACATACAAGATGATTTAGCCAAAGTGTGTGGAAAGAAAGACCCCTTAAAACCCAACAATTTCCACTCAAAAGGCCACCCGCAAACACGGGTCATTACATCCTCTCTCCCTTAAGACTTTTCGTCCTCGAAAAGAAACAAAATGCAAGGAAAACAAACACAAGCTACCCATTTGCCGCACGGCAAGCCATAACACCCAAATGGGTCATACACCGCACACAGCACACAATAGCATATAACAATGCCATCACAAACCATAACCACATACACATGTCACAAATACCAATTTCAAACTCATTGCAAATATAAACACATGTCTACAAGGACAATACACACCAAATCATAAACAAGAAAACACGTTACTATCATTGGCCAACAGCCACCTCCCACCCTTAAGATTGGTCGTCCGCGAACAACTCTGGATGCTGCTCCCGCATCAAGGACTCACGCTCCCAAGTCTCCTCCTCAATGCCACGATGCTGCCACAACACGCGAACCAAAGGAATAGCACGACCACGCAAAAGTTTCTCCCGCCGGTCGAGTATACGGATAGGGGCCTCAACAATGGACATGTCATCCTCAACATCCAATGTCCCCCAATCGATCACATGGGTGGGGTTAGGGTGATACTTCCTCAATTGGGACACGTGAAACACGTTGTGCACTCGACTCAGCTGCGGTGGTAACGCTAACCAGTAGGCCACGGGCCCCACACGAGCCAGAATCTCAAAAGGACCAATAAACCACGGAGATAGCTTGGAACCTCGCCCAAACCATCGATGTCCACGATGTGGAGAAACACGAAGAAACACATGATCACCAATAGAAAACTCCAAAGGTCGCCGCCGCTGATCCGCATAAGATTTCTGCCGACTCTGAGCTGATAACAAACGCTGACGAATCAACTTAACCTTCTCGGTAGCCTCTTGAACCATCTGTGGTCCCAAGAGAGCGGCCTCTCCTACCTCGGTCCCAACACAACGGTGATCGGCACGGTCTGCCATACAACGCCTCAAAAGGAGCCATCCCAATGGACGCCTGAAAACTGTTGTTGTAGGCAAACTCCACCAAAGGAAGGTGAGTTGCCCATGAACCCCCGAAATCTAACACACAGGCCCGCAACATGTCCTCCAAGGTCTGATTTGTCCTCTCCGTCTGGCCATCAGTCTCAGGGTGAAAGGCCGTACTCAAGTTAAGTTTTGTTCCCATAGCCTCCTGCAAACCTTCCCAAAAACGGGAAGTGAACCTTGAGTCTCTGTCGGACACAATCAACGATGGCACCCCATGCAGTCGCACAATCTCGTTCACATACAGCTGACTCAAAACCCCGATGGAATCCCGCTCGTGGACAGCTAGAAAATGGGCCGACTTGGTGAGTCGATCCACAATAACCCAAATCATATCCTTCCTCCCAGTGGTGGGCGGAAGACCAGTCACAAAGTCCATCACGATGTGGTCCCACTTCCACTCCGCTATTGGCAACGGCTGTAACATGCTTGCTGGCCGCTGATGCTCAGCTTTTACTTGTTGACAAGTGAGGCACCTCGAAACGAAAGCAACGATGTCACGTTTCATCCCAGGCCACCAGAAATGCCCCCGAAGCGCATGGTACATCTTCGTGCCCCCTGGATGCACAGCAACTCTAGATTGATGAAACTCCCTTATCACCTCATCCCTGAGAGAAGAAGCTACTACCAAACGCCCTTGAAAAGACAACTCATGCTCAGGACCCTCTGCCCAGTCCTCCGATAGTTCCCCAGCCTCAATACGGGCACGGAGAACCTCACACTCAATATCACCCAACTGTCACTCCCGGACTCGCTGATACAACTCAGGTATAACCACCATAGGACCCAAAGACCGTCCTACCATCATCGCCCACAAGCCGCAACCGTAACATGGCCAACCGCTCCATCGCCTTCCACTCCCTCACGGCCACCTCAACCTTCCCTTTCCTGCTTAACGCGTCGGCCACAACATTGCCCTTGCCTGGGGTATAGGCAAGGGTAAAGTCAAAGGTCTTGCAGATACTCCACCCATCTCCTCTGTCTCGCATTCAAGTCCTTCGAGTAAAGATGTCCCGAAGGCTCTTGTGATCCGAGAACACTACAAACTTCTCCCCCAAGAGGTAGTGCTGCCAACTCTTCAGGGCAAAGATGACAGCCGCCAACTCAAGGTCATGGGTAGGATAATTCTGCTTGTGAGGCTTCAACTGCCTCGATCCATAGGCTACCACACTGTGCTCCTGCATAAGCACACACCCCAAACCAACCCGGGACGCATCGCAAAATACCTCATACGGAATATCCTCCCTAGGCAACCTCAACACAGGTGCAGTGGTCAAACGGGTTTTGAGAGTCTCAAACGCCTGCTGGCACCTGTCCGTCCACTCAAACTTCACACCTTTCCGAGTCAACGCCGTCATAGGAGCTGCCAAACGGGAGAACCCCTCTACAAAACGACGATAGTACCCCGCCAAGCCAAGAAAGCTACGGATCTCAAAAACGTTGGTTGGCCTCGCCCACGATGCCACAGCCTCAATCTTGGCTGGGTCCACCCTAACTCCCTCAGCTGACACCACATGGACAAGAAAGTGAACCTCCTGCAACCAAAACTCACACTTGCTAAACTTAGCAAATAGCTGCTGGTCCCTCAAGGTTTGCAACACTGTTGCCAAATGCTCCACATGCTCCCTCTCGGTCTTGGAATACACCAAGATATCATCAATAAACACCACCACAAACGAATCCAAGTATGGAGCAAAGACCTGGTTCATCAAATGCATGAACACCGCTGGCGCATTAGTGAGCCCAAAAGGCATCACTACCCACTCATAATGCCCATACCTGCACCGAAAAGCCGTCTTAGGGACGTCCTCCTCCCTAACCCTGAGCTGGTGATACCCCGACCGTAAATCTATCTTGGAAAACCACTGGGCCCCACTCAATTGGTCAAACAGGTCATCTATCCGAGGCAACGGATACTTATTCTTCACAGTCACTGCATTCAGCTTCCTGTAGTCGATGCAGAGATGAAGCATGCCATCTGCCTTCTTAGCAAAGAGCACCAGAGCACCCCAAGGTGAGGTACTCGGTCTGATATACCCCTAGCCCACCAACTCCTCGATTTGCCTCTGAAGCTCCCTCAACTCGGCTGGCCCCATACGATACGCTACTTGGGAAATCGGACCCGTCCCCGGCACCAACTCAATAGTGAACTCCACACTCCTCTTAGGTGGCAAACTCCTCAACTCTTCAGGAAAAACATCCTGAAATTGGTCTACAACAGCGGGCCACACCCTCTTTTCCACCTTCCCTTCCTCAGCAAAGGTCGGGGCTGCCAACCTATGGGTAATGGCACCCCACTGGTCCAACACTAGCCCGGCTCGACTCGCCTCACGATCCCACTCCCCTTGCAGGGTAAAAGAGATTCCTACAGGTGACACGAAGGATACACACCGCCGGTAACAGTCTATCTTGGCCTGGAAAGCCATAAGCCAATCCATACCCAAGATCAGGTCAAAAGTATGCAAAGGCATCACATGCAAGTCGAAGCTCAGCTCCACATCACCCATGGTTAACACATAATCGCGGCAAACATGTCGCACCTCAATCATACCTCCCACTGGAGACTCTACAACTAAGGGCCACTCCGCCTCAACACACGTTAACCCCAAGCCCTCAACTATAAGCTCAGCAATAAAAGAACGCGATGCACCCGTATCGAAAAGAAAAGAAGCAAGCATGCGGGAGATCAAAAGAGTACCTCTAACCACCGATGGTCCTACTCCCTCCTCTGCCAGCGAAAGTGGTAGCTCAGCCTCCTCCTGGGGCGTCGCATTCAGTGCAAACACCATCCCTTGGCCCATGCCACTGGTCGGCTCACTCACTGGGCGACTCCCGCCCTGACTGCCTCTGGCATCAGCCTGCTGTCGCTCTGGCCTCCCCTGAGGTCGGGTCTGACTGGATCCTGCCTGGCTGGCCTGCCACTGACGAGCTGGTCTCTCAGCTGGTGCACGGAAGCTAGCATCACTCCTCACGCTGGATGCCACACCCCCCGCTCCCCTGTTGCAACTCCTGCAAACCCGACGCAAATGGCCCTCTCGTCCACAGTTGTTGCATCGCCAGTCCTTCTTGGGGCACTCCCCCTTAAAGTGACCCTGCTCCCCATAGCAGTGACGACCGCTAGGTAGACCCCCAGATGGACCACCCTGTCTTCCGCCGCCAAAGGTGAACCTCCCGGGGTTCACAGATGTCTGACCCCGACTGCGAAAAGAACTGCTATCTCTCTCCTCCGTCTTGAGCCTCTTGGGCCCTGCATCTCGATCAGGCCCACTCTACAACTGGCGACCCTGATGGGCCTGCCTCCCATCATCCAGCTCTCTCTCAGCTATACGGGCCGTCTCCACAACCTCAGCATAGGTCTTCAAGCGTAGAATTGCCACCCTCTGCCTAAGGGCTGGCCTAAGGCCCAAAGTGAACTTGTGGGCCTTCAGGTCCTCCCTTGCCACGCTCTCGGGAGCAAACCTACTCAAGCTCCGGAACTCCCGCTCATACTCAGGTACCGTCCTGGATCCCTGCTTCAGGCTGCCGAATTCCTCCCTCTTCTGCCATCTCACTGATTCCGGGAAGAACTCATCATGGAAAAATTGCAAGAACTCCTCCCAAAGCATGAGTTGCACCGCACGGCTCCCCGCGACACTCGTCCACCACTCCAAAGTATCCCCCTCCAGCTGCCGAATGGCCAGTTGCACCTTATCCTCCTCCCGGGGCAGGAGAAAGGAGAACACATGCTCGATCTGCCTCAACCACTGCTCAGCTACCACGGGATCACCTTCCCCCTTGAATCGCGGAGGTTGTTCCTTTCGGAACCGTGTCACCATGTCATCCTCCACACGAATCGGTACACCACCCAGCGAACGCTCACGCTCATGAGGCAGCTCCCCTACTGGTGGTGGTGGTGGCACCACCTGCTGTGCTGCCATCTCACGGCGCACCTCCTCCCGAACCTCCTGTCGGATTCCCTCCCGTAGCTCTCGTAATTCTAGCCAGATGCCTTCTCGTAGCTGTGCCAGCAACAATGCATGCCCTCCAACGGACTGTCCCGCACCCGGACCCTCATGGGCAGATGACTCATCAGCCACTGCCCCGGACGCACGTGTCTCTCTCCTCGGCGGCATTCTTACTACATGAAGTAAGAAGCACAAACGTCAAAATGAATTTATAATCTATCACATCACTACCTCTACCCCACTAATCAATTCCTCTATCACATGACATTACACACATACATTATATCAATCACATTTCTCAGTTTGGTACGCATTGCCAAACAAATCAGAGTTGCACATTTCACACTTAATCATGTTATCCACAATTTCCACAGTTTAGCACCCCTTTCACAGCAAATGCAACTAGTGCCCTAATGCCAATGCATGTAAATCCTACCACAAGACTGGACTACCCTAAGTACACCTTGGAGGCTCAAAGAGGACCATGTTAATCAGGCATGTCCCTCCAGGCTCCTCCAAAGGACTTAGGATAACCAGCTCCGCCCACTACCCTAGGCCAACTAGACCATCCTCTGATACCATACTGTCACACCCCGAATTTCCGACCCGAGGAAACCGGTACGTGACTCCCCATTCACCCACACGGAGGGCAAAGGGGTTGGATTACTGGATGCCACACAAGCAAAACTAACAGTTACAATAAACAAACAAGCCACATCTTTATTTAATTTCAAACATCAAAGGGGTCACAAACCAACCATGTTCCATACTACAGTTCAATCCCTTATTACATTCCCCCCCCCCCCTTTGGGGTTACATAAATTATAAAATTACATTACTGAAGTAAACAGTAAAATGAAGAAGGTCTTGCACCTTGGTGTATCCACCTAACACCTATAAGTCCCTGGAAAACAAGCAAACACAGTAGGAGGGGTGAGCAACCACAGCTCAGTAGGGATCAAGTCTCCCCAACCCTTCCCATGTTCCTAGCGGCTACATGCATGTGCACAGGTGTAGTGACGTGGCAGTGTTAAGAAAATAAAACATTCCACACAAACGGGCGTAACCTCAGCCTCAGCCACACTGGCTAACAAACCACATCTCAAGCAAGTAATTTAACCGCCTCTTCAGGCCACTGATTTAACCGCCTCTCAGGCAAAGTAATTTAACTGCCTCTTCAGGCCACTGGTTTAACCGCCTCTCAGGCAAAGTAATTTAACCGCCTCTTCAGGCCAGATACCACAGTCATGCACACAATATACACCACGGTCACTCAGGCATAAAACCAAACATTTGGTGTGCACCCGTTCACAAGTGCACAAACCCAGCCATCCAGGCAATAGAACAAACACCCAGCATGCATGCATACACCAAATCACAAGTCCAGCCACACAGGCATATTATCAAACATGTACTAGGCATATACACACAGCAATATTCACACAGGCATTTCATCGAACATGTAACATGCACTGACCACCCAACAACAGAATCACACCAAAATGCCATTGAAGGCCAACATTCATATAGGAGGTCACACCTATATGAATTTACATATATATATATAATAGCAGGTATAGACCAAATTCCACCTAAGAACCCTAGGACAGAGAGGGATTAGCAAGAATAGAACCCATACCTCAAGTAAAACGCAACATAGCAATATTTTGTTCCCACGCCGAACGCCATCCGCCCACGAGACACCGACCACCCACGCAAGACGCCCGGCAGCAACCAGGAGCTCTCCTTCCCTCTCTCTCTCTCTCTCTCTCTCTCTCTCTCTCTCTCTCTCTCTCTCTGCGACGGCTGGTGGAGCAACAAACCCCTAAACCTAAAACAGAGGGGCTTCTCCTCCTTATATAGGCAACACAACATCAAAACGACGTAGTTTTGATGGAACAAGCTATGACCTTCCCATATCCATACACACCAAAATACTCACTATTTGAACTTGGTCCTTTAGGAAGAAATCATCAGCAAAACAAAAGGAAGACAACCATGCAAAAACATGCCTGCACGCGAAAAGCCCATCTCACGTGCATTCTCGCGTGCAGCTCCAAATGGCCTAGAATTTTTCCACAAGCCTTAGAACAACATTAGGAAGGCTCCCATGCAAAAATATCACTACACGTGAAAAGCCATTCTCACGTGCTCTCCTTATTGGGCTCAAACTTTGCCTCTTGCTTGCTCATCAACATACAAGATGATTTAGCCAAAGTGTGTGGAAAGAAAGACCCCTTAAAACCCAACAATTTCCACTCAAAAGGCCACCCGCAAACACGGGTCATTACATGATGTAATAATTAATGTAGCGAAAAAAGAGAAGAAAAAAAGAGAGAAAGGTAAGTGCGGAAAAAATGAGTGAAAAAAAAACAAAACAAAACAAAAGACAAAGAGAGAAAAAAAAAAAAGGAAAAGGAAAAAGGAGAGCTTTTTATTTTCTTGTGAATGTCACTCCTCACGCACCTTCATTTTTATTTATGTTTGTTTTCTTTATGCAAACTTATTTTAAAAAAAACACAAAAAAAAAATCAAAAAAAAAAGAGAGGTTTTCTTGGCTTTTGAAATCAAAAAAAGGTAATAAAAGCATTTTGATGTTAGCGGGAATTTTTTTTCTTTTTGAAATTTTTGTCGAACTCTTTAGATAAATATTTTAGGATTTAATTAGTCTTATAGGATCATTCTTTTAAAACGCTCCAACTTTTAGGATCTCTCTTAGACTTTTAGGTAATTTGATTTAATTCAATTTTAACAAATGATGTAGAACAATAAAATGAGAAGAAATTGTAGGCTCTCACACAAAATGAAATAAATGTATGTTTGAACAAGCGAAAATTAGAATAAAAAGTTAAAACAAATTAGAAACCTCTAAACTCCTAAGATAGGTACCGAAAGGGCGTTGTGGGGGTGTCAATCCTTCCCCGCGCATAACAAACTCCCAAACCCAGCTTTGGCAACGTAGACTATTTTTAGGTGACCAACTGCACTCCAAAAACAGTTAGTGGCGACTCTGTTCTTTTTCATTACCATTCGGGTGAAGGGTGGGAGAACCACATCTCCAAAAGCGGGTTCCCCCCCGGACGAAATCCGGTGATGACAATTATTATTGTTACTAATATTATTTATATATCACATTTAAAGTATATACACTAATTATATACACATAGTAACAATAATTATCTATGACATATATTATTATCAACGAACTCCCTGATATCAGTTATTTTAGATACTCAACAATTATCATATTACTTATGTTATATATGATATGTATATATATAGTTACATAATTGTCACAATATATATATATATATATATATATATATATATATATATATATGCATTTATAAATTATAATCAATAAGTAACAACTTGAATATCAAGTAGTAATAATTTAAATAATACAATTATCATTGGTAATAAATGATAACCCATTAGTGAAAACCTAATTAATATAACAATATAACATAGTTATCATATTATTTTTGTTATAAGTAATACAATATTATGAAAAGTCTTGTTTCTCAAACTTGTTTTTCTTAATGTAATTAAAACTTATTTTTGTTATAAGTAATACAATAATATGATTATTTTTGTATAATACTAGCTATTGAATGTAAGTGTCTATATACGTGTGTATATATATATATATATATATATATATATATATATTTCTTTGGTATGATAAGTATATATATATTATTATAATTATAACTAATGTTATTAGTTAATTAAACAATATTAACAAGTTTGATATACTAAGAAATATATGGTGAGAGTGAATTTTGACTTTTGATAGTATGTATTTCATATTTGGGTTAAAAGCTTAAGTAATAAATCATGTAAATGATATTACAAGTTCATATATAAATATATTTATTGATCAAATAATACTCAATTTGATCATTTAGTATTAAATTCAACATATTGATAATTTTAAAACTAAATTTCAATCAAATTAATATTATTAGTATCTCTAATTTATTTTATGTGTGACACAAGTCATTCACGGTGAGATTAAGTTTTGACTTTTTTGACATTTGATAGTATGTATTTCATATTTGAATTAAAAATAATAAAATATGTAAATGATATTAGTAATTTAAATATTAATATATTTTCAATTAAATAATATTTGAGTGGATCACATAATCATAAATTAACTTATTAATAAATTTAAAACTAAATTTGTATCTAATTAATTTGCATTTTATATCAAAATAATATTAATACATTTAGTTTTTATTAATATATATATACTTTGTAATTACTTTTTTAAAAAAAAATAAAGTATGCACTCTTTATTATTATTATTATTATTATTATTATTATTATTATTATTATTATTATTATTATTATTATTATTATTATTATTATTATTTATATGTAATATGATAAGTATATATATTATTTATATAAATTTAAACTATAAAATAGAGTTAGCCTGATGGTTTGGCAGCTACATATGTAAGGAGAAGGTCATGTGTTGAAAATTTAATGGAAGCATTATATTTTACTGATTTTTTGGGTGGCTGGGCGGGATGGGGGCGCGTGGGCACGGGCGTGGGCTGACTGGGGCGCACGATGTGGGCATGGTCTTGTCACGCCCCCGAATTCCAGGGAACCCGGAACCGGGTACATGACTTCCCCTTGCCCGCACCCGAAAGGTCAAGGGGTTGGTGACTAGCACCAATAGAGACTACACCGCGGGTGCCGTCTCAAATATGCAACCCCGTACGATCATACATCAAGGGTAATCCTGTACTTTCCCATATATCATCATGCACACATTAAGTCAAACAATCATACTTGACATCACATCACAAACAAGATGCAAATACAACTGTCCACGGACCCATGTCCGGGATACAAACATAATACGAATACGGAATACGAATACGTAATACGATCGCATCATACATCGAGTAGTGGGCACGTCCTCTTGGAAGAAAGTCCTCCACTAGTCTCGGGTCACACCTGAAAAAGGTAAACAACAAGTAGGGGTGAGCGACAAGCTCGCTGGGTGACCCCGACACTCCACATCATGCAAACATACAAGTCTATACTACATGCTCGTGTACTGCACCGTGTAGTGTGCACAATCATCAGGGACTCGCCTGCAAACAAACATCAGGACCTAGCTTGCCCACACAGACGGCTTGTCCACGATCCTCACTAGGATCCCACTCAGGGCACTCGGCCCTACCACAAGGCTTATATGCCCAGGACACGGTCGCCACACCGGCCTGCCATCGGTGCATATGCCTGCCATGTCAACCACATAGCACCATCGGTGCATCACGGTGAGAACCCAAACAAGTCACGGAGTCCATGCCCCAATACCCCACATCAACATACTAACATAAGTATGGCATGTCATTCTCGACATTTCCTTTGGAACTGTAGCCAGTCTCCACAAGTAAATCCTCAATCCTTGATTTATGAAGGAAGTACCCATAGCAGCTATTTTCTTGAAATTAAAAGTCCCGGCATTGGGTTCCCATAGCATAAATAAGATAATCTGATTTTTGGGGATTTTTCTGAGATGTCTAACCCCACTTTCCAAAAATTCACCACTACGAACTTTTGGGTTTTTCCGAGATTTTACACTAAATCCCAAATTTCACATTTTTAAATAATAGGAATTAATTTTTCTAGTATTTTTCTTTGAATCCAAATGGGGGTATTTCGTTATTTACATTGTAACTTAAGTACAATACTTAAAATGTGTAGATGGGTATAGGTTGCAATGTAAATAGGTCCAGTCCAGTCAATCTGTATTTCGAATCTGCCAGTGAAACTACATTTTCGAATTTGCATTTCGAATCTGTATTTTCGAATCTCTTTTCGAACTGCCTTCGACCCTCGAACCTACACTCGAACTACCTTCGAAAACTACCTTCGAAGTACCCATGAACTGCCTTCGAAACTCCCCTTCGAAGTACCTTCGAACCTTCGAAACGACACTCGAAAATTTCACATCCGACACTTGAAATTACACTACATCGAACCTACCTTCGAACCTTCGAACCTTCGAACCTTCGAAACTGCACATTCGAAATTTTCAATTTCCAGTCGATCTCATCGGCTGTTCTCTACCCAGTTCACGACGATTCGTTTCATCATCGTTTTTCACTGTTTCTCGTCTGGATTCAACCTGAATCTCATAAAACTCATACCTAATACTATATATTAGGTTTTAAATCACGTCTTACCCCTCGAACGCATTTAAATACAAGATTCAACCCAAAATTGGTTTTTCCCCAATTTCTAGGGTTCAACACGAATTTGCATGATTTCATCAAATTCTTACATGTTAATCCAAAAAAACAGCAAGAAAAGGGTGAAGAATCAAGGGAACACCTACCTGGAATGATTTTTGATGCTTGAACGAGCTCAAAACGCCCCAAATCGCCAAGGCCTCCAAGCTTCCTTCTCTCTTTCTCTCTCTAAGCTCTCCAACGCACGCACCAATAATTGGAAAATTAAAGAGATAAGGCGGTTCTTAATTATATATATATCCGGTGCCAATAATTGGCCTCCCAAAGAATAATTGACCCGAACGCAATAATTGACCTCCCGAGGTCACGAACTCCAAATTGAGTCAAATTCTTACGCAAAACGCTCAAAATAATGAGCACAACATTGTTCAGATATTATCACACTCAAATGACTGCTCAAACGCAAAGTCAACCAATAAACCCCAAAAAGTCAACAATCGGGTCAAACGGGGCCCCGACTCGAAATTGGGCCCAAGTACAGTCAAAATGCTCGCATTGACGGCTACACTACCGTCCTGATAGTTACATTCCCATAGAATGACTATCTCTCAAAACTACCCAAATACGAGTCTTTACATCCTCCCCACCTTAGGACTTTTCGTCCTCGAAAATAAAACACAAGCCCAAAAGACATAGCAAAATCCAAGCTCAAGCACCGCACAACAACAAGACACAAAAAAATATGATCATCAACATGATCACCAACCACACAGTGCAATGCAACTCACAACAAGCCAAAAAGGCTCACACGATGCCAGGATGCCAACCAACAAACAACAAGCTAAACCACATCTCAAACAACATATGCAAAACAAATGCATAAAACATAACTCATACCTCAGGGAAGGTCCTCACATCCGCCCCACCTCGGGACTGATCGTCCTCGAACGGCTTCAGGATGAAGAACCCGCATCTGGCTCTCTTTTTCCCAAGTCTGCTCCTCCATGCCTCGGTGTCGCCATAACACCCGAACTAGTGGGATTGTCTTGCCTCGCAAGACCTGGTCCCGCCTGTCCAAAATCCGTGTCCGGCATCTCAACAACGGCACCATCATCGCCCAAGTCTATCTCGCGATAGTCCAACACATGAGAAGGATCTGGGTGATACCGTCGCAACCGAGACACATGGAACACATCATGTACTCGAGCCAACTCCGGTGGCAAAGCTAACCGATAAGCCACTGCGCCCACGGTGGCAACAATCTCAAATGGCCCCACAAAACGAGGGGAGAGTTTGGATCCACGTCCAAACCTCCGATGCCCTCGACGCGGCGAAACCCGCAAAAATACACGGTCACCCACCTCAAACCGCAAGGGTCGACGCCTCGGTCCGCGTAGGACTTCGCGCTACTTGCGTGTCGCAAGATACGCCGTCTAATCAACCGCACTATCTCCGTGGTTTCTCGAACCATATCGGGACCGAGAACCGCTGTCTCTCCCGTCTGTGCCCAACACAAGGGTGATCTACAAGGCCGCCCATACGGCGCCTCATATGGAGCCATCCCAATCGTGGCTGATAACCGTTGTTGTAAGAGAACTCCACCAAAGGAAGGTGAGTCTCCCAACAACCTCCAAAATCTAGGACACAGGCACGCAACATATCCTCGAGCGTCCGAATCGTCCGCTCGGGCTGGGCCATCCGTCTGCGGATGAAAGGCCGTCCTGAGGTTCACCCTAGTGCCCAAAGCTCGTGTAATCGTCTCTCCAAAACCGAGAGGTGAACCTCGCATCCCGATCAGATACAATAGATAATGGGACTCCATGCAACCGCACAATAACATCAATATACCTCGTCCCAAAGTCCTCACTGGGTCTGTCTCTCGAATCGGAATAAAATGCGCCGATTTGGTCAATCGGTCCACAATAACCCATATAGTGTCGTGTCCCCTGGAACGAGGAAGTCCAATGACAAAATCCATGGTCACGTGGTCCCATTTCCACTCGCACCGGCAAAGATCAGAACTTACCAGCTGATCTCAGGTGCTCTGCCTTGACCTGTTGACAGGTCAAACACCTCCTCACAAAATCAGCAATGGCCTTCTTCAGGCCTGGCCACCAATACTGCCTCCTCACGGCATGGTACATCTTGGTCCCACCAGGATGTACAGCTAACCTCGACTGGTGAAATTCCCGAAGAACCTCCTCCTGAAGAGAAGTGGGAACTATCAGGCGACCCCTATACCTCAATATATGCTCGCATCCTCGGTCCAATCGGAAGATGCCTGCCCCGTCTGGATCTTGTCTCCGATGACCTCACAATCAATGTCCCCCACTGATCCTCTATGATCCTGCGCCGCAACTCAGGGATCATGACAACAACACCGAGGGTCCCTCGCCCCTCACTGGTCACCATTTGCAACCTCATCGCTGCTAACCGACCCATCATCTCCCATTCTTTAATGGCACAATGGGCCACCACGGCCCTGCTTCTTCCTACTCGAGCATCTGCCACCACATTACCCTTCCCAGGGGTATACATCATATCAAACCGAAACCGTTGCAGGTACTCCACCCACCGTCTCGCCTAAGGTTCAGGTCTCGCCGAGAGAAGATATATCTGCAAGCTCTTGTGGTCCGTATACACCACAAACTTCTCCCCAAGGAGATAATGCTGCCCGCCTCTTAAGTGCAAAGATCACTGCAGCCTAACTCCAAATCATGCGTGGGATAGCTCCGCTCATGTGGTCTCAACCGCCTAGACCCATAAGCAATCACCTGCCGAGTCCGCATCAACACACAACCAAGTCCCACCCTGGAAGCATCACAATACACCTCGAAAGGCACACCCTCCTGTGGAAGAATCAAGATAGGTGCCGAGGTCAATCGTGCCTTCGGCTCCATGAAAGCACTCTCACACGCATCAGACCAAATGAAAGGAACTCCCTTCCTAGTCAAGTGTGTCATAGGAGCTGCCAACCGGGAAAAATCCTCCACGAACCTCCGATAATAGCCTGCCAAACCAAGGAAGCTACGAATCTCAAACACATTCGTGGGCCTCTTCCACGACATGACTGCCTCAATCTTCTCAGGATCCACTGTGATACCCTCCGAAGATACCACATGCCCCAAGAAGTGCACCTGTTGCAACCAGAAGTCACATTTTGTGAACTTCGCGTACAATCGATGCTCCCGCAAGGTCTGCAACACAACCTGCAAGTGCTCCTCATGCTCCCTCTTGGTCGCTGAATAGACCAAAATATCGTCAATGAACACCACAACGAACATATCTAAATATGGAGCAAACACCTGGTTCATCAATCCCATAAACACTGTTGGAGCATTCGTGAGCCCAAACGGCATCACAAGCCACTCATAATGCCCATAGCGACAACTAAACGCGGTCTTAGGGATATCCGCCTCCCTAACCCTCAACCGATGGTATCCAGATCTCAAATCTATCTTGGAAAACCATCTCGCACCTCGAAGCCGATCGAACAGGTCATCGATCCTCGGCAATGGATACCTGTTCTTCACGACACCTGGTTCAACTTCCAGGTAGTCTATACACGACCGAAGTGAACCATCCGCCTTCTTGGCGAACAACACTTGGAGCACCCCACGGTGAGCTACTCCGCCTGATAAAGCCTCGCGCCAATAGGTCATCTATCTGTCTCTTGAGCTCTCTAAGCTCGTCGGTGCCATCCTAGAGGCCGCTAACCTGATCGGTGTTGTCCCTGGCAACAACTCGATCGAAAACTCTACCTCCCTCACGGGTGGTAAACCGACCAAGTCCTCGGGAAACACATCCGGGAACCGATCTACAATGGGTGGCAAAACAGCCTTCCCCTCTCTCCCTCCTGTCAACCAACGTCAAGTCGCTAACTAGTGGGTCACATCACCCCACCCATGCCTCAAAGGTCCCAACCTGCATGCCTCCTCGGTCCACTCACCCACAAAGACACCCCGCGTGCCCTCTGGTGTGAGAAACGTCACACGCCGTCGAAAACAATCAATCTTGGCTTCCACGGAGACCAACCAGTCCATACCCAGGATAACATCAAAATCATCTAACTCCATGACATACAAATCACACAACAGTTAACACCCCCAAGTGTTACCTGACAAGCACGACGGATACTCTCAAGTATCACAATTCCACCCAAAGGTGAAGCAACCATCGAGACCGACTCACTGTCTCTCCGGTCTAACTCCAAGCCAACCACCGTAGCATACGAAATAAAAGAATGGGTAGCACCAGTATCAATCAAAACTGAACAAATAGTATGAGAAATGATAATGGTACCTCTCACCACTGAAGGTCCTGCTCCTGCCTCGTCCACTGGTGGAACCTCTGCCTCTCTACTGGTAAGGGCAAAAGTCCTCCCTCGTGGTCCACTACCACTAGCCTGGCCCATTGGGGCCTTGCCCCGCTGATCAACATGACCCTGTGCCTCCCGCCGAGGCCGCCGTCCGCAGTCGCGTCTGCGTGCTCTGCGCCGGCAGACCGACCTCCGAGACGGAGCCCCACTCCTCTGTCCGTGATCTCTCGGACGAGGGCCTACACCGCTGGTTGAGCTAAGGGTAACACATTCCCTAGCTCCATGCCCCACTTTCCCGCATCGGAAGCAGGTCATCTTTTTCCTTGGGCAGTCTCTCGAGACATGCCCGGTCAAACCACAACTCCAACAGGTACCTGGCCTCCTACTGGCTGAACTCTCACAGGGTCCCACCGCCTGGCTAGAAACTCTCTGCACCTGCCTCCTCTCAGGCTGAGCGGCACCGCTCTCCCCACTCTGCCTCTTCTTGCTCGGACCTGCCGAACCGCCCGGCCTCTCGGGCTCTCGCCTGATCCCGACCTCGCTCAATAATGATCGCCTTGTCGACCGCCTCCCGGTAGCTGGTCAATCGCATCGGTTCCAGTGTCTTTTCAAAGATGGCCTCAAGCCCTGAATGAAGTCCTGCGTCTTCCGGCCTTCCTTTTCCCAAGACTCCAGAGCAAACCGCCCCAAATCTGCGAAGGCTTGCACATACTCACCCACGGCCATGCTACCCCGCACAAGCTCATAATACTCTCTACGTCGAGCATACCGCAACGAGCTGGGAAAATACTCCCCAAAGAAGCGCTCAACAAACTCTCTCCACTCATCCGATCGCCATGGACAGCTCTAGTGGATTCCCACCACCTGCGTGGGATACCCAACAGATAGTGCGTCGCCACGCGCACCCGCTCCTCATCCTGGCACCCCAATCATCTCAAAGATGTCCTCTGTCCATCTAATCCGGTCCTCGGCTACCTCAGGCCGTGAACCATCCTCAAAAGTCCTGGGTGCATGTTTCAAAAACGTGCAGCCCAATCCACTCCTCGTCGTGCCGGCTCTATCACGACCTCCTGGTGGTGCACATCCTGCACCACCCTCGCCTCCTGGCCGAGGGCCGTGGTGGCCGCCGAGGCCGCTTGCTCCTCTTCGGCTCATCCACCTCTCTAGCCATATCCCTCATCGAGCCCTGCATACCCTGCATGGCCTCCTGCAATCGAATCAATACCTGAGCCAAATCAGGTCCCACAACGGGAGCCGACGATCTCTGCTGCGGGCTCTGCTTGCCCCTGGTGCCCCGACTCTATCGTGGGCTCCTCTCGCCGGGCCTTGGCCTCGGACAACTCTCCTCGGTGGTGCCATCACACCGGCCACAACAACAAACAACAAACGATCAATAAGACAAACAACCATCAAAGGCACAACCGACTTGTAGGTTCTCACCACACGACCCGTAGGTCCATACCATGCATATAGCATCGTGTCCCCCATCAGGGTACACCACATGACCCGTAGGTCCACAACCATGCATATAGCATCGTGTCACCCCATAGGGTACACCACATCCAGTCCCGGCTCTCACGGCCACGTGCCATCCCGGCACCACATACGAGCACATCACACACAAAGACAATCTAGTGCCCTATATGCACACAATCATACCACTAGCAATGCACCCTATGTATGCTCCTAGGATGATCTAACCGACACCAACATAACCTAGAATACCCGTAAGGACTGCGTTGATCGGGCGCCCCCCTTACGCTTTTCCAAGTCACATGGAATCAATTAACCACCCCTCACTAACCTAGGTCCACTAGACCATGCTCGATACCAACTTGTCACGCCCCCGAATTCCAGGGAACCCGGAACCGGGTACATGACTTCCCCTTGCCCGCACCCGAAAGGTCAAGGGGTTGGTGACTAGCACCAATAGAGACTACACCGCGGTGCTTGTCTCAAATATGCAACCCCGTACGATCATACATCAAGGGTAATCCTGTACTTTCCCATATATCATCATGCACACATTAAGTCAAACAATCATACCGACATCACATCACAAACAGGATGCAAATACAACTGTCCACGGACCCATGTCCGGGATACAAACATAATACGAATACAAAATACAGAATACGAATACGATCGCATCATACATCGAGTAGTGGGCACGTCCTCTTGGAAGAAAGTCCTCCACTAGTCTCGGGTCACACCTGAAAAAGGTAAACAACAAGTAGGGGTGAGCGACAAGCTCGTAGGTGACCCCGACACTCCACATCATGCAAACATACAAGTCTATACTACATGCTCGTGTACTCGTGCACTATGTAGTGTGCACAATCATCAGGGACTCGGCCTGCAAACAAACATCAGGACCTAGCTTGCCCACACGGACAGCTTGTCCACGATCCTCACTAGGATCCCACTCAGGGCACTCAGGCCTACCACAACGCTATATGCCCGGACACGGTCGCCACACCGGCTCGCCATCGGTGCATATGCCTGCCATGTCAACCACATAGCACCATCGGTGCATCACGGTGAGAACCCAAACAAGTCACGGAGTCCATGCCCCAATACCCCACATCAACATACTAACATAAGTATGGCATGTCATTCTCGACATTTCCTTTGGAACTGTAGCCAGTCTCCACAAGTAAATCCTCAATCCTTGATTTATGAAGGAAGTACCCATAGCAGCCTATTTTCTTGAAATTAAAAGTCCCAGGCATTGGGTTCCCATAGCATAAATAAGATAATCTGATTTTTGGGGATTTTTCCGAGATGTCTAACCCCACTTTCCAAAAATTCACCACTACGAACTTTTGGGTTTTTCCGAGATTTTACACTAAATCCCAAATTTCACATTTTTAAATAATAGGAATTAATTTTTCTAGTATTTTTCTTTGAATCCAAATGGGGGTATTTCGTTATTTACATTGTAACTTAAGTACAATACTTAAAATGTGTAGATGGGTATAGGTTGCAATGTAAATAGGTCCAGCCGATCAATCAGTATTTCGAATCCGGTGAAACTACATTTTCGAATTTGCATTTCGAATCAGATTTTCGAATCTCTTTTCGAACTGCCTTCGACCCTCGAACCTACACTCGAACTACCTTCGAAAACTACCTTCGAAGTACCCATGAACCGCCTTGAAACTCCCCTTCGAAGTACCTTCGAACCTTCGAAACGACACTCGAAAATTTCACATCCGACACTTGAAATTACACTACATCGAACCTACCTTCGAACCTTCGAACCTTCGAACCTTCGAAATCGCACATTCGAAATTTTCAATTTCCAGTCGATCTCATCGGCCGTTTCTCTACCCAGTTCACGACGATTCTTGTTCATCATCGTTTTTCACTGTTTCTCGTCTGGATTCAACCCGGAATCTCATAAAACTCATACCTAATACTATATATTAGGTTTTAAATCACGTCTTACCCCTCAGAACGCATTTAAATACAAGATTCAACCCAAAATTGGTTTTTCCCCAATTTCTAGGGTTCAACACGAATTTGCATGATTTCATCAAATTCTTACATGTTAATCCAAAAAAACAGCAAGAAAAGGGTGAAGAATCAAGGGAACACCTACCTGGAATGATTTTTGATGCTTGAACGAGCTCAAAACGCCCCAAATCGCCAAGGCCTCCAAGCTTCCTTCTCTCTTTCTCTCTCTAAGCTCTCCAACGCACGCACCAATAATTGGAAAATTAAAGAGATAAGGCAGTTCTTAATTATATATATATACCGTTGCCAATAATTGGCCTCCCAGCAATAATTGACCCGAACGCAATAATTGACCTCCCGAGGTCACGAACTCCAAATTGAGTCAAATTACTGTCAAAACGCTCGAAATAACGAGCACAACATTGTTCAGATATTATCACACTCAAATGACTGCTCAAACGCAAAGTCAACCAATAAACCCCAAAAAGTCAACAATCGGGTCAAACGGGGCCCCGACTCGAAATTGGGCCCAAGTACAGTCAAAATGCTCGCATTGACGGCTACACTACCGTCCTGATAGTTACATTCCCATAGAATGACTATCTCTCAAAACTACCCAAATACGAGTCTTTACAGGTCTGGTGGGGCACAGGTGCGGTTGGGCATGTGGGGACTGGCTAGGTGGTGACGAGGAATACCCCTGGGGTGGGTAGACGGGATGGGGGATGCTTGCCCTGTCCCTGTCCCGTATTCCGGCGGAGCAAAATATATTCGCCCAGCCTCATGTCCCGTTAAATTTTTAAAAAATCCACCCCATTTAGGGTGGGGCGGATCAGATCCCCGCAGGGAGCAAATTGACATTCCTGGTCACAATTGCTTTCCACAAATATTTTTTAATTTTATAAATTTAAATAACTTTTTACTTTCATATATAAACATATATTATAATGGATTTTTTAACTTACTATATATATGATTAAAATAATATTTTATATTATTTGTTTATTTAATAATAATTTTTTATAATTTAATATTAAATAAATATTAAAGTTATAGGAAAGTAAAAGGTAAGAAAAATATTTTATATGCAATTTAATAAATATAAAAAATAAAGGATGCTTCGTCCGATAAACACCGTACAAATATATATGTTATGTTTGGTTACGGTTTCCATTTTTTGTTTTCAAAAACCGATTTTAAAAATTATTTTTTTGTTAAATTGAGAATGAATTATTGTTTGGTCACGGTTTTTCGTTTTTGTTTTAGTTTTTTTTTTTGTTGAGGTCGTGTAGCCGGCGTGGAGGTCGTGTAGCGGGAGGGCGTCGCAGTGACGTGGGGGCATTGCAGCCGGATTGCTCGTAGATCGCGCTGGGGGAGGCCAGGATGCCGCGCACGGGGGATGCCAGTGGAGGCCAAGAGATGCCGCGGATCGCGCGCGAGCTGGGGAGGAGATCGCACCGGGGGGGGGGTCGAGTGCGCGGGGAGGGGATTGTACCGGGGGGGATTGGATCGCGTGCGCAGGGAGCATGCCGCTGCGCAGGGTTAGCCGAGTGGGGGCAGCGTGCAGCGGCATTCATCGAAAAACACTTGAGTACAGAGTACAGCAAAATGAAAACAGCCTAAATGTGTTTTCATTTTTCGGTAATAAAAAATAACTTGTTTCGGAAAACAAAAAGTAAAAATGAGTGTCAAACAAAAATATGAGTGTTTTCTGTACTTGAGTACAGAAAACAGGGGCATCAAAAGTAAACAAAAGAGCACCGGCAGGCGGCAGCGGTATCATCGAACATCATGTTCGGTGAAAGTAAAAAACTGCAGCATTGGCATATCAAAAGTTAAATCCGTAACTTTGAGCTACAGTAATATTATCATTCTCGCCAAATTTGGCGAGGTCCCGTAGCATCATCAAAGCCTCGCGTTCGCGCAAAACGGGTGGATGGATCGTCGCCGGGCTGGAGGGGGATGGATTGATGTTGCCGGGCGGGCCGTGGGGGGCAGATGGGGGTCACTGGACGGAGGTCGGGGATGGATCGCCAGGCGGGGAGAGGGGGGGGGATGGGTTGCCGGGCAGGGAGAGAAGAGGGGGGGGGGGGGGGGGATTGCTTGCCGGGTGGGGAGAGGGGGGGAGGGGGGGGATTGCTTGCCGAAACACCATTTCTTCTCTCCGAAAATGACAGAAGAAGATCGGCGAGACTTCAAACAACACAAGCAATGAAGCGAAGGAGACTTACAAGTCAAAACATTAATGGCATCCAAAATTGCAGGTTTAGGAAGAAAGGAAGGCACGACAGGAAGGAAACATCAAACGGATGAGGAATTACTTGGACCTTCGTTTGCTTAAACTGGGAATGGTTTCAGAGCTAAGCAACCATTTTGTTTCAAACACCCAGAAATTCAACGACTTGGGTTCAAAACAACAGAGGTCTAGGGAAAAAGAAAAAAGATAAAGGGAAAAATCGATCTATGTAGCTCTATTCTCACCACTTGGGTTCAAGAATTTTACTTTCTATTTCACGTTCTTGCCTCTCTCTCTCTCTCTCTCTCTTTATATATATATATATATATATATATATATATGTGTGTGTGTGTGTGTGTTCAGGCGAGAAACCCAGATGTGGCAGAAGCAGTCCAATAGATCCTCTTTCAGGGAATCAGTCAAGTCTCTGGAAGCGGATATAAATCATACCAATCGCCTGCAAGCTCCTTTCAGTCCCTCTAAAATCTCAAATCTTATTTTGTACTTTTAGTTGAAAGTTGTTACCTTTTTTTTTTTGCGCGCGCGGGATGTTGGGTGGGTCGCAGTTGAGTATATTTTGTATATAGATAGTTATAGAATTTTGTGTTTAGCTATGATAAGCATTCTTGAAATTTATTGTATATCTGCACTTGGGTAATTTATAATTTTACACCTGGTTTGGAGATTTGTGTTTTTGTTGGATTTTGCAGGGTAGCTTCCATTTCCAGAAGTTGCAGTTGTGATTGTATCCAGATGAGGTTATCTTATAGCCCTTTTGCTCCTTTTATCGTATTCTTGATTGAATGGATGGACTTCAATTGCACAGACATCCTGTCAACTTATCTAGACCTCCTCTATTTACTTGTGTACAAGGTGGGCTCGTGCTCTTCATGCATTCTGTTCATGTATCAAGGCTTCTACTTCTTCTTCATGCATTCTGTTCAATTGAAAACCTGCCTCTCATTGTGCCTAAACCCTCTGGCGTATCAGTATCTGACTACATGATCTAGCTGCTTCATAGCAGCTGCATATAATTTTACTAACTAGAGTAGAGACCCCTAGGAACTGACTGTAGCCAAGTTAACTTCTCCAGCTAATGGGTTTCGCTATTTCAGACTGACAGAGTACACAGCCACAATTATGGGTGAAATCCCTAAATCAGCTAGTTTGGACATGGAAGAATATGACCAAAAGGCCTGATCAACGTCGCCGGGGGAGGGAGGTGATGGGGTTGATGTTTGGTTGGGGGGGTCAATGTCGCCCGGGGAGGGAGGGCATGGGGTCGACGGTGCAGGCGGAGGGGTGGATCGACGGCACAGGTGGAGGGAAGGGATGGGGTCGATGTCTGGTTGGGGGGGGGGGGGGGGGGGGTTCAACGTCGTCGGGGGAGGGACGGGATGGGGTTGACGTTGCCGGGGGGAGGAGGGGGGGGTGGGATCGACGAATTGTTGGGAGAGGGGGTGTCGACATTGGGCAGGAGAGAGAGAGAGAAAAAGGATTTGGCGTTTTGATGCATCCAATGCTAAAGATTTAGCATCATCTAAATTATGAAAAAGTAATTTTTTTTCATCAAATTTAAATATTGGGTCGAGTAAGCCGATGCCAATACTAAGTTATCAATAATTATTTTGAGTCGGATTAATTCACCGGATTCAGAGCCGGATCTATGTGGCCGATGACGTGTGACAACATGGTGGCAGTCGATCGTGGCAGGGATGAAAATATTAATCCGACGTGGCAGGGATAGAAAATATAATCGAAGACATTATTTTCGGATCCCGCTCTCACTTTTCCCTTTCCCGCTCTTCCCGCTCTCCTTTTTTGAGGCTCCATTTTCCCTGAATCTGCAACATAGAAAGCAATTCCAAAACTGCAACACAGAAAGCAATTTCGACTTGATCATTAGTGAATCCCTTGATTTTATGATTTTAATTATGTATCAATTTCTTTCAATCGATGTGTTTTTATTTGTCACTTGACACTTCATAAGGACATTCATCCGTTCGAGAAGATTTATTTCGAAAATATTTATTGCTTGGTTATTGATTATTTTGGATAATTAATGCAAGATAAAAGTACATTAATTTCTATGTCATTGGTTTATAAATTGCACATGTTTACAAATAATTATGAAGGATAAAAGTGCATTAATTGCTATGGTTTACAAATAATTATTAAGGATAAAAGTGCATTAATTGATATGTCGTTGGTTTAAAAAGTGTGCACGTTTAAAACTAAATAAGAAGGATAGAACTGCATTAATTCTTATGTCGTTAGTTTAAAAATTGGATAAAACTACCGGATCTTGCTATGTCGTTAGTAAAAGAATTTAATGTCTATAAAATTGGGTGAAGTTTATAAACTGCATATATATATGGCCATTTATTATTTTGTATGTTGTTGGTGTTGGTTTTATCATTGTAATTGCTATTATATTTGTAGGCCATGGTTGCAATAGATGAAATGCTTAATATGGAAGATGACACAATATGTAATATTGCTGGTAATGAGATTGCAGTAAGTGATGGTGATGATGTTGTAAAGACTCGTATTTGGGTAGTCTTGAGAGATAGTCATTCTATGGGAATGTAACTATCAGGACGGTAGTGTAGCCGTCGATGTGAGCATTTTGACTGTACTTGGGCCCGATTCCAGTCGGGGCCCGTTTGACCCGATTGTTGACTTTTCGGGGTCTATTGGTTGACTTTGCGTTTGAGCGGTCATTTGGGTGTACTAATATCTGTGTAGTATTGTGCTCGTCATTTCGAGCGTTTTGACTGTAGTTTGACTCAATTTGGAGTTCGGGACCTCGGAGGTTAATTATTGACTGGGTCAATGGTTGACTAGGTCAGTTGACTGGTAAAAATATAAATAGGGGAAAGAGAGCTTCCACGTTACGTTTTAGCATTTCTCTGCGTTGGAGAGCTTAGAGAGAGAAAGAGAGAAGGAAGCTTGGAGGCCTTGGCGATTTGGGGCGTTTTGAGCTCGTTCAAGCATCAAGAATCATTCCAGGTAGGTGTTCCACTGATTCTTCACCCTTTTCTTGCTTTTTTCCTGGATTAACATGTAAGAATTTGATGAAATCATGCAAATTCGTGTTGAACCCTAGAATTTGGGGAAAAACCAATTTTTGGTTGAATCTTGTATTTAAATGCGTTTTGAGGGGTAAGACGTGAATTAAAACCTAATATATAGTATTAGGTATGAGTTTTATGAGATTCCGGGTTGAATCCAGATGAGAAACAGGTGAAAAACGATGATGAACAGAATCGTCGTGAATGGTAGAAAACACCTGATGAGATCGATTGGAAATTGAAAATTTCGAATGTGCAGTTTCGAAGGTTCGAAGGTTCGAAGGTTCGAAGGTAGGTTCGATGTAGTGTAATTTCAAGTGTCGGATGTGAAATTTTCGAGTGTCGTTTCAAGGTTCGAAGGTACTTCGAAGGGGAGTTTCAAGGCGGTTCATGGGTACTTCAAGGTAGTTTTCGAAGGTAGTTCGAGTGTAGGTTCGAGGGTCGAAGGCGCGTCAAACGAGATTCGAAAATCAGATTCGAAATGCAAATTCGAAAATGTAGTTTCACTGGCGATTCGAAATACAGATTGACTGGACTGGACCTATTTACATTGCAACCTATACCCATCTACACATTTTAAG
Source organism: Taxillus chinensis (assembly GCA_023512835.1). Lineage (NCBI taxonomy): Eukaryota > Viridiplantae > Streptophyta > Magnoliopsida > Santalales > Loranthaceae > Taxillus > Taxillus chinensis. The sequence goes on along the minus strand of CM042084.1, from coordinate 15,154,570 downwards.
TATTGTACTTAAGTTACAATGTAAATAACGAAATACCCCCCATTTGGATTCAAAGAAAAATACTAGAAAAATTAATTCCCACTAGTTCAAAATGTGAAAATTGGGTTTTAGTGTAAAATTTCGGAAAAACCCAAAAGTTCGTAGTGGTGAATTTTTGGAAAGTGGGGTTAGACATCTCAGAAAAATCCCCAAAAATCAGATTATCTTATTTATGCTATGGGAACCCAATGCCGGGACTTTTGATTTCAAGAAAATAGGCGCTATGGGTACTTCCTTCATAAATCAAGGGTTGAGGATTTACTTGGGAAGACCGCTACGGCTTCCAAAGGAAATGTTGAGCATGACATGCCATACTAATGTTAGTATGTTGGTGTGAGGTATTGGGGCATGGACTCCGTGACTTGTTTGGGTTCTCACCGTGATGCACCGATGGTGCTATGTGGTTGACATGGCAGGCATATGCACCGATGGCAGGCCTGTGTGGCGACTGTGGCCGGGCATATTGCGGCGTGGACAAGCTAAGGCCCGAGTTGAGCCGTTGAGCTCGTGGAGCTAGGGCCGAGTGCCCTGAGTTGGGATCCCATGGAGGATCGTGGACAAGTTGTCCTGATGTTTGTTTGCGGGCCGAGTCCCGATGATTGTGCACTACTACACGGTGCACGAGTACACGAGCATGTAGTATAGACTTGTATGTTTGCATGATGTGGAGTGTCGGGGTCACCTACCGAGCTTGTCGCTCACCCCTACTTGTTGTTTACCTTTTTCAGGTGTGACCCGAGACTAGTGGAGGACTTTCTTCCAAGAGGACGTGCCCACTACTCTGATGTATGATGCAGATCGTATTACGTATCCTGTATTCGTATTGTGTATTGTATTATGTTTGTATCCCGGACATGAGTCCGGTGGACGATTATATTTGCATACCGTTGGTGATGCGATGTCCGTATGATTGTTTGGCTTATTGTATGCATGATGATGTATGGGAAAGTACAGGATTACCCTTGATGTATGACCATACAGGGTTGCATATTTGAGACAAGACCCGCGGTGTAGTCTCTTTTGGTGCTAGTCACCAACCCCTTGACCTTTCGGGTGCAGGCAAGGGGAAGTCATGTACCCGGTTCCGGGTTCCCTGGAATTCGGGGGCGTGACAGATGTGGTTGAGGAAATTGAGGTTGGTAAGGAATTCGACAATTTAGATGAATGTTATGGGTATTATAGAAACTATGGAAGGCAAAAAAGTTTTGGTGTGATGAAAAGAGACAGTAAATGTGGAGATAATGGAGTCAAGAGATGGTGCACATATGCTTGTTATAAATCACGGATGGGGAGAAAAACACCGAAGACTCCACTGAACCCTAGACTTTCAATGAAAACAAATTGTAAAGCTAGGATAAATGTAGTTTTACAATCTAGTGGCAAATATATATTGCAAAGTGCTTCTGTTGAACATAATCATTCGTTAATACCTACAAAAACAAGGTATATGAGATGTAATAAAAGGTTAGATCCACACGTGAAGAGAAGATTGGATCTAAATGATCGAGCAGGAATACGAATGAACAAGAATTTCCAGTCTTTAGTTGTTGAAGCAGGGGGTGCTGAAAATTTATGTTTTGGTGAAAGGGACTGTCGGAATTATATTAGTAAAGAAAGGCAATTGAGAGTTGAAAAGGGAGATGGTGCAGCCCTCCAAGATTACTTTACTCAAATGCAGGAAAAAGATAGTGGTTTTTTTATGCAATCGACTTGGATGATGATAATAGATTGAGAAACGTATTTTGGGTTGATGCAAGGAGTAGGGCAGTATTTCAAGCTTTTTGAGATGTTGTTACCTTCGACACAACTTACCTCACAAATAAATACGATATGCCGTTCGCTCCTTTTGTGGGCGTAAATCATCATGGCAATTCTGTGTTGTTGGGTTATGGATTGTTATCCAATGAAGATACAAGAACTTTTAAATGGTTATTTGAAACTTGGTTGATGTGTATGGATAACTGTTCTCCAACAGCTATAATCACAGACCAATGCAAAACAATGCAAAATGCTATTGAGATTGTATTCCCACATAGTCGTCATCGGTGGTGCCTTTGGCATATAATAAAGAAGATTCCTGAAAAATTTAGCGGATGTGCTGAGTATAAAAACATTAAAAGGGACTTAAAAATATGTGTTTATGAAAGTTTCAGCAAAAAAAGTTTGATTATAGATGGACAGACATGATTCGGACGTATGGTCTTCAGCGAAATGAATGGCTTAAAGGGTTGTATGCTGAGCGAATGCGTTGAGTTCCTATCTATTTGAAAGATACTTTTTTGCAGGGATGTCAACAACGCAGCGGAGTGAAAGTATGAATGCGGTTTTTGATGGTTATGTGAGTTCAAAAACATCTCTGAAGCAATTTGTCGAACAATATGACAATGCTCTACTAAATAAGATTGAGAAGGAAAGTAAAGCTGACTATCATTCGTTCAACTCTCAGTATAATTGTGTCACACATTATGGTATAGAGAAACAATTTCAAGCAGCTTATACGAATACCAAGTTTAGAGAGTTTCAAGTGGAGTTGCAAGCGAAGTTATATTGTCATATCACAAGTGAAGTGAAGGAAGGACCCATTAATATTGGCCAACTACTGAATTGAAAAATAACAAACTTTCAACATCGGCAACGCTAACCCTGCTCATTCTCACCAGTCAGCATGAAACGTCACACAAACTTCAAAAACAATAACCACGATCAGTCCATTAATATTGCCCAACTACTGATTTCAAAATTAACAAAACTTGTTAACATTGCATCAGCAAAATCTCCTAAAGCCATGACAGGTAGTGTCTTCACTGAAGCCCCACTGGCTTCCTAACCTTTATGCATCTTTAATAAATCAAAGATATGATTTTTACCTTTGCAGAATTAAAAATATGCATCTGCAAAATGATTGTGTAGAAGCTTCAAACCTTCAATACTCTGGGCGGAACACTCCTATGACATTGTGCAGAAGCTCTTGAAACGTTTCTTGCACCATGAGGAACCTAAGATGCACTTGGGTCGAGCTGAGGTCAGTACACTCCTGCGCCTGACCTCTGCTCGACTCAAGGCAGCTTAGCTTCAGGCACTGATCTTCGAGGCAATGATGATAACAACCTATTTCATCTAAAATAACAAACCTTCAACATTTCAGGGTAAATGATTATGCGCCAACTAACACAGTGCGCCTTTTTAGGATCTCCTCATTGCAACACCCTCAAAGATAACAATACAATTATTTCAGTCCAACGACGAAAATTGTAACACAATATTTCACTCTTCAAAAAAAGGAGCATTTATATTATTTCAACCACACCCAGACTTTGCCGAATAAGAGATTCCTTAGGGTCATACGGCCAACCTTCTCCATCTCCAAAATTTATCAACAAAAACCAAATAAATCAAACAAAAGAACATATAAGAGAAACACGCTTCAGAAACAAAAATTTCTCATTAAATCAAACAAACGCCATAAACGTTAGCTAATATGAATTTTCTATAATGGACTCTCACTAAATCTAACACCCAAACAAATCCAAAAGTATAAGAAATTATACAACGAAATTGTAGTAATTACAGAGAAAATTGCCTTCGTGTTCCAAGAGGGAAAGAGCCCACATCTAGGTCACACAACATTGCAGGAGCAGATCTGTGTTGTGTCCTCCCAAACCCTAACCGCGTAATGACATAGGGTACGCAGGGTCATTTTATAACCCAGACACGTTGGAGCGCCACGATGGACTAAACCAAATATTAGTCCACCTGATGTCATAGTGATACATCAGCTGCCACGTATATCCGAATGCCAATCCAGTCATCTAATTCGGTCCAATATCACAACCCCTAAGTTATGAAGTTAACTTATCTTCATCGCTGCGTTGGGCCGTGGGAGTGGTAGAATTGGAAATAATCCCCTGCGAGAAATTGTGGGATTCATTCCTGCCGATCGATGCCACATTGCCCCGGGACGTGCGACTGAGATTACAGGGCTGGAAGTTTGGGTTTCTTCTCTATAAAATAAATAACTAAGAGCATCTCTAATCTACAAGCCAAAACAATAGCAATAATAATATTTAACTAAATATCAGCTCCAATCTATTAGTTAAACTGTTAGCAAAAGTTAAAGCCATATTTGGCTGTTGATATCAGCTCAGCAAATTATTGATGCAGCTCACAAATTTTAAAGCAGTTTCCAAATCAGCCCTCAACGCGCTCTCTCTCCCTTGCGTCTCCCTCTCCCTGCGTCTCCCTCCGTCCCCGCTCCCCCCGGCGTCTCCCTCCCCCTCCCCCCCCCCCCCCTCCCTCCTCCTCTCCTCTCCCGTCGCGCGCCCACCCGCTCCCTAAGCTTCGCGTCAACCCTCTGTCCGATTAGGGATTAGGATCAGGGATTTGGGATTTGGAATTTGGGAAAGAGGATAAGGGGTAGGTTGGGAAAAATAATTATTAAGCAAAATAAATAGATAGTGCAAGTGTCATCCTCGGTCCGTCGAACCCTAGTTTCTATTTTCCTTCTCGCACTTTCACTTCCCCTCAAGCCTTCCTACCCGCCTTGTTAGTGCAGAGAGGGCTTCGAAGCAGGAACAATTCAGGTACGCCCTACTCGTTCTATTGGTTTTTTTTTTTTTGCTTTCAAAATGGGGATTTAAAATTGATCGAAGACGATTGTTGTTTAGTTATGTTCATAATTACCAGACGAGTTGTTGTTTTTCCCTAAATTCAGCGCCTTTGTCTATATATCATATATGTGAGTTTTTGTTCTACGGTGACTCCCGACACTGTTCGTTAGTTAGCCATACATTATCAAATGTAGGCCTCTATAGTTTTGAGGGTCTTCTTTTTAATTATAATGGAACATCCATAGGTTTATTGATGTTTGTTTTAACTGTTCATACTCTTCTGTGTTTTAAGGCTTCATTGTTTATATTTATTTATTGACTTTTTTTGTTTTTGTTTTTGCTTTTTTTTTGGTTGTGTTTTTTAAGAACTGATTGGAGCATTGACATTAGAATGTTTTTTCCTCTTGAAAAAAGTTAGAAGTAGACCTTTATCTTTTGCTTGTTACAATGAAAAGAAGTTTCAATCAATACAAATCAATCTTTGCTGAAAGTTAGACCCACCTAACCATACCAATAAAAAAATTAATGTACGTCAAAGATTTACTATGAGTGTAAATTCTGTAACATTCTTCGACTCAGTTACCTGCATAATGCCTTCTCATGGGAAGAAAAGAAAAGTAAAGTCCTTCTCGGCACAAGAACCACTAAAATGATTTGACTTATCTTATTCCCCTCTAAAGGATGGGCACATAATTACTGGTTAAGTTGGGGACAATTTGTAATGTTTTTATTTTAGTATTGTGAGTTTCTAGTTTGTGTCAAACAGTTATCAAACCAAAAGAAGAGGTGTTCTGTGGTTCTGTTATTTTATAGAGATTTCCTTTTTGGCATACGCGTGAAATAGCAATGGTTTTTTTCTAGGTCTAATTAAAGGCACAATACAATGGACCTTGCCGAATCTATAAACTAGAATTTGAGTTAGACTCTCCAATGAAAATCTTTCCATAACTTGGAAAATTGTGGTTTTGCCAGAGAAGGTCTTGTGCAGCCCAAATGATGTGTGTTCTGCATGTAAACCTACTATTACTATGCAGTGCTGTAGTTGGAGTAAACTACATGCTTAATGAGTAAAAACCAAACACGAGGAACCAAATACCTGCCGTAGAGAAGTGCCCTCACTACTAGCTTGGTTATAAATACATGTTTGAAGGGAGGCACATTTTATCTTTCTTGTTCACTTGATCAGATTGGTTTTTTTTTTTCCTCAAAGCATTCTTGTTTGCATTTTTTTCTTGCAGACATTTCTCAATGGATCACAATGTAGATAGAGATGAAGATGGAAAGCAAGACATGTCGGTAAGCTTGATTTTTGTTATTTATGTAGTTTAACAAGTAACAACCCAAATTTCTTGCATACATAAATGCTATTTTGGAGACATCAACATTGTGTTTTGTTTTGGATACATTTGCTACATGAATTATGCTCATTGTTGTAGTTTATTGTTGTGAATATCTGACCTTTGAATTTCTCCCCATGTTTAATGTGTTTCTAAACTTTGTTTATTTTTATTTTCCCATGTCATCCTAGGAGACCATTCTTTCCCTTGCAGAGATCAAAAGGTCAATTGAAGGAAAGTTGCCCATCCCTCCACTTAATGAAGTCATGACTTCACTTCGCAAAAATTTGATCTCTCTTCCTAGAAATCCGAAACCTAAAAGATCTGGTTTGTACTATATGATTTATGGGGATTGTGTATCTATCATATGTATTGGTGTTTGGTTTGAGTTTATGTTCTTTTTAAAATACGATTGTGATATGATCCGTGTACCTGGATGTAAATGTAAGTTGTACTATTATGAAGTTTGCTGGTTATTGCCATGGATTAGTTTATGAGTTTTTATTGCATGGTAAATTTAGTTAAAGTGATTATTTGTAGCTTGTGAGTCTTACGATAGCAAAAGTAGACTTAGTAGGTTTGATAGGCTTCGGTTAGTTAGTTAATGTGTTTGGATCTCTATTTGTGGGTAATTTGAGCTAAATTGAGAAATAGAAAGATCAAAATCACTTATTATCAAATGAGAGCAAGGAGTGACATGAGCATGTAGGTTTGGCACATTTAAATTTTTTTTTTTTGGATAAAAAAGAAATTTTATTAGAAAGAGAAAACATACATGGAGTGTGCAAAGAGCATATATACAATGGTAAGTTTAAAATGAGAACTTGTTAATAACATCATCAATGGAGGAAAAACGGTACATTCTCATAGCAAACATTCACTCCCTCAAACATTGAAAAAAATAAGTTGAAGCTCAATGATAGGCTTGTCACTATTATCAAATGGTTGCATTTTGCTCTTATCAAATGCTCCTAGTAAATCAGTGAGGGATAGCTCGCCAAATTATCGACCACCACCTGACTCCTATCCAACAAGCGAACAATGCACCAAGAGATAAAAGCATCACCCAAAACCATTTTGATTCCTAACCCATTATTATTTTTTAGACAGACATTCAAAGTTTATAAGAAAGAGTTTAAATAGGAAATTGTTTTTTTAGTCCTAAAACTGTTAGTTTATGGCCTGCTCCATTATTATTGTTATTATGATTATTGCTATTATTTGTTAAATTCAAATTTTTTTTATCAAACTTGTTCACTAAAGCCTTATGTTTATTGTTTTGGAAGTGTGACAAGCTTTTAAATGAGGTAAACACTTTAAAACTAAAACTTTAATAGTTTGATTTCTTTTTTGAACATTTTTTTTGATAAATTCTTTTTGGAACATGTTTCAAAATAGTTAATCATGTTCGAACTTCAAATCAAAAGAACACCCAAAAAAACTAGTAATGTTGCTGCATAGGCTATTAGTTTCATTGCATGTATGTTTAAATTTACATTGTAATATTTATGTAAATATTTGTCAATAGTAAATAAATATGCTTTTTGAGAATCCAAATATATTTTTGTAAGGTTAATATCTTAAGAGGTGGAGTGAATAGAGTGCAATCAAAGGGTAGCTTTGATTTGTTCAATCAAAGACTTCAAAAGTTGGTTTAAGAGCCTGTGATATGGATAAATGTGTGTGTTGGTTAGGAGTAAGATTGTTAGTTTTTGAGATTCTAAAAAGGGTAAATATAGACCATACAAGTGGTGATTTTTTTTTCTGGCTTTCATTTTTTCTTAATAACAAAAAGCTTGCATGGATAGTACCGGATAAACTTATACATTATTCTTATGCTTATAATGTTAATGGGCTTTTAAAGCAAGGGACTTGTATCTTTTTTCTTTTTTTTTTGTATAAGGAGGTTTGGATAATGTTACACGCAAGTCATCTATAAGTAAGAGAAAGTGTCCGGATAATAATTACCTAATAATTTATATGTTAATGGACTTGTATCTTTTTTTCTTGTATAAGGAGGTTTGGATAATGTTAAGCATAAGTCATCTATAAGTAAGAGAAAGTGTCTGGATAATAATTACCCAATAATCTATGTTAATGGACTTGTATTTTTTTTTTGTATACGGAGGTTTGGATAATTTTACACATAAGTCATCTATAAGTAAGAGAAAGTGTCTGGATAATAATTACCTAATAATTTATATGCAAGGAAATTGTGAATAAAAGTATAAATCTTATATTTTACAATAATTTTGAGAGTATAATAGATTTTGTTTTGTCAAACACATAAGAATAAATTAAAAATTGCGTACCAGTAATCTTTGGAAAAATGTTACTTTTTTTATGGATCCATGTAAAATAGTTTCCCAAATTCATGCACTGCATTAAAAATTTCTAATAGTTTTACTTTACATTTTTGATCATTTAAGCTCTAGAAATTTAAAATATCAACAATAAAGTAGATGAGGATATATTTGGAATTAACATAGCAGACAAGTGCATTATATTCGTAAAGATAAGTGTGGAGTGTGCTTATGGTTATACACAGAAATGTGCATATAAAAAATAAGTTTAAGCGGGTAACCAAACAAAAAAAATTGTTTATGACTTGTAAAGAGGTTTTATTGATTTGTAAAGCATTTGTTTTGTTGCAATTAGTGATTCTTTAAAGCCATGGTGCTTATTTATGCGTTTTCATTTTATTTTGTTTTTCTTTTAGTTTTTGAAAAATTTGAAGACGTTATTTGCGAAGATATCTTTTCTGCTGTTGCTTGTGGAGATCTTAAAAGCCTCAAGAGTAAACATTACAATTCCCAACCTTTTCATTTTTCTTTACTTTTCATCTTCTTCTCACTCTTTTGGATAAATTATCTAGATTTCATATCCAAGTTTTGTTCCGATAGAGTGTCGGACCTAAAACTCATCAATAAGTACTCGATTCTTCACTATGCTACTCGATGGGGACAATATGAGATTTGCAGTTATTTGATTTTGGACCTCGAAGTCGATGTCAACATTAAAGACATTGAAGGTATTAATTTTCCATGAAAGCATTTTTGCAGCAGATTTCACATGATTTTCGATATACATTGCAAGGTGGCATTTATTTTCTTGTTTATTCAATTTTTTAAATGGCATCTGAATAATTTATTTTCTAGTTTATAAATAATTTAATTTAGGTATAAATTAATTATGTATATGAATATAAATTATTTGACTAAATCTATTGTTTACAATATTTTTTTGAATTCCATGAGAGATAGCAAGACACAAGCAAAATGCTCTGGCCCTGAATCAATTTCATAATTACATTACTGTATAGATGTATAAATTGTTTGGTAGAGCTATATGAGTAAAAGAAGAATAAGATCAAAATTGGGTGATGTTCATCAAAGGAAATTTGATTTGCCATCAATTTTGTTTCATAATATTAGTGTTTAAAAGAGCCATTCTTTGTTTGGAATTGAAGTGATTAGCTTATTTGCCAATATTCTCATTTATAATCTTCTGTTAATTTAAAATAGCAAAGTCAAGGTACACATGGATTCTTGCTAGATGGGCCTAATTAATACTTTACCTAGTATATAACTGCCATAACTAATAAACATAACGAGAAAAAGTAACAAGGTTAAAATTTTGGTGATGAACTTTCAATGCCTCCCGTAACATGGTGTATAAATGTCACACATGCCTACTTATCAAAAAAAAAAGTCATGCATGCCTAACTTACCAAAAATAGGATTAAAAAACTTTCCCATTTGAGCACTTAGTGAACATTTGCAAACTATTCTTCAGAGTTCACAAGCAGTGTAGAAAATTGCTTTGGCTAACTGCCTCTTCTTCTCATTGATGAGATGTCTGTCCACCTCCACTTGGTTGGTGGGGGTCGTGTTGAACTAGGTTACGAGCGCTGTTGATGACATCCTTGTTGTTAGAATACACCATCATGGAGAGCTAAATCATTATTACAAGATCAAGTGGGATGCTTTGAAGCCAAAGTAATTGCCAGATCCCTTGTACCATAGCTCGAAAATTAACCTTTGCACTAAACATTGGCACCACATTTTGCTTCTTATTGTACCATGCACCAAGGTTTCCTCCAACAAAATCATAGCTTGATATGGACTTCTTATCAGGTGAAACAACCCAATAAACGTCGATATAAGCCTCCACTCTAAAGTGATTATGGGAGACCCTAGGATGCCCTTCCTTAAAGATGATTGCATGTATGTAAGAATTCAATGAACAACATTCATATGAGATGTAGAATGATCATCATGCAATAACTGATTCACAACTCTCTTCTATTTGGGTATGGGATAGGTAAATAAGTTTCCCAAACCAATTATTGATACCTACCTTTGTGTACAAGTTCACATTACACCTGGCTTCTTGGCGAGCAATGTAGTAGACACATTCATTGGATTTGTTGAAGGACGACAACCTAATAAACCAATCTTAGTCAAAAGGTCTAACATTTTGGAAAATGAAAGGTCCTTGGAATGATTGGACAAAGTTTAACTACCACAATATCATTGACACCAGATTTTCGAATGAACAAAGTATGTTCTCTATTTTTTAATTTAATTTTATTTTATATAGTGGGCATAGACCATGAGCAGCTTTTGGATACTATTTCAACTTATACAGAAACTCTCTTCAACTTACAAACCCTCCGTTTTATTAGAAGAGACTTTTGGTAGTACCTCCATATACACTTCCCATCCAAGTTTCATTGTGGAACAAAGCCGAACATGGGATACGGGAAGATGCCCCTCAGGTTGGGGATGAGGTTGTTAGTGTTGATGCTGCATTTGTTGGGGGTCTTTTTGTTCAGGGGTGTCCCTTGATTTCCAGGATGATGGAGAGGGGGTTGGGGATGTCTCTTCTCAAGGTGGCAGGGCAGGAGGGTTTTGAACCTGATGGGGTGATGTTGGTAGTGCACAGGGAGGCTCCTTTGGGTGGAGCAGCCGTTTGAGTTCAGCCTCTGGCAGTTGCTGGTTTGCTTGTAGATGCACTCTATGGGTAGCCTGTTAGCGTTATTGCCTTGGGACACTTGTTTGAGTGGGTGATACAACGCACAAGGCTATCAGTAAGGTGTTGGGGGTGAATTATGAGGGTATCAAACATGCTGTCATTGCCTTGTTGCAAGATATTGAAGCACGACATATTGAACCCAACCATCGAAGCCGAAGGAGTGAATCCCCTAGGGGGGGATTTCAATGCGGTGCGTTTTCCTTTTATGAAAATAGGTTCGACGGGATTCACTCCTTTGATGGTTGGATTTTGTGTTTATTGATGCCTTGGGTTTGGTTGATCTTCCATTGATTGGTGGGGAGTTCACGTGATCTAATAATTGCGTTGAGCTGTCCTTTTTTTAATTTGATAGGTTTTTCCTTTTTGTGGATTGGGCCGGGGAGCATGTGCATCTCTATCAGTCAAGGAAGAGTCGGTGGGGTTTTGATTATTTTTTGGTTCTTTTGGATTGTGGTCCTTTACTGTTATGTCAGAGACCTTTCAGGTTCGAGAACATGTGGTTATTGGCCGAGGGTTTTATGGCCCAGGTTAAGACTTGGTGGGAGTCGTATCGGGTGGAGGGCTCTCAGAATTATGTGCTTGCCTCCAAGTTGAAGTTGTTGAAGGGGGATTTGGAAATTTAGAATGGTATTGTTTTTGGACAGGTTGGTGTTTGTAAGCATGCTTTGCTGGCAGATTTGTGTGCCCTTGATGAGGTGGCCCTGATTTGGCCTTTATCAGAGGAGGAGACGGGGCACTCGGTTATGTTGGCTTCTTCTCTTGAGTAGTGCTTCTAATGGTTAAGATTTGTTGGCATCAGAATTCTTGATCCCTATGGCTTCAAGAAGTGGATAAGAACTCCAAGTTTTTTAATGTATAGCAAACTCTCACAAGAATGCTAACTCTATTAGCAAGCTTCGTATTGATGGTATTTCTTTGACGTGGTAAGAGGATATTCGGGATCACATTGTGGAGTTCTTCTAGTCTCTTTTTTGGGAGGCAGATCACCTCCTTCTTATTGATGGGATCTAGTATGATGTCATTTCTGAGGAAGATGTCGTGTGGCTTAAGCATTCATTTGAGGAGGTGGAGTTTGTGGTTTGGGGTTATAAAGGGTATAAGGCCCTTGGTTCATATGGGTTTTCCTTGGCATTCTTTCAACATTGTTGGGTTGTTGTGTGGTATGATGTCATGAGTGTGTGTGTTTAGTTCTAGGAACACTGTTGGTTTGAGAGGAGTCTTAACGTTACTTTTAAGGCCCTCACCCCCAAGAAGCCAGGGGCGATGATTTGAAAGATTTGTGGCATATTAGTTTGGTGGACGACATGTATAAAATCATTGCGAAAGTGCTTGCTAACAGGTTGAAGGTTGTTTTATAGAAGATTATTTTTCCCTCTTAGGGTGTCATTGTGCCTGGTTGGCATATTTTGGATTCAGTTTTCATCGCAAATGAGTGCCTTGATAGTTGGGTTAAAGTTGCTCTTTCAGGAGTTTTATTTAAGTTGAGAAGGCCTATGATCATGTTCATTGGGAGTTTCTTCTTTATATTCTTTGGCATTCTGGCTTCTTAGCCAAGTGGCGGCATTGGATCTCCTTTTAAATTTTCACTGCCCGTTTTTCCATTCTTGTAAATGGAAGCCCTTGTAGGTTCTTTTCAAATTTTCAGAGTCTTTGGCAAGGGAATCCATTGTCTCCTATGTTATTTGTCATTATTATTGAGGCTTTTAGTCGCATGGTGGGCAAGGCCTTTTTGGTCGGGCTTTTCTTTGGATTCTTGGTGGGTCGCCTGGGTAGGGGTTTTATAGTTTTCTACCTTTTTGGTGATGACGCAGCCAGACGCGTTTAAAAAAATTATAAAAGTCTAACCTAATTTTAAGCCATATGTATCGCATCGCCTTGCCTCGCATCGAAGAGTCGAAGTCAATCCCTCGTCGTTGCCAGCTCCAGCGTTGTTGTCGAGTCCACATAGTCGTTTCGCGTTTCGTCGTCGGCTCCTGCTCCAGCATTGTCGTCAGCTCCTGCTCCAACGTCGTCATCGAGTCCACGTAGTTGTCCAGCGTGTCATCATCAGCTCCTGCTCCAGCATCGATCCGAGGCAAGCAGTTAAATAATTTGATTTAAATTCTGTTTAAAGCAAATTATATAAATGAAGCAAAATTTTATATAAATTATGTTAAATAATTTGATTTAATTTTAAATTTCAGTTATGTTGATATGGCAAATAATCACAGAAGGGATATAATTTCAATTATATAAATTCTGCTCATTTAATTTTATATATTTTGTATATATTTTAAAAAAATTGTCGTCGACGGTTGAGGCGCCCACCTCAACCTCCTCAAGGCGCCCACCTTGCTTTACAGATTTGATTTCGTACTGTACTGTATTTTGTATTTTTGAACCTTGGTGCAGTTGCCCCTTATGTATTTGGGTCTTTCTTTGAAAGCACCCTTTAAGGCTATCACTATTTGGAACCCGATTATTGAGATGATGGAGTGTTGTTTGGCAGGGTAGAAGTGAATTTACCCCTGGAAGTCGACTCATTTTGTTAAGAACACCCTTTTTAACTTGCTGACCTTTTATCTTTCCTTGTTCTCTTTTCCCGTGGTTGTGGCTTCTCGGCTCAAACGGATCCAAAGGAATTTCCTTTGGGGATCCGCTGCGGGTAAGCCTAAACCTCATTTGGTTAAATGGGATAGTGTGTTGTCTTCTTTTTTTTGTTCAGTTTGGCCATTAAGAAGCTATGTCAGTTTAATGCTTCTCTTATGGGGAAATGATTGTGGCCATTTGGGGTGGAGTGGGGGGCCCTTTAGTGGGAGGTGATTGCAATGAAGTACATAGTTGTTGGTGTGGTTGGACCTCATTGATGCCTCACAAACTGCATGGCATAAGATTATGGAAATTCATCTGTGTGTGGTAGGACTCCTCTCGATTTGTGGTGTTTGAGTTGGGGGATGGTGCTTCTGTTCGCTTTTGGGATGATGTATGGTGTGGTGAATCTCTCTTGAATCTCATTTACTCGAAGTTGTATTGGTGTATGCTATTCGAATATTTGTAGCTGATGTTCATTGTCTTTGGGATATTATCGTATAATGAGGTGTTGTTTTCGTGGACTGCCCACAATTGGGAATTGGAAGTTTTCTCATTATTTTTTAACATGTATTTAGTTTTCCCAGCAAGGCTTGTGGACAATAGGCTATGTTGGCGTCTCAATCGAGAGCGTGACTATCAACTAGTTTTTATTTTCTTGTTACGCATGCACGGCCTTGGAGTTTTCCTTGGCATAGTGTGTGGAAGGCACAGATTCCATTTAGAGTTGCCTTATTTGCTTAGATTGCGGTGCATGGCCTAGATTCTTATTGCTGATAATTTGTGGCACTAGAGTTTCATCCTTGTTAGCCAGTATTACATGTGTAAGGCTTCGACGGAGTCTGTGAATCATTTTTTCCTTCATTGGGGGATGCCATCGTCACTTGATGCGTTGTTTGCATGTTGGCTAGGGGGCGTGGGGTGATTTACTGGGTTGTCCCTCATTATTATTTTTTTGTCTTTGGTGCAAGCGGAATGCACATGTATTTGATGATTGAGAGTGGTATGCTATAGAGATATATCTTTTTTTTTCCGAAATTTGAGGGAATGGATGTTTGCTTCGGGCGTGTATATTTTTTTCCCATTTGTGATATTGTTAATGGTTGTTTCTTTTGAGTCTTGTTGTATTTCTGTTCTTTGTGTGCGATCTTTATATTTCAATAAAATTTTCTTATGAAAAAGTAATATAAACACGCAAAAGAGAAGAAACAAAGGCACAATAGGGACTAGGCAAAGAAGCATGCTAAACAAAATTTTTGATAGGTTGTTGTGTACATGCCCTAGTGACTTTCCAAGAACAATAGGTTATCCAAGAGATTACCCTCGAGAAAAAATTACACGTAGGAGGACGAACCCTCTAAAGGAGGTTGACCCAAACGATAGTGCCATTGGAACAAGGTTAAGTTAAATGTAGATAAAGTGTCATTGGAACCCTCTACATGTACATCATCTACATGTAGATAATGAAGATGTTATGGCGGGTGTGCATTCATTACCAAGCAAGTAGAGACCATCTTGTGCCCTGCCATTATCAATGGTCCTTCCGTGTTTAGATCTCGAAACAAGGAGGAAGAACTGATTGGGATAGAAGGTTACTTTGTAGGTATAAAATTCCTAATTTTAATTTAGTTCTCTAAATGGTGTATAAAATTTTCTCTATTGCAGTCTGGATATCTTACAAACTATAGTCTGCCAAGTCTTCGGTTCTTCAATTTCAGGCGGATTCTTCAATCTTCAGTTTGGTGTAAGTAAAATTTCCAAGATTTATGCATATCAAATTCCAAATCCCTAAAATAGTAAAATTTGATTCTCAAAATTCCTAATTTTAATTTAGTTCTCTAAATGGTGTATAAAATTTTCCCTATTGCAGTCTGGATATCTTGTAAACTGTAGTCCGCCTAATGCCCCCCCTAATTGTTTAGGATTCTTGGGGTCATTTGAATATTTCCAGCAAGCACCACAAATGCTTCTAATTTTACAGTAATGATTCTAAAATCTAAATTCTAAAACTAAAAATTAGATAATACCTCGGTCCTATTTTTAAGCAGTAAGACAATTGAGACAATTGTCATACTTTTAGGATTTTTGTCATGATGTTTTCCAGTAAGACAATTGATTTCAAATTGTCATTGATGGAATTATGTAGCAAGGGTATAATGATTCATGCTTGATTCTAATTTATTTAAATTATATGTCAGATTGAAAGTTAGGTATGGCTTATCTTTAATTTTTAAGCTTCATGCGATTTTTAATTTAAATTTATCTAATTATTTTACTTATTTGATTCTATTAATTTAACAAAATAATTTTATTTTATTTATAGATGGGAAAGTCATCGACGATTGATGCATTCTTTAAAAGAACAAATTCTAAAAACTTAGAATCTAATGTATCATTGTCAAAGTCTGCTATTGATACTCCAACTTCTTCTACTCGTCCTGCAAAATCTCAAAGAACTGAAACCATTACAACTGAGTTGAATTCTTTGGAACGTGATCCTGGAAAGCGGCCAAGAATATTAGATTATGATGTCAATCAACGCGATGAAATTCGGCGAGCTTACATTAAGAATGGTCCATACCAACCTATTCTTTCATATTATCCAAAATCTAGATCAGAAGCTCATATTCGTAGTTTCCAATCATCATGGTTCAAGCTATTTCCTTCGTGGTTAGAAAATTCCCCTTCTAAAGATGCAATGTTTTGTCTACCATGTTATCTCTTCACTCAGTCAAGGTCTGCATTAGCATTTACAATTGATGGATTTCGAAATTGGAAGAAAGTTAAGGATGGACAAAATTGTGCTTTTTTGAATCATGTTGGGAAAGATCCAAATAGTATTCATAAAATCGCCGATAAATCATGCAAGGATTTAATGGAGCAGACTCAACATATAGAGAGAGTTGTTGATAAATATACTTTTGAGCAAATTGCAAAGAATCGACTCCGACTTAGAACTTCGGTTGATTCAGTCCTTTGGCTTGCAATTCACGGTGGATTTACAATTTTTCAAGAGGAGGTCGAGCTCGTCGTCAAGAAAGTGAATTTACAATTGAGCATCATTATCGAATAGATATTTTTTATGCTGCAATTGATTCTCAATTACAATAATTAAATGAACGATTTAATGAGCATGCATTTGAGTTGCTTATGCTTAGCTCAGCTTTGGACCCTCGAAATGGATATGATTCTTTCAAATGTGATGATGTTTGGCAATTGGTAGACAGATTTTATCCACAGGACTTCACAGATGACGAGAAAGAGCGGTTGAAAATGGAACTTGTCCATTATGAGTGTGATGTAGTTCGACATGTGGAGTTTCAAAAAATGTCCTCCATTTCTGACCTTTGTCAATGGTTGGTAAAGACTAGAAGATCGACAATCTACCAACTTATTTTTAGAGTGATCGTTCTTGTGCTTACTCTTCCAGTTTCTACTGCAACAACAGAGCGTTCATTTTCAGCTATGAGTATTGTCAAATCTAGGCTTCGAAACAAAATGGAGGGTTGAGTTTCTTACTGACTCGTTGATTGTGTATATTGAAAAAGAAATTGCTATGCAGCTTAGTGTGGAAATTATAGATGACTTTCGAGATATGAAAGAACGTCGAGTTCCATTCTGATAAATGTGGTTTGAACTTACTGATAATATCTAATGGTTTTTTGTGGTTGTTTCTTCACCCTATAGCTCATGGTAGCTGTTGAATTTTGTAATATCTAATGATCTACTGAATGACTCCAACTTCTGAACTTGTGAACCCCAAACAAAAGATGACTTTGAGGATCGGAGATTCAAGACTATTTTTTCTTAAGATTAAGGACAATGAGAATACTATTTTTTCTACTCTGCCCGATAAAAAAATCTGGTGTCTTTCTTTTCTCAATTGTTTTTTCATGATTCTTCTATTGCTAGTAATTTTGACTGTTCTTTTATTCAACTACTTGTGCTGAATTAAATAAACTTCTTTCTACTGATGAGATTAGGCAGACTGTTTTTGACTGTGACGTCTATTCCACAGCTGGGTTCAGTGGGTTGGATGGGTTTTCTGCCTTTTTTTCCAGCATTGCTGGGATATTAATCAATGTGAGACTCCAGCTGATCTTAGAAGATTCCTTAAAGCATCCCTGTTAAATTACAACAAAAAGTAAACATAATAAACAAAACCAAAGTTCAATTTTCATAAAGGGAAAAAATTATGAACCAATTAGTTTCAACTATAATAATTCTAGCTTACAATCCTAAAATTCATTTTACAAAAAAATACATACTATAACAAACAAACCAAAATGTTTTTTTTATCAATTTTGAGAAGACAATTCATGTGATCTAGTTGACATGTAAAGCCTGGAATCTGAAACTCATTTTTCCCTCGAGAAAAAGGACGAATACAATCGTGATGCAAATGGAATAACACAAGATAATTGGAGTACAAAAGTGCCCCATATGGGCTACATAAACTCAGGATAATTGAAATAGATACCAAATAACACGATACCTCAAAGCATCTTCATACAATTTGTTATCATTTTCCAACTGACAAGCTTCTTCAAAGTATTTGGCAGCTAAACAAAATTGCTGCAATAAATTATAGCATTGTCCATTAGCTTTAACTAGAAAAATACAAATCTAATTTTCACTTACATCCTAGATCTAAAGGAGACATGCATTTATACAGCCAGAAGAGATGGAGACCTATATACCTTACGTGAATTAAATACAACACCTTTCGCATAGCCTCCCAAAGGGTAGTTCGGATTTAACTTTATGGATTCAGTTGCATCAGTGGAGGCAGATTTCAAATGCTTTGTCATGGAATAACACAAGCTCCTTTTTGCAAGGAAAAAGGCACGATCTTTATTTCTAATACATGCCTGTATTATCAAAACTTTAACCAATCACGATTTTGTAGAAACAGCTCCCGCTCACGTGTACATACATACTTCTCCCAACAATATGAAACACTCATTTCGGTAGTTTTATGGTCTTGAATAAAAGCAGGTGAGGGTCAAATTACTCAACTTTCAAGGCAATCATATCGACAGAAAAAGCACAAAAAAAAAAAAAAAACAATCGTACCAGCCAATACCAAGTTATTGCGCTGGTGTATTTTCTGGCCTCAAATGCATTATCCCCCTCTAATACATAATATTGGAATACATCATTTGCCTTCTGATTTATCTGTAAACAATATTGTTAATAATATACAACCAAATATAACTGGGAAAAGAAAACATGAAACATAGCTCAACAAAACAAATAATGATGTTCCTTAACAAAAGGCATCAAAAAGGATTCATAAAAAAAGACAAAACGCATTGAGTCAACAAAATGCTCTCTATTATTAGATTTTAAAGAGTTCAAAAGCGCGCATGAATTGGTTCTCAAAAAATGAAAAGTGAACAATAAAACTAGCATTTCCAAGGTAGATGATTAAAAAAGGCAAGGTAGAGCTTCATTTGTTTTAAACAAAACAATTTTGGAGAATAAATATGACAAGCTTGGCAAGTGGAAATGAAAATTATAATTGATAATTACAGATATCCCACAAATCTACGAGGACAACTTCTAAATACCTCCATTTCAAATTTTTTAGAGCGACAATGGTCCATTACTCCATCCATGCTCCAGTCTTCAATACCTTTAATGGGCAAGGTTCTATGAAATAATTTTTCAACCATGCCACGATTGTTTTTCAGTGCCGCCAATTCTAATGGGGTTAGGCCATACTGCGATCAACAAAAAACTATACATGATAAGGCAACACTTAACACAAGCTCAAGTCAAACAAAATACAAAAAATTATTATCAAGTTGGCCAAACAATACATAGGTTTTTCAAACCCTACTTAGGGTTTGTGAGTTTCCTGTTTAGCTTTAAATTTTATTGGTGCAGTGTCTTTGGGTTGTTACGTGTTTTTTGAAAGAGAAAAGTAAACTGTTATAATAAGTGAGGGGTGTTTCTGTAGTCATAATAAGATTGAAAATACTCAACTGATTTGGTAAGACATGATGAAAAATTAAATTGCTTCTATTTTTCTTTGTCTAAACGCTGATTTCTAGACATATTTCCCACAATATCATACATTATCACCAAAAATATTATGTCCTTTCATGAATCCACAAAAATCTCCTATCCCTTTTCCCAACACAAAGGAAACCCATGTCTAATTGTTGAAAGTACATTAAAAGAATTTTAGTCCCTTTCTTTTTATCGTTGTCTTTATTAGTTATGTGTATCTTGACCTTCCTAATGGAAGATTGTAGATGAGATTGATTAGCAAATAGCTAATTAATTACAAACAATAGCTCGAGCAACCATGATCCAAGTTTCCTCCTATTTTACAATTCTCTATTTCTTAAGAAAAAAAGAAAAAAGTTCTCTCGATTCCTCTTTTCTAATCTCTACATACCTCTCTAAGGCAGCCATGTTAAGGTGATCCAAGGAGGATTTATTTCTACCTCTAGACCTCGTTTATCTCAACAATTTAATGATATCAACATATTTTCTGTACTCCAAAAGAACTGCAATTCTATACCCATTCATTAAAAAGATTAGTCTCCAGTTTTGAAAGTAATTTTTTAAAAAAGTTTGCCAATGACTTCTTGGAGCATTATTCTCAGACTGGTTTATTAAAATTATAACGGCAGTGTATGGACTTAATTCTGGACTTAATTCTGTCGGAGGAGAAAAGGATGAATATGTGGCAAAATTTTCTCCCCCTTGCAAGTTTCATGAAAGTGATGAAACTAATTATCCCGTGGTCTCAGTCCACATATTTGGCTATTGCTGTTGTGGTATCAGTCCTTCGGGATGGAGCCTCCCATAATACAAGTTAAATTTAGGTCATCACTCTAGTGACTTATTTAAATGCACGAAGAAAAAAAAAGAGGTTCTCCCAAAACCTGAGTGTCTCCCAAGTCCCAAAAATAATTGGAAATCTATGACTCACAAATCTTTGTGATTTCTGGATGGCGTTCTCCTCAAGACAAGTGTATTGACGATGACTCAACCCACATCAGATTTGGTTTGCAGTCAAGGAATCATATGCCCAACTTGGGAATGATTACACATGCCAAACCTGATGTCTTTGTGCCTCTGATTGAGTCAAAGATTCCAAAGAAACCCGTTGTGAACACATGGGGTCTATATGTTACAAAAGCTTCTTGCTGGATATTGCATGGTAAATTTGTGCACTTTGAGACCAAAAAAGAAAAACAGGCTAGGCAGAAAAGCAAGGCAAATGCATAAGTATTCCAGTCCCGTGGGTAACTCATCTACTCGTGGCTCTTACAACTGAAGAGTTACATGTGTTTCATCAAATGATAAAGTCTTACATTGCCCCTACTTCCACTTCCACAAACCGGCCCAAGACTACCAATCTCTCTCTTAAATTTACTAGCAATCTCCTTTCTATTGATTGCATAACTAGGAATTCAAATTGCAAAGTATTACTTTAAAACCAATAGGCGATTCTCTATATTATGTTACAGTAAAATTACGTTATTATATGTTTTTAATTAATTTTATGTTAACTAACAATGCTGGGAAGCAAATGACAGTGATACTGATTTACTATGCTAAATTTAAATTCAAAACTATATCCATGTACCATCAAGTAATGGCTAACTAACAGGTTACATGTTCTACATGGTATTACAATGTTGAAATTACATTAAATAGAATCCAATTGTTTTTCATTTTATGTTGTCATGTAAATGGATTGGATTTGCAATCTATAAATCCAATTCTGTATGCCAATTCAAAATTTTGGATAGAATTTAAAATTTTATTTGTCTGATTTGAATTGATTTGAACATTATTTGAAAAAAAGAAAAATTTAACCAAAATTATTTTTGAAGTCATATTTATGTATTTGTAGTAAATTTTAGTCTTTGAGTTATATTGGACTTGTAAAATTAGTTTATATTCTTAAACTATATGTAATTTAAATATAAATCAGAAAATTATTACAAGCATTTAGTTTCATGTTTGATGTTTATCAAAATATGTGGGATTGCCTATTCCATTTGTTATAACGAATTAGGGGTGGTGGGGGTAATAAACCCACTTCGGGCCAGAGTACCCGGATGGGCATCCCTAGGTGACCATCGGAGAGGACAACTGTGATTTGGGATGGGTATATCAGCATAAATAAAAAAATTGGGGTGTCTGGCCAGAGTTGAAGCCGTGGATGGGAAACCTCCGGTGACCAACTATCAGGTAACAAATGCGATCAGATCCAAAAAAAATAATAATAATTAGGGTAATATCATATTTAATCAATTTTGAACGTGATTGGTAATCAAAATTTTGGGATTTTTAAGGCTTCCACCTAAAGCTTTGTTAGTATTGATTTTTGCTCATTTTCAACTTTGATGTTGTACTTCAATTTATAATTAGGATAAAGTGTAGAAAAGTATCCTTGGGTTTGTCATTTCCGGGTTGAGATCTTATTATTCAAATGCTTATGAATTGGTATCTCATGATAAAATGTGAATAGCTCGCGGGACGTGGTCGGATGGACAGAGCTTCGAGGTAGGGAGGTCTCTTGAGCGCCAGTGCGTTGGGGTGGGTGGTAAAAAAAAGTAAAATAAAATTGTGAATAATGGTTTTTTCATTTTTCATTCATGCCAACCTCTCGCGAATTTATAATAAAATATTTCCTCATTCCCCTAAAATTTTTGGGATCCCAAAAGCTCACAATATGGCCATGGTGGTGACGACCTCCATAAAGGTCACAGTACAGCGTTGGCTTCGACTATTACTTTCGGTTGTGTGTCGGTGTAGTTACTACGTCGATGAGGTCGACTTTAGGGATGGCCTAATTTAAATTAGAACATTTTTTGCAACGAATATTATTGAAAAGAATGATATGTAAGCAGGGCCGGCCCTGGTGTTTGGGTGGCCCTAAGCGAAGTTTTCGAATGGGGCCCTAAGAAGCTGTGTTACCTTGCCGAGTTGCCGTTTAATTCTACAGACTGCAGAGCCGTCAGCCGTGGATGGTGGATCCGTCTAGCGTCACCGAGGCGTGGACAGTGGACTGCGTGCTCGCGGGCGGCGGGTCATGACGTCGCGTGGACCGTGGACGGTGGATTCGTCCGTCTGGCGTCGAGGTGAGAGAGGGACCGAGGGAGAGGTGGTCGCAGATCCGTCGGCGTCGAGGCGACACGCGAGGGAGAGGCGTCGCTGCGTCGGCGTCGAGGCGAGGGAGAGGCGTCGACGGTCGATCCGTCCGTCGAGGGCTCGAGGCCGAGGGAGAGGCGAACTGCGGCGCCGATCTGTCGAGGTGAGACTACGAGGGGGGCCTCCGATTGTTCGTTGGAGGCGTGCGGCTGAGGGAGACGCTGACTGCGCGACGCAAGAGAAGAGATGAGGCAAGAAAGGGCCAGGGCCTGCGTTGATTTCCTCTCGCGCGGACTAGGGCCTCGGCTCAAAGAGAAAGAGCTGCAAAATTTTGGGGCCCCAAAAAATCGGGGGCCTCAATCGACCGCCTTAGGCTGCAAAAGCCTAGGGCCGGCCCTGTATGTAAGGATCCGATAGCGTAAGGGTGATAGAATTGGAAGTAATCCCTTAGAATAGGGAGAGCGATGGATCGGGTCGGACTTGGTTACAGCACAACCTGAATTCAACCCAAAAATATATATCTCGAACGCGACCCGCTCAGGTGATTTGGATAGTTTGGGGTGGGTCCGGTCATGTCGGGTCATCAATTTTTACAATAAATTTCTTTAAAAACCTCGGGTTGAGAGGGAGGGATTGGGCAAGACTCGGGCCCGACTCGTTGGCTTGTCTCGGGGTGGGTTAAATCGGGTCGGGGCGGGTCAGATTGATTTTGTCATCTTACCTTAGAGCACTAATGGGAGATTCTCTATAGAAGTTTATTTCCTTTTCATATAAAATTTTTTTCTTTTCTCTCTTATTTACATTTCTCATAATATTTACTTTTATTTCATATCAAATTATAAAAAATTTATTATTAAATATAAAATAGTATATAAAATATTATTTTAATGATATAAAGCGTTATTTAAGGAATCCATTGTAGCGTATATTAGTATAGGAAAGCAAAAGTAACTTAAATATATAAAATTAGGATAAATGGTTAGGAAACTCGTGTTAATACTACATTGACTTTGTTGGTTGGTTTTCCAGTGGATGATGATTATCGTTATTCTCAATTAATGACTTGTTAAAGTTTGTTTATTGGTAGCGTAGGTAGGGGTGATATACAGATTACATATTGTGTAAGAACGATTATTACAGTGGGGTGGAAGTAAGATTTTTTCTTTTTAAAATATCAAAATGTCCTAATTTAAATTAAAACATTTTTCTAACGTATATTATTGAAAAGAATTATATGTAATGATCCGATAGTGTAGGGGTGATAGAATTGGAAATAATCTCTCAGAGAACTAGGAGCAAATTTCCTACAAAAGTCTGTTTACTTTTATTTAGGAAAAAAAATTAAAAAGTTATAAAATCATTCCCACAGCAGAAATTTATATTTAACTTTCTTCATGGTGTTTGTATCGTATTTCCGAGTGTATTAAAAAGTACTATTCACTTCCTATAATTATTAAATTTATATAAAATTTTTCTCTTGCCTCTTCTCTTTATGGTTCTCATAATATTCACTTTTGTTTTATATTAAATTATAAAAAATTTATTATCAAATAAAAATAATAATATAAAAAATTATTTTAATGATATATAGAGTGATTTAAAGAATCTATTTGTGGTGTATATTTGTATAGAAAAATAAAATGTAGTTTAAATCTGTAAAATTATGATAGATGGTTGGAAATTGTTGTTAATACTACATTGACCTTGTCGGTTGGTTGGCTTTCTAGTAGAGGATTATTATCATTATTCTCAATTAATGACTTGCTAAAAGTTTGTTTGACATGTAAGGATTGGCAGCGTAGGTAGGGGTGATATGTAAAGATTACATATTATTTAAGAATGATTAGTACAGGCGGGGTAGAAGTTAGATTGTTTTCTTTTAAAATATCAAAATGTCCTAATTTAAATTAGAAATTTTTTTTGCAATGAATATTATTGAAAAAAAATGTATGTAAGGATTCGGTAGTGTAGGGGTGATAGAATTGGAAATAATCTATTAGAGAACTAGGAGCAAAATTCTTATATAAGCCTGTTTTTTTTTTATTTAGAGAAAAAAGTAAAAAAAAATCATAAAATCATTTTAACGAAGTTTTATACTTAATTTTATTTATGAGATTTGTACAAGTGTTTTTGATATATTGAAAAATATTATTTACTCCATATAATTATTAAATTATATATAAAAAATTTATTTTGCTTCTCTCTTTCATGTTTTGTATAACTTTATTTTTTCCATATTAAATAAAAAATATTATTAAATAAAAGAGTAATATAAAATATTATTTTTATTATATAAAGAGTTATTAATGGAAATTATTGTGATATATATTTATATAAAAAATAAAAAATAATTTAAATTTGGAAAATTTAGAAGAAATTATAATGGCGGTTATGGTATTCATTCGCGTCGATCGATGCCAACGGGACGTGGGGCCTAGATTACAGAGCTACTAGTAGGGGTAAGCATCGGTCGGTTCGGTCGGTTTGTATATAATTTTTAAACCAAACCAACGACTTTTGGTTTGAAAAAAATCCAAATCAAAACTAACCAATAAATGTTAAAAACCATCGGTCTTGGTTCAGTTCGGTTTATCGGTTTGAATTGATTTTTAAATTTTAACATCAAATAAAAAATACATTCATGTTAATTCTTAAATATCATCACTAATCGGCCAAGTTTACGACTCTACGAGTAGATCCGACAAAAAAAAATGGAAATTGTGAAGTAGGAATGTCAACCTTTGTCCTTTTTATTTTGAGAAAGCACAAAACTAAGGGATGCGTGAGAATTGGAAAGCGAAAAGTGCCAACGTGCCGAAGTGGTAACGTCTGTTCAGTCGGTTCGGTTAACCAAACCCCCAAAATCGTGAACCGAACCAATATCATCGGTTTTCCAAAAATAAAAACCAAATAAACCAATATAATTTTAAAATTCAATTTTTTTCTGTCCAAATGATTTAGTTCGGTTCTTGATCACCCCGAGCTACTAAAGTTAGATTTGATTTTATTATTATTTGTTTTTCACAGCGTCCTCCTTTTATAAAATAAATAAAGCTTTGGTCCGTCGAACCCTAGTTTCTAATTTCCTTCTCCTCCCACTCCCACGTCCCCTCAAGCCTTCCTACTCGATCGCCTCGCCAGTGCATAGTGGGGTTCGAAGCAGGAACAATTCAGGTACGCCCTACTCGATCTATTGGTTTTTTTTTATCAAATTGGGGTTTTGAAGACTACTGTTGTTAGTTATGTTCTATAATTAACAGACGGATCTAAATTTGTGAAAATTTGTGCTTGAATGTTTCTTTCTGCTTCCCATTGATTATAAACAACCTAATAAAAAAACAGGAGCGATTGACAGAACGGATCCTTTTCTTTTCTTTTCTTTTCCTTCTCTCGTTGCATATATCAAACACTGACATTTGTAAAACCCACAGTTTTAAACAGCTTCTAAAATTCAGTAGGCTGATGCTGTCTTCATTCCAATTGTAATCAGGAAAATCAGAATACAGACCATCCCACATGCCTTCATGAATCAGAATTGTACAGAGTCCTGCAGGGAGGAAGTAATCAACGTTCTACTTCACTGGCCTGTGATTCTGTATCACTTCATATGTGTAGGTGTAATGTGTGACGATATTGGAATTTGGCAGCTGGAATTCCTCGAATGAGATGGTCTGGAAAAGTGGGGAATGAAAATGTTCTTGGAGAAAGCCTTGAGGATTTGTTTGAGGTCTGCAATAAGAAGTTTTCTCTGAAGTCTGTCCTCATGCTTGCTGATCAGATGGTACGTTTTGCCTCAATTAAAGGTCATCTTTCCATGATTAATTATAAAAAAAACATATATAGTGTAATTTTGAAGCTTCTTTCAGATTGAACGTGTCTCGAGTTTCTTCACTCTAATTCATACGTACATCAAGATATCAAGCCAAGCAATTTTATTATGGGCCAAAGGAGGAACACAGCCAATCAGCAGGTCTTGTTCATCCTCATGTCCAATTTTATTTCACCTACATATCCAAAACAAAACTTTTGTTTTCATTTAGAAACGTGTTCTTACACTTGAATTTAGGTTTACTTGATCAACTTTGGCCTTGCAAAGAAGTATAGAAATTTGTACACTCATTCACACATTCCCTACAGGTGCTCGGACAGTTTTTTTTTTTTGACCCGGCTTCGGTGAACTTGTATTTTGGTTTATTATCTTGTGCCTTGGGCTTGACATGGTATTAGAAACTGCAGAGAGAAAAGGAGATTCATTGGAACTTTAAGATATGCAAGCAGAAATGCCCATCTTGGAATAGAACAAAGCCGGAGAGATGATTTGGAGTCTATTGGATATTGCCTGATATACTTCTTAAGAGGAAGGTAGTTTTGGATTCCATTTATTAGATCAGTTCTTTATTTTTATTTTTTTATGAACTTCACACAAATTATATATATATTGGTTTTTAGTCTTCCTTGGCAGGGTTTGAGTGCAGCAAGTGAGGCAGAGGAAAAGAAACTGGTTCACCAAAAAATGCTTTCTATTTCTGCTGAGGTAGTAGCACTTCCATACATAACTTTTGGATATATGCCTCCCACTTTGTCTGTCTTCGACTTAAAAATAGTTATTTGGGTATGGTTGTTCAGGCCTTATGCAGTGGGTAGCCTAAAGAATTTGCAATGTACTTCAATTACTGTAGTTGTTTGCGGTTTGAAGACACGCCCAATTATGGCCGCTTGAGGAAATGGTTTCGCGATGCTTTCGCGCGTCAAGGTTCCCATTCCTTATCTCTTGCTTTTTGCCACGTGAGTTCCCTTTCTTTAGCAGTGGAAAAGGCGTCCGTCCAACATGGAAGTTGTTTGTTGGTGTAGGATTTATGTTGGATTATGTGTTTGATTGGAACATTTTGAGGAACCAGAGGTTGCCCGGGCCTACTCGTCCCATTGTAAGCCACGAAACTCGTGATGACCACAATGGTAAGATAGACCTTGTTCTCTTTAGAAGGCCTCTGTAGCTGCAACAGGCACTTCACGACTTGCCTCGCGACGAGTATGTGAGGTGGTTGGGTTCATTCACTCTGAGGATTGCTCGCCCTACCCAACAACAGCCACCGGTGCTCCTTCAAAAGAAAAAGAAAGTTCATGTAAAGTGTCATGCATATATTGAGTTTCCCGTTCCATTGCCTCCCGTTTCCATTATATTTAGTTACGGTTATATGCTGCTGTATGTCTTGTTGTAGGCTTCAAGTAGTGTTCGTAGAACAAAGTCCACGAATGCTCTTGCCGAGTTAATGCAATCCTGCGGAATCGACTTGATCAGCTGAGCGGCTCAAAAACATTGATTAACGAGAACACCTCAAGTGCTGATTTAGAGAATTTAAGTTGTATATATCATCCCCCATGGTTATTGATTTGTTTTATTGGTTTTTTTTTTTAAGTCAGTTGTTTTTATTGAAATATAAATATATATATACCTTATAATAATTATTATTATTTTTAAATAAATATATATTCATTATACAACACATGTTTAGCTGGTCTTGGCCTTCTTATATTTAAAAGACGTTTTGAGTTGGAATTTTTTTTGTTAGCTCTAAGTTTTTTCTATAATTTGTGGGGCAAAATTTGTCGGCCCTATGGCCCCTATCCTCAGTACGCCAAATAATTAAAAAAAATCGGGTGAATCCTGCAAAAATCGGACAGATTGCCGTCTCATCTATTTCAAAATTTGCAAACCCCGTTCGCAAACCGAAACCGTGTCCGTGTGCCAAGAGCGGTTCGCCGTACGCCGTACGCCGTACGCCGTACGCGGATTCTATTTACGTCTCGTGTAATTGTGAAAATACTTAGCATATCCTCCCCACTCCCGAGTGATAAACAAAGAAATAAAAACATTTCATGTCATGGGAACATAACCTTTCCTAAAGCCGAATATGTTAGAATTTATTTTAATTCTGCCACAATGATTGATTAAGTTTTTAAGGAATAAGTAATGAAAGTGTAGTATTTGTTTATTTCATAGAATTCATGATGAAATATAATATAGTATAATATTTTAAATATTATATCATTTTAACTGCTAAACACTACATTCTTATTGTATTGTTATTTTTTGTGTTTTCTTATATATTCATTGCAAGGACTTAACACTCATTTTATAAAGCAAACACTATAAACAAATTAATTAGAGTTGTGCGCTATTATAATTAGTCTTCAAGAATAATTACATTGGAAAGAATTACTGTAAGTATTGGAGACATATTGAAATTAGTTTTCAAGTAAGAAATTATCAAAATATACGGCTATGCATGCTTTGAAAACAGGCTGACAACTCATGATGGTTTGAAAAGAAAGAAAATAAAGTGTGAAATGAATGCATGGACGATGGTTTTATATGCACATGATAGTTGGCGTAAATATTTTACCAAAATATTAGTTCTCAAATGTGTAGAGAACTAGAGAGAGAGATGTAGAGAATTGGTGTATTTGGGGATTAAAATTGTGAATGTGTAAATACAATATTATTTTTCTCGCATAATAAAAATAATAAAATTATTATAGTAGCTCTATGGATATAAAAAATTTATCGAATCACGTTAAATTTTCAGTGTCAATTTTATTTTTTTTTATTTTTATATTTTTCTTCCAACAGTAAGAAGAAAAAATATATGGTGTTGGTTTTGAATCATGTATTGTTCTTTCTAAATTGTATGGTTTTCTTTTCCCAAATCCTTTATGAAGGGTGACTTTTCTTGACCTTGAAAGGGATGGCAATTATGGAGGTTTATATGATATCAAAAACCCGGATTTTATTCTTCTTCCTTAAATGCAATTAATTATGGTGTTGTATTTAATTTATGCATGGTGGATGTAGGCCTCCTTTAGACCTTGAATGTAAGTAAAAATTAGATTTGTATTTGTCTTAAAGCTGATGGACCGGACAGATCGATGCTATAATTTATTGCAGCAATTTTATATGGCCGCCGAATCCTTTGAAAACGCTTGTCCGTGACTCCGTGGGAACAAGATAATGAAGTGTATGAAGTTGCTTTGAGGGCATTTTTGTACTCGCCATTTATTGAGTATTATTCCATATGCCTCACAATTGTATATATCCTTTTTCTTGAGGGAAAAATGTGTTTTAGATTCTAGGTATTACATTGTCAACCAGATCAAGTCAATTGTCTTCTCAAAGTTGATGGGAAAAAAAATAATATTTTGGTTAGTGTGTATTTTTTTTTTTTTGTAAAATGAATTCTGAGATTGTAAGCCAGATTTATTATAGTTGAAAATAATTGGCTCATGATTTTATCCCTTTATTTTAATCCCATCAAAAATGAAGTTTGTTGCAATTGTCTTCTCAAAGTTTTGTTTATTATATTCCATTGCTTTAAAGAATTTTGTAAGATCATTTAAGGAAACTCATCCATGTGAAGCATAGAACTTTGTCGATCGTTACTTTAGAATCGTACGGTTTTGCAGCGACTTTGAAACCAACTGGCGATTATGTTACAGTGAAATTATATTATTATATTTTTGTAATTAAGTTCAAGTTACCTAACAATGCTGGCAAGCAAATCTCAGTGTTACTGCTTTACCATGCTAAATTTAAAAATTATGGGGTTACTTGTTCTGCATGGTATTATGATGTTGTGATTACATAAAATGGACGAAATTAAGATGGAAGTAACGAGTTAGAACCTAATTGGTTTTCATTTTATTCAGTCATGTAAATGGATTGGATTTGCAATCTATACAACCTGGTTACTAATTCTCTATGCAAATTCAAATTTTTGAATCGTGTAAAATTGAGAGTCCAATTTATTTTCTGTGTTATTACATCAACTATGTATATATACATAATACATGTAAGAGACACGGTTTACAATCAATTAATTTACGTGATATGCCCTTTGCCAAAGAATGTGTCCCAGACACGGTTTATAGCACGATTGGCGCAATACTCCTCAAGTTAGAGCATGAAGTTAGCGAATTCCCAACTTGCGAATGAGAAAATCAAATTGACGGTGAGAGAGACCCTTAGTCAAGACATCAGCCAATTACTCAGAGGTACGCACATGAGAGGTAACAATGTATCCCCATTGAATCGCATGATGAACAAAGTGACAGTCAATTTCAATATGTTTTGTGCATTCATGGAAAACAGGATTGGCAACAATATGGAGAGCGGCCTGACTATCACAATACAAACGCATAGGTGCAGAATGAAAGACCCCTAAAGAGCGTAAGAGACGCTTGAGCCATATCAGCTCACAACAGGTGGCGGCCATGGAACGATATTCAGCTTCGGCAGAGGAACGGGACACAGTGTGTTGTTTCTTCGTTTTCTAGGAGATGGGAGAGTGACCGAGCAGAACAAAATACCCAGAGAGGGAACGACGTGTCAAGGGACAGCTCGCCTAATTAGAGTCACAATAAGCAGAGATACGTAAATCACTATCGTAACGCAAAAGAATGCCGTGTCCAGGATGCCCTTTCAAGTAGCACACCACACGTAAGGCGGCCTCCCAATGTTCTTGGCGTGGATGTTGCATGAACTGAGCGAGAATATGCACACAGTAACATAGTTCAAATCGGGTGATGCACACATGAATTGTCTTCTCAAAATTGATAAAAAAAAACATTTTGGTTTGTTTGTTATAGTATGTATTTTTTTGTAAAATGAATTTTAGGATTGTAAGCTAGAATTATTATAGTTGAAACTAATTGGTTCATAATTTTTTCCCTTTATGTTAGTCCCATCAAGTGAGGAAACCTATCAATGAAGTATATAACTTTGTCAATGGTTACTTCGACTTTAACGGGGGCGGAACCAGGATTGTGTACCGGGGGGGGGGGGGCAAGACAACTGGAGTCTCACATTGATTAATATCCCAGCAATGCTGGAAAAAAAGGCAGAAAACCCATCCAACCCACTGAACCCAGCTGTGGAATAGACGTCACAGTCAAAAACAGTCTGCCTAATCTCATCAGTAGAAAGAAGTTTATTTAATTCAGCACAAGTAGTTGAATGAAAGAACAATTAAAATTACTAGCAATAGAAGAATCATGAAAAAACAATTGAGAAAAGAAAGACACCAGATTTTTTTATCGGGCAGAGTAGAAAAAATAGTATTCTCATTGTCCTTAATCTCAAGAAAAAATAGTGCTGAATCTGCTGATCCTCAAAGTCATCTTTTGTTTGGGGTTCACAAGTTCAGAAGTTGGGGTCATTCAGTAGATCATTAGATATTACAAAATTCAACAGCTACCATGAGCTATAGGGTGAAGAAACAACCACAAAAAACCATTAGATATTATCAGTAAGTTTAAACCACATTTATCAGAATGGAACTCGACGTTCTTTTATATCTCGAAAGTCATCTATAATTGATTCCACACTAAGCTGCATAGCAATTTCTTTTTCAATATACACAATCAACGAGTCAGTAAGAAACTCATCCTCCATTTTGTTTCGAAGCCTAGATTTGACAATACTCATAGCTGAAAATGAACGCTCCGTTGTTGCAGTAGAAACTGGAAGAGTAAGCACAAGAATGATCACTCTAAAAATAAGTTGGTAGATTGTCGATCTTCTAGTATTTACCAACCATTGACAAAGGTCAGAAATGGAGGACATTTTTTGAAACTCCACATGTCGAACTACATCACACTCATAATGGACAGGTTCTATTTTCAACCGCTCTTTCTCGTCATCTGTGAAGTCTTGTGGATAAAATCTGTCTACCAATTGCCAAACATCATCACATTTGAAAGAATCATATCCATTTCGAGGGTCCAAAGCTGAGCTAAGCATAAGCAACTCAACTGCATGCTCATTAAATCATTCATTTAATTATTGTAATTGAGAATCAATTGCAGCATAAAAAATATCTATTCGATAATGATGCTCAATTGTAAATTCACTTTCTTGACGACGAGCTCGACCTCCTCTTGAAACATAACGAGCATTCATATCCAAGACATCAATGTTACGTGCTTCACAAAATCCTTTCACCTTTGATAGTAAAGTTGACCATCCATCATCTCTTAGCTTTTGGAGAAGTGTTTTAGTTGATGAAACAAGATGCATAGCATTTAAAATGTCTTGAGATTTAGACTGCAAAGCTTGACAAAGTAAATAAGTGATCTGCATAATGTCTTTCATGAGATGTAAAATGAAGACAAATTCAAATGATGTTAATTCTTCATAAGTTGTGTCTGCATCACCTCTTTGAGCCCAAGAAGTCCCATCATCAATAATGTTAAGAAGAACTTCACAAGTTGAACTGAACATATTAATCAAGCTAGAAACAGATCTTAAGTGAGAACTCCAACGGGTATCTCCTGCTCGTTGTAAAGTGCCAATTTGATTAAGGCCCCTACCGGTCTCCAACTCACCAATGGAAAGCAAATGTTCAATTTGAGAAGCTTGAGCAACTTTCAATGCATCATTACGCTTACATGAAGCACCGACTATGTTGACAATAGATGACAATTTAACGAAAAATTTATGAATGATGATAACTTCTCTTGACGCAGTAACTAATGCCAATTGTAAGCGATGTGCTAAACAATGGACATAGTAAGCGTATGGACAGTCATTTGAAACCAATGCTTGCAATCCATTCCATTCTCCTCGCATATTACTTGCACCATCATATCCTTGCCCTCGAATATTCTGAATATCTAAATTGTGATAAGACAATACAGAATATATCGCATTTTTGAGGGTTAATGCAGCAGTGTTAGAGACATGAACAAGCCCAAAAAAACGTTCCTTCAAAATGCCATCTTTGTTAACAAATCTTAAAACAATAGACATTTGCTCTTTCTTTGATTCATCACGAGCTTCATCAACAAGTATAGAAAACTTTGCATCACCAATTTCGTCACGAATTGTATTCTTCACTTTGACCAAAATAACATGTAAAATTTCTTTTTGAATTTGCGGTGATGAGTAAGAGGCATTTTAGGGAGCATTCTTCAATACAACTTCCTTAACCTTGTCATTGTATGAACTTAATATACTGAGCATTCCAAGAAAATTTCCCCGATTGATTGAATCTTCAGTTTCATCATGTCCCCTAAAAGCACAACCATGAATTGCAAGCCAAAGGACCTAATCAACCGAAGTTCTAAGTCGGAGTCGATTCTTTGCAATTTGCTCAAAAGTATATTTATCAACAACTCTCTCTATATGTTGAGTCTGCTCCATTAAATCCTTGCATGATTTATCGGCGATTTTATGAATACTATTTGGATCTTTCCCAACATGATTCAAAAAAGCACAATTTTGTCCATCCTTAACTTTCTTCCAATTTCAAATCCATCAATTGTAAATGCTAATGCAGACCTTGGCTGAGTGAAGAGATAACATGGTAGACAAAACACTGCATCTTTAGAAGGGGAATATTCTAACCACGAAGGAAATAGCTTGAACCATGTTGATTGGAAACTACGAAGATGAGCTTCGATCCAGTTTTTGGATAATATGAAAGAATAGGTTGGTATGGACCATTCTTAATGTAAGCTCGCTGAATTTCATCGCGTTGATTGACATCATAATCTAATATTCGTGGCCGCTTTCCAGGATCACGTTCCAAAGAATTCAACTCAACTTTAATGGTTTCGGTTCTTTGAGATTTTGCAGGACGAGTAGAAGAAGTTGGAGTATCAATAGCAGACTCGACAATGATGCATTAGATTCTAAGTTTTTAGAATTTGTTCTTTTAAAGAATGCATCAATCGTCGATGACTTTCCCATCTATAAATAAAATAAAAATATTTTGTTAAATTAATAGAATCAAATAAGTAAAATAATTAGATAAATTTAAATTAAAAATCGCATGAAGCTTAAAAATTAAAGATAAGCCATACCTAACTTTCAATCTGACATATAATTTAAATAAATTAGAATCAAGCATGAATCATTATACCCTTGCTACATAATTCCATCAATGACAATTTGAAATCAATTGTCTTACTGGAAAACATCATGACAAATGTCATCACCGGATTTCGTTCGGGGAGAAACCCGCTTTTGGGGTGCGGTTCCTCCCAACCCTTATCCGAATGGTGATGAAAAATTAGAGTCGCCACCAACCATTTTTGAGGTGCGGTTGGTCACCTACAAGGAATTTGATCTAAGCTGCTAGGGATGGGCTCAGGAGTTGGTTATGCATGGAAAAGGGCTAATACCCCCACAACGCCCTTTCGGTACCTATCTTAGGAGTTTGGAGATTTCTTAACTTGTTTTAATTGTTTGCTTAAAATATGACTGGTTTAAAGGTGAGGTAAAATTTACATTCGTTAAAGTCTGTTTTTATTTTTCTAAGTCATTTGTTAAAGTTAGAATTAAATCCAATTTGTCCTAGCAATTTAATTTTTCCTATTTCTGTTTCTAAACTACTTATTTGAAATTGAATAGAATATCTAATTAATCCTATGGTTTAGTTAGCATCTAAGTTATTTAAAGAAGCCTAAGAAAACGATTAATTTCTAAGTTGCACGCTAACGTAAAGGTATGCTAAAAAACCTAAGACTTAAATTCGTGTTTAAAAGATAAGTTTAAAAGCATAAACGTTTGAATTTTTATTTATTTATTTATTTATTTTTATGAGAAAACACTTTTTTCCTTTTTAGAATTTTTTTTTGTTGTTTTTGATGTTTTTAAATGTTTAAAAATCCCAAGTGTTTAAAAATTCTAAATGTTTAAAAATCCCATGTTTTTAAAATCTCAAGTGTTTAAAAGAATTATTATTATGAAAAGTTTTTGTTTTGGAAAATGTTTAAGTAAAATGTGTTTTTTGTTTTTTGTTTGTTTTTGTTTTGTTTTTGTTGTTTTTTTAAATATTAAACAAA
This sequence comes from Taxillus chinensis, assembly GCA_023512835.1. Classification (NCBI taxonomy): domain Eukaryota; kingdom Viridiplantae; phylum Streptophyta; class Magnoliopsida; order Santalales; family Loranthaceae; genus Taxillus; species Taxillus chinensis. The sequence goes on along the minus strand of CM042084.1, from coordinate 15,119,016 downwards.
AATGCATAAATAATTAAAAATTAACACAAGTGGTGTGTGTGATTGTGGCATTCACAAATCAAAGAAAATAAGCTCACCTTTTCTCTCTCTTTTTTTTCTCTTTTTTTTTTCTCTCTCTCTCTCTCTCTCTCTCTCTCTCTTTTTTACTTGATTACAAAAATACAAATGTTGGGTTGTGACCCATATTTACAAAATTTCAAATGGCCAACTAACATCACCCTAATGGCCAATAAATGCAAGAAAAGACGAAAATAAAAGGAAGGGGTAAATGAGGATATAGAATAGATACAAACACAGGTAGCCATATAATGGCTCCTTCCACAAAAAATACAAGCAGTAGAAAGGAATACACATGCAAGGAATGACTGTCTTTTTGTTGATGAATAACAGGAAATGGATTAGACATAAGCTAGTCACGCTCACATATTTTTAAAACATTGGAACTTAAATGAAACCAAACAAAAAAACGCATCAAGCAAATGGCAGAAATATCAAATCACACTCCATACACGCCCCAAAAGCTAGTAAAACTCGGGAAGAAAAGAAAAGAAAAAGAAACTATACAAATGAGTACATGAACTATGCCTATGACAGTGAGAACATGGTTTTATTTTCATGACTTAGCAGACAACGAGAATAAGGGGGACACCCAGCCATTAAACCAGCCCTACAATAACCCCTAAACCAGTCTCAATTGCTCCTTAGCATTGACATGTTTAAGCAACAGGTCGAGTATGATCCTTACAAGACATATCAAACAGCTTTTATTTTAACAACGCATCAAACTAAAAAACAACACTCAAGAATTCCATCCTTGTACTATAATCTATCCTTTGACAATGGATTCAACATACGAAATCAAGCACTCAAGAAACTTATCTGTTAGTATAAAAATCCAGCAAACAACATATGGCCTCATATCCTTAAAGAAAATATGACAAAAACACCACAGATAGCAAAAAAACAAAGGGCTTACCTGTTTACCTGTGGAACGGTTCTGCCGGGCTTACCTGTTTACCTGTTTGAAGCCCTTTTTCTAGGAGACGCAGGGTAGCGGAGCAGTTGAAAGACAGCGTCTCTTCAGTGGGGCGTCTCTTCAGGGTAGTGGCGTCAACAGCAACGTCAGCAGGGGGACCTGTGTGTGTCGTGGCTGAACTGGAACGGCCAAGGAGACGGCGATTAGTGTAGTCGGTGTTGGGCGACCGGTACAACGCATGATGGAGGAGTTGGGAAGGTGCGATTTGGGCAGTCCCGACGCAGCGGCCTGGGGTTGTTGGGAGAAGTTGTCACGACTGTCAGTCACCGTTTATGGTGGACGTGCGGTGAGGAGAGACGGCTAGCGGTTGGGATGGCAGAGCCATGGGTCAACGTTTAGCAGGTTGTTGTGGCGGAAGGGAAGAACAGGCAAGATAAAGGGATGTTTCTTTTGTGGCTTCAGATGGGGATTTGAAATGGTGGTGGCGGCAGCGCAACCTCCGTCCGGCAGAGGGAACAGAGGCGGCAGTTGGCGAGGTGATTTCCGACCGCCAGGGGAACTCTCTGGGATTGAGGGTGATAAGATGTGGTAACTAAGTTTTGATTTTTGTAAATTGAGAGCCCCCCCTGTGCCTAGGGTTTCGATTGGCTTTTTATAAGAGAGGAAGGAAAAGGGTTTGGTTTGAATTGGGGCGGCAAGGACGCGATTTGGAGATGGGTTTGGCATGTGAGGGCGATATGGGCGTGGCTGCAGCGGCAGAATGGAAAGCCGGTTTCGGCAAGGTTGGGGAAAGAGGGGAAGGAAAAAGGGGAAGGAATCCATACCACTAGAGGATCTCGTGCTGCATCGCCGCGTCTCCTGACCGCGTCCCCGGGGGAAGAAGAAGGCTTCTGCGTTCTGCGTTGTAGCCTGCGCGAAAGAGACGAGACGGGATCGAGGAGAGAGAGAGAGTTGACCGCCTTTTATTTTTCTTTTCTTTTTTTGTTTTTGTTTTTGTTTTTTTCTTTTTTGTTTTATTTTTTTGTTTTGTTTTTGTTTTTTTGTCTTTTTGTTTTTTTTGTTTTTTTATTTATTTTTTAAAACTAATGAATAGGTGACATGTGGGCTAGGTAAGGCGGAAAAAAAAAAAAGAAAAAGAAAAGAGAAAGATGAATTGTTGTTGCTTCATTTTGTAGTCTTTAACTGATATTTTGAGTTTTTGGGATCGGTAAAATAATTTGATTTCCAATAAAATGTGAAAAAATAATTTTTGGATTCGGGGCGTCGCTACGAGCAACCTCGTATCCTTTCTTCTTGAAAATGAGTTTATTTTTGTGCCAAAATTGTACTTTAGCGTCCCTAAATTGATTTATTACGAAAAAAGTATTTTTTTATTTTTTCAAGAATAAGCTCTGTGAGTGAATATATGCAATATATACGTTGAAATTCTCAGAATGATGAGAGGATTAATAAAATGCGGTTCGTGACCTGATATGGAGTGTCGTTTTAAAGGTCGAGTGTTATTTGCCCGCCGTTAGCGATCTAAATGTTGTTCGACCATAACTTCCTCGTTTGACCTCGGAATTGAGCGCGGTCAAAGGTGTTGATCTTTAAATTTGATTCTCTATCACTTGGAACTAGATTTTTGGCATTTAAAAACCTTTTTAAAGAAGTCGTTGAAATTGCGCCTTTTGAATCAACGGTCACGTCTCTTTAATTGTACAAAATAGTTAACAAACAAAAAAAGAAGTTTAAAGCGAAAAATGAATATGTATGTCCAACCCGGACAAAAGGGGGTCCAACAACAAAAATCCTAAAAGTATGACAATTGTCTCAATTGTCTTACTGCTTAAAAATAGGACCGAGGTATTAGCTAATTTTTAGTTTTAGAATTTAGATTTTAGAATCATTACTGTAAAATTAGAAGCATTTGTGGTGCTTGCTGGATATATTCAAATGACCCCAAGAATCCTAAACAATTAGGGGGGGCATTGGGCGACTACGATTTACAAGATATCCAGGCTGCAATAGGGAAAATTTTATACACCATTTAGAGAACTAAATTAAAATTAGGAATTTTGAGAATCAAATTTTACTATTTTAGGGATTTGGAATTTGATATGCATAAATCTTGGAAATTTTACTCACACCAAACTGAAGATTGAAGAATCCGCCTGAAATTGAAGAACCAAAGACACAGGAAGAGTCTCGCCGTCTCAGGCTCAATCCTCACTTCTCAGGGGCGGATAATCGTCCGTCGTAGACTCGCAGGAGCGAAACCTAAGAGTACAGTTGCAACTTTTTATTTAATTTCCATATCAATAATACGGCATGTGTAGGGGGGGGGACTACTAAAATAATAAACCTGGGCGGCATGCGCAACCTAACCAACTACTTTTAACATTATATATATATATTAACAAAATTTTTAAAATCTTGAGGGCCCCTAAGTCTGCCTCCGTCCCTGTTGAGGGGGGGCCGTCAGCATGTGTAGCGGTCCTGGCCGACCACTTCTAATGTTAATATATATATATATATATATATATATATATATATATATATATATATATTAACAAAAATTTGCCCCCCCCCCCCCCCTAAGTCTGCCTCCGCCCCTGAGATACCCCTTTAGTTTGTTCATAGCCATAAGGTCGAAGCCCGCAATAAGTAAATCATCGACATACACCAACACATGCAGGCAAACAAAATTCTTGAACCAAGTAAATAATGAGTAATTAGAATAAGATTGAATGAATCCATAGGATGTCAAGACAGCAGCCAATTTGGAAAACCAACACCACGGTGCCTGGCGTAACCCATAAAGGGATTTGTTCAATTTACACACCAGTGTGGGATCGGTAGGCACAAATCCAGGAGGCAACTTCATGTATACCTCTTCGGTCAAATCACTATAAAGAAATGTGTTATGCACACCCATTTGATGAAGCTCCTAGTTTCGCACTGCAGCAACAGCTAAAAATGTGCGCATAGTCACCATCTTGGCCACGGGCGCAAACGTTTCATTATAGTCAATGCCTTCCACTTGATTGTTGCCCAAGATAACTATACGTGCCTTGTAGAGTTCAATGGTGCCATCAGAATGATGCTTAATGCGATAGATCCATTTACAACCAAGCGCTTTCTTGCTCGGGGGTAAGGACACAAGGTTCCATGTCTGATTTTGCTCCAAAGCCATGATTTCGTCGCGCATGGCTGCACGCCACTTGACATCACGAGCGGCCTCCAAATACCGGGTGGGTTCAACAGCGGTCGTAACAACAGCCAAGAAGGCCTGATGGCGAGCTGAAAAATGGGAAGAGGTGACATAGTTTTCTATGGGATAAAGAACCGTACCTGAGGACTATGATTGAGAGGGTAGAGCAGCGCAAATGGGTTCTTGCAAACAATGAGCACTATAAGTCACATAATCCTTCAAGCGAACAGATGGTTTAGGATGACGATGTCCTCTGCCCAAAGACTCTATGGCTGGGTCACCATCCTGTTTGCCAGTGAGAGGTTCACCATCCCGTGTTCCGGTGAGAGAATCAGAAGCACGAGACTTAGGAGGACGAAGCTGCACTGTATCGGCTGTACTGCACAGGATCGACTGTACACTGCGATCTCCCCCTTACTACTGTAGGACACCCAGTAGTAGAGGATGAGGATGAAGGGGCAAAACTATCCCCTATAGGCTCGAGCGGATCCAACATCGCAGTCCTGTCCATATGTTCGGGTGGCAAACAGGAGTGCAAAGGAGGCTCGGCAACTTGTGTGAGGTCCGACGCATAGGGAAACACCGTTTCATGGAAAATCACATCGCGAGAAACAAAATATTCCCATAATTCAATATCATATACACGCCACCCCTTTTTGCCGAATGGGTAGTCCACAAAAACACATTTTCTACTCTGATCATTAAATTTATCTTTATCACGTGCCACTCGGTGTGCATAACAAAGACATCCAAAAATCCGAAAGTAGTCATACTGGGGTATCTTGCCAAAAATTATCTCGTAAGGAGTTTTGCCGCCAAGAACTGAAGTTGGAGTACAATTGATCAAAAAACCAGCGGTCAATACACATTCACCCCAAAATTGAATGGGCAACTTAGCTTGAAACCTCAATGCTCGGGCAATATTTAAGATATGCCTGTGTTTTCACTCTACACGGCCGTTTTGCTAAGGAGTGCCAACACAGGACGTTTGATGCATAATTCCATGGGTCTTAAAATATGTACCCAAGCATGTGAATTCAGTTCCATTGTCACTGCGAACAACTTTAACTGGTTTATTAAATTGGCGCTCAACCATAGTGCAAAAATTTGTAAGAGTATGCGCAACCTCTTTCTTTTCAAGCAACAAATAGATCCATACTGCTCGGGAAAAATCATCAACAATTGTAAGGAAATAAACAGCGCCACATGATGCAGGTACTCTATAAGCACCCCACAAATCCCAATGAATGAGTGAAAAATAGTCATCAGCTTTATTATCACTAACAGGAAAAACCTCGCGAGTTTGTTTAGCCCGATAACAAACATCACATGGTAAATGGTCACCATGGCAATTGATTCTATCACTAAATCCAGGAATAGCTAACAATACAGATAAATGGTAAATGGTAAATGGTCACCATTGCTCATTGATTCCAGTAACTTTATTTGCGTGTACTCGTGCTAGTGCTCGAAATTGGTTATCCCATTGCACTGCTCACCCGCTCCAATCAGGATCCTCGGAGTGCGGTTCTGTATCACACACAATTTGTCAGTGAACGTAACAATACAATTTAGTTCTTGCAGTAATTTTGCCACAGAGATAAGAGTGCAAGTCATATTTGGAACGAGTAGAACATGATGCAAATACGAGCTTTCTCCCAACCACAATTTTCCTTCTCTCACTACAATTGTGTGCTTTCCATTAGGAAGACCTATTGGGCATGGCGTGATTTCATGTACATCAAACAACAGGTTTATGTCTCCCATCATATGATGTGAAGCACCAGAATTTACAATCCATTCACGAGAATATTTCTTACCAGAAAGGCAATCAATGCCCCCTGTTTTATGAGCATTCAACATGCCGATCAATGTTTCCCATTGATCTCCGCTAAGTCCCGGTATCTTTTTGCAGTCTGACTCCGTCACTGTTCCCTCATGTTGTTTGCTTACGTCATTTGGAGTGGCATGTACCACATTAGCCAACACATTGGTCCCTTTGCAGTGCCCTATATCGTCCATATTGGGTCCTCCCCCTCGTCCATGGCCTACCCCTTTCTCAGGTTCCCATGATCGATCTCCCCACCAATCTGGATAGCCAATGACCTGGAAGCATTCATTGGCTCTATGTCCATTCCTACCGCAGTGAGAACACGTTCCAGCTTTGCCCTTTGCACGACCAGTAGCAGCTTTGAGGCCACGTCCTACTTGTACAGCAAAAACTCATCGCATCTCCTCCTTCGTCTTTGCTTCGCGCCATATTCCGGTGCCGCTCTTCTTGGATCATCATTGCGTACACCCTGTTAATAGTCGGCAATGATTCCATACTCAGAATATTGGAACGAACTGTTCCATACATCCCATCATCAAGGCCCATCAAAAATTGATGAACTCTCTCTTCTTCTCGCTTCCTTTCAAGTTCAATGGAAATATTGCACCTGCATCCTTGACATCGACATGTGAGAATTGACTCATAATTTACCAATTCATCCCACATGGATTTTAATTGCCCGTAATACCCCACTATGGCTTGTCCTTGTTGTTTACAGCCCGTGATATCAGCCTTCAACTGATGAAGGCGCGGTCCATTACCAATGGAAAATCTTTGACGAATATCCTCCCACAAATCCTTCACGTTGTCCATATACATTATAATAGAACGCAAAGTAGGTTCAATGGTATTAAACACCCAGGCAACTAGCATGGAATTCACCATCCACCAATCATCAATTTCGGATGAATCATCAGCTGGTTTAGCCAATGTTCCATCAATAAAATCCAGTTTTTTCTTTGCCCGTAATGCATTGTGCATCGCTCTTGCCCATTCTTCATAATTCTCTCCTTTTAGTTGCACATACGTGATGATAAGACTTGGATTGTCTGCAGGATGCAAGTAGTATGGTGAAAGGGCTATTTGTCCTTTTTCTCCTTCACCGATCTTCTTGTCACTACTGCTAGTCATGCCAACTTAATGTTGGTTGCACTAAACCATCCACGGCTCTGATACCATGTAAAATTGAGAGTCCAATTTATTTTCTGTGTTATTACATCATACGACTATCTATATATACATGTAAGAGATACGGTTTACAATCAATTAATTTATGCGATATGCCCTTTGCCAAAGATAGAATGTGTCCTAGTGCCGTGTGCAACAATACACGGTTTGCCAAAGATAGAATATTGCCCAGGACAGCAAGATGACGAACAACACGATTGGCGCAATAAATCGAATTCAGATATCACTACAAAATTTGGATCAAATTTAAAAATTTATTTGTTAGTATTTAAGTTATGTAGAGCTTGTAAAATTATTTGAAGTGGATAAACTATATAAATCATAAAAATATTATAAGAGTTGAGTTTGTTTACATTTGACGTTCATCAAAACATATAGGATTGCATATTCCATTGGTTATAACAATTTGAATACGGATGGTATTTGATTTATTTGAACAGGATCATATCAGGTTTAGTCAAATTTCAATGTAATTAGTAATGGATTTTTAATTTGAGATTTTTTTTAAGTCTTACACTCAAAGTTTCCTTCATGTTGCTTAGGGTAAAGTATAAAATAGTATCCTCGTGTGTGTCATAATAAAATGAGAATAGCTCGCGGGGTTTGTTTGCGGACAGAGTTGGGAGATTATCTCAGTGCCCTGTGGGTAGGGGTGGGTTGGAGTTGGCTGGAAGGTAAAATTTGTGTTTTATGTTTGGCATGTTTGTTTTATTTAAGTTATGAGTGTTTTCAGTTTTGTTGTTTTTGTAAGGTTTAAACATTTTGTTTTTTCGGTTTTGAAAGGTTTTAAAATTTCTAGGTTTTAAAGTTTTTTCTAGGTTTTATCCAACAAGCGTACAACGCATCAAGAGATAAAGGCATCACCTAAAACCATTTTTAGTCCTAAAACCATTATTATTTTTTTGACGGACATTCAAAGTTTATAAGAAAGAGTTTAAATAGGAAATTGTTTGTTTAGTCCTAAAACTGTTACTTTATGGCCTGCTCCATTATTATTGTTATTATGATTATTGTTATTATTTGTTAATTTAGAAATTTTTTAATCAAACTTGTTCGCTAAAGCTTTATGTTTATTGTTTTGGAAGTGTGACAAGCTTTTAAATGAGGTAAACACTTCAAAACTAAAACTTTAATAGTTTGATGTCTTTTTTCAACATGTTTGTTTTTTGATAAATTACTTTTTGATCATGTTTCAAAATAGTTAATCATGTTCAAACTCCAAATCAAAAGAACACCAAAAAAAAAACTAGTAATGTTGCTGCATAGGCTATTAGTTTCATTGCATGTATGTTTAAATTTACATTGTAATATTTATGTAAATATTTGTCAATAGTAAACAAATATGCTTTTTGAGAATCCAAATATATTTTTGTAAGGTTAATATCTTAAGAGGTCGAGTAAACAGAGTGCAATCAAAGGGTAGCATTGATTTGTTCAACCAAAGACTTCAAAAGTTGATTTAGGTGCCGGTGATGAGGATAAATGTGTGCGTTGGTTAGGAGTAAGATTGTTAGTTTTTGAGATTCTAAAAGGGGTAAATATAGACCATACAAACCGTGATTTGATTTTTTTTTTTTGGTTTTCATTTTTTCTTAATAACAAAGAGCTTGCGTGGATAGTACTTGATAGACTTATACATTATGCTTATGCTTGTATCTTCTTCACTTTTTTTTGTATAAGGAGGTTTGGATAATGTTATGCGTAAGTCATCTATAAGTAAGAGAAAGTGTCTGGATAATAATTACCTAATAATTTATATGTTAATGGACTTGTATCTTTCTTTTTTTTGTATAAGGAGGTTTGGATAATGTTACGCATTAGTCTTCTATAAGTAAGAGATAGTGTATGGATAATAATTATCCAATAATTTATGTTAATGGACTTGTATATTTTTCTTTTTTGTATAAGGAGGATTGGATAATGTTACACATAAGTCATCTATAAGTAAGAGAAATTGTCTGGATAATAATTACCTAATAATTTATATGCAAGGAAATTGTGTATAAAAGTATAAATCTTATATTTTACAATAATTTTAAGAGTATAATTTTTTTTTTGGTCAAACACATTAGAATAAACTAAAATTTGCTTACCAGTAATCTTTTGAAAAATGTTACTTTTTTTATGGATCCATGTAAAATAGTTTCCAAATTTATGCATTGCATTAAAAATTTCTAATAGTTCTACTTTACATTTTTGACCATTTAAGCTCTAGAAATTTAAAATATCAACAATAAAGTAGATGAGGATATATTTGGAATTAACATAGCAGACAAGTGCATTATATTAGTAAAGATAAGTATGGAGTGTGCTTATGCTTATACACAGAAATGTGCATATGAAAAATAAGTTTAAGTGGGTAGCCAAACAAAAAAAATTTGTTTGACTTGTAAAGAGGTTTTATTGATTTGTAAAGCATTTGTTTTGTTGCAATTAGTGATTCTTTAAAGCCATGGTGCTTATTTATGCATTTTCATTTTGTTTTGTTTTTCTTTTAGTTTTTGAAAAATTTGAAGACGTTATTTGCGAAGATATCTTTTCTGTTGTTGCCTGTGGGGATCTGAAAAGCCTCAAGAGTAAACATTACAATTCCCAACCTTTTCATTTTTCTTTACTTTCAATCTTCTTCTCACTCTTTGGATAAATTATATAGATTTCATATCCAAGTTTTGTTCTGATAGAGTGTCGGACCTAAAACACGACAATAAGTACTTGATTCTTCACTCTGCTGCTCAATGGGGACAATATGAGATTTGAAGTTATTTGATTTTGGACCTCAAAGTTGATGTCAACATTAAAGACACTGAAGGTATTAATTTTTCATGAAGGCATTTTTGTAGATGATTTCACATGATTATGGTCTTATTTACGATATACATTGCAAGGTGGCATTTATTTTCTTATTTATTCAATTTTTTAAATAGCATTTGAATAATTTATTTTTTAGTTTATACATGATTTAATTTAGGTATAAATTAATTATGTATATGAATATAAATTAATTGGGTAAATCTATTGTTTTTTCTTTTTGAGCTGGGTTGAGCTGGGTTTATTTTTTCCCATGCTCTTTCTATATTTTCTTTCTTATGCACTTCTTGTGTACTTATCTTTTTAATAAAATTCACATATAAATTTTTTTTCGAATTCCATAAGAGATAGCAAGACACAAGCAAAATGCTTTGGCTTGAATCAATTTCATAATTACATTATTGTATAGTTGTATAAATTGTTTGGTAGAGCTATGTGAGTAAAGGAAGAATAAGATCAAAATTGAGTGATGTTCATCAAAGGAAATTAGATTTGCCATCAATTTTGTTTTATAACATTAGTGTTTAAAAGAGCCATTCTTTGTTTGGAATTGAATTGCTTAGCTTATTTGCCAATCATTCTCATAATCTCATTTATAATCTTCTATTAATTTAAAATAGCAAAGTCAAGATACACATGGATTCTTGCTAGATGGGCCTAATTAATACTTTACCTAGTATATAATTGCCGTCACTAATAAACATAACGAGAAAAAGTAACAAGGTAAAAATTTTGGTGATGAACTTTCAATGTCTCCCTTAACATGGTGTATAAACGTCACACATGCCTACTTATCAAAAAAACAAAAAATGTCACGCATGCCTAACTTACCAAAAATAGGATTAAAATTTTTTCCCATTTGAGCACTTAGTGAACATTTACAAACTATTCTTCAGAGTTCACAAGCAGGTGTAAACGCTTTGGCTAACTCGCCTCTTCTCTTTGATGAGATGTCTGTCCACCTCCACTTGGTTGGTGGGGGTCATGTTGAACTAGGTTACGAGCGATGTTGCTGACATCTTTGTTGTTAGATTACACCATCATGGAGAGCTAAATCATTATGACAAGATCAAGTGGGATGCTTTGAAGCCAAAGTAACTACTAGTTCCCTTGTACCATAGCTCGAAACTTAACCTTTGCACTAAACATTGCCACCACATTTTGCTTCTTGTTGTTCCATGCGACAAGGTTTCCTCCAACAAGACTTTTTTTCAGGTGAAACAACCCAATAAACGTCGATATAAGCCTCCACTCTAAAGTGATTATGGGAGACCCTAGGATGCCCTTAAAGATGATTACATGTATTGAAGAATTCAATGAGCAACATTCATATGAGATGTAGAATGATCATCATGCAATAACTGATTGATAACTCTCATCTATTTGGGTATGGGATAGGTAAATAAGTTTCCCAAACCAATTATTGATACTTACCACTGTGTGTACAAGTTCACGGTTCATGTGGCTTCTTGGCGAGCCATTTAGTAGACACATTCATTGGATTTGTTGAAGGACGACAACCTAATAAACCAATCTTAGTCAAAAGGTCTAACATTTTGGAAAATGAAAAGTCCTTCGAATCATTGGACAATGTTTAACTACCACAATATCATTGACACCAAATGTTCAAATGAACAAATTATGTTCTCTATTTTTTTAATTTTATTTTATTTTATATAGTGGACACAGATCATGGCTCTATGTAAGCATCTAGACCATGTTTTTGGATACTATTTCAACTTATACAAAAGCTCTCAACTTACAAACCCTTCTGTCTCATTAGAAGAGGCTTTTGGTAGTACTTCCATATACACTTCCCATCCAAGTTTCATCGTGGAACAAAGCCGGACATGGGATGTGGGCGGATGCCCCTCAGGCCGGGGATTAGGTTGTTAGTGTCGATGCTGCATTTGATGGGGATCTTTCGGATCAGGGGGGGTCCCTCGATTTCCAGGATAATGGAGTAGGGGCTGGGGATGTCTCTTCCCAAGGTGGCAGGGCAGTAGGGTTTTGAACCTAATGGGGTGATGGTGGTGGTGCACGGGGAGGTTCCTTTGGGTGGAGCAGCCATTGGAGTTCAGTCTCTAGCAGCTGCTGGTCTGCTTGTAGATGTACTCTATGGGCAGCTTGGTAGCATTATTGCCTTGGGACACTTGTTTGAGTGGGTGATACAATGCACAAGGCTATCAGTAAGGTGTTGGGGGTAAATTATGAGGGTTTCAAACATACTATCATTGCCTTGTTGCAGGATATTCAATGTTGGCATTTCCTTTCTGTGAAGATAGGTTCGACGGGATTCACTCCTTCGATGGTTGGTTCTATGTGTTTATTGATGCCTTGGGCTTGGTTGATCTTCTATTGGTTGGTGGGGAGTTCACGTGATCTAATAATTGCGTTGAGCTGTCCTTTTCTCTGATTGATAGGTTTTTGCTTTCTGTGGATTGGGCTGGGCAGCATGTGCATCTCTGTCAATCAAGGATGAGTCGGTGGGGTTCTAATTATTTTTCGGTTCTCTTGGATTGTGGTCCTTCGCTGCTATGTCGGAGAACTTTCATGTTTGAGAACATGTGGTTGTTGGCTGGGGGTTTTGTGGCCTAGGTTTAGACTTGGCGGGAGTCACATCTATTGGGAAGTGTTGTCCCATATGGAAAGATTTGGGGAAGGCCAAGGGGTTTATAAGGTGGAGCAAGCCTAGAAATGTCACAACGCGTTTTAAAGCCGTGCGGGCCGATGTGGCAAGCCCAAAGCGGACAGTATTGTGACATGTGGGCGGGTTTGCACCTTGGTTCGATCCCAATAAGTGGTATCAGAGCCTGGTTGGCCCCAGAAAAAGGTATTTCATGATATCGAAAGTCTTCTCGGCATGGTGTAGTCGAGCGGCGTGTGCCGTGGTGTGTGGCGGTATTGGATTGGAATAAAAACTCCTGTCACCAGATGATCGAATCAGTATAATCTCAATCGGGTATGGATTGAGGGGGAGCTGCAAGGAAAATTCCATGACGGTCCCACATGGTGGTAGCTCAGATCCATAGGTGTGTCCTATGATGTGGTTCGATGTGTGACAAAGGGGGAGATTGTTGGGAAGTGTTGTCCCACATGGAAAGATTTAGGGAAGGCCAAGGGGTTTATAAGGTGGAGCAAGCCTAGAAATGTCACAACGCATTTTAAAGCCGTGCGGGTCGATGTAGCGAGCCCAAAGCGAACAATATCGTGACATGCGGGTGGGCTTGCGCCTTGGCCCGATCCTAACAATATCGGGTGGAGGGCTCTCCGAGTTATGTGCTTACCCCCAAATTGAAGTCGTTAAAGGGGGATTTGGAAATTTAGAATGGTATTGTTTTTGGACAGGTTGGTTTTCATAAGCATACTTTGCTGGTGGATTTGTGTGCCCTTGATGAGGCGGCTTTGATTTGGCCTTTATCAGAGGGAGTGATAGGTTATGTTGGCATCTTCTCTTGAGCAGCGCTTCTAATGGTTGAGATTTTTTGGCAGCAGAATTCTCAATCTCTGATGGCATTTCTTTGACGTGGTAACTCTCACAGGAATGTTAACTCTATTAGCAAGCTTCACATTGATGGTATTTCTTTGATGTGGTAAGAGGATATTTGGGATCGCATTGTGGAGTTCTTTTAATCTTTTTGGGAGGCAGATCACCCCCTTCTTATTAATGGGATCTAGTTTGATGTCATTTCCGAGGAAGATGTTGCATGGCTTGAGTATTCATTTGAGGAGGTGGAGTTTATGGTTCAGGGTTGTAAAATGGTATAAGGCCCTTGGTTCGTATGAGTTTTCTTTGGCATTCTTTTAACATTGTTAGGCAGTTGTGCGGTATGACGTCATGGGTGTGTGTGTGGAGCTTCAGAAACATTGTCGGTTTGAAAGGAGTCGTAATGTTACTTTTATGGTCCTCATCCCCAAGAAGCTAGGGGCGATGATTTGAAAGATTTTCGGCCTATTAGTTTGGTGGATATGTATAAAATCATTACTAAAGTGCTTGCTAACAGGTTGAAGGCTGTTTTGTAGAAGATTATTTTCCCTCTCAGAGTGTCATTGTGCCTGGTTGGCATATTTTGGACTCAATTCTCATTGCAAACATGTGCCTTGATAGTTGTATTAAAGATGCTCTTCTTGGAGTTTTATGTAAGTTGAGAAGGCCTATGATCATGTTCATTGGGAGTTTCTTCTTTATGTTCTTTAGCATTTTGGCTTCTCGGCCAAGTGGCGGCATTGGATCTCCTTTTGAATCTCTATCGCCCGTTTTTCCATTCTTATAAATGGCAGCCCTTGCGGATTCTTTTCAAGTTTTTGGAGTCTTTGGCAAGGGAATCCATTGTCTCCTATGCCATTTGTAATTATTACGGAGGCTTTTAGTCGTATGGTGGGCAACGCCTCGTTGGTCGGGCTTCTCTTTGGATTCTTGGTGGCCGCCCGGGTAGGGGTTTTATAGTTTCCCACCTTCTTTTTGCTGACGATACTTTGTTGTTTTGCGAGGCGAATTATGGGTAGATTTTTCACTTGTGGTCCCTTCTTGTTTGGTTTGAGGCCACTTCGCGGTTGGGGATTAATCTTAGCAAATTCGTTTTAGTTTCAGTTGGTGTTGTGCTTCATTTATGGGAGCCGGATGACATCTTAGCAGGGTGCCTAGACTTGGATGATAGGACTCATCATCAACCTCAATATACAAGGTTTGATCGTCACCACACCCAAACCCGATTTGGATATGTTAAGCATTGGAATACTCTCTATTTAGATATGTGGCTCTCTTAGAGTATCTCCAATAGTATTAGATAAATTTTCTTAACTAAATTTGTATTTAGCTTGCTATATATACTTTTATTTAAGTTGCCCCTCCTGTATTTGGGTCTTTGTTTGGGAGCACCCTTTAAGGTTATCGCTATTTAGAACTTGATTACTGAGAGGATAGAGTGTTGTTTGGTGGGGTGGAAGTGAATTTACCTCTCCAAGGGAGGTCGATTGCAATGAAGTCGGGGGCGGAGGCAGACTTAGGGGGGGGGGGGGGGGTAATGGCCCCCCCTCAAGTTTTTAAAATTTTTGACATTAGAAGTGGTCGGCCAGGACCGCTACACATGCTGACGGCCCCCCCTCAACAGGGACGGAGGCAGACTTAGGGGCCCTCAAGATTTTAAAATTTTTGTATATATATATATATATATATATAATATATATATATATATATAATGTTAAAAGTAGTTGGTCGGGTTGCGCATGCCGCCCAGGTTTATTATTTTAGTAGTCGGCCCCCCCTACACATGCCGTATTCGATATGGAAATTAAATAAAAAGTTGCAACCGTACTCTTAGGTTTCGCTCCGCAGTCTACGACGGACAATTATCCGCCCCTGAGAAGTGAGGATTGAGCCTGAGACGGCGAGTGTAAGACCCGCAAAAATCTAAGCTCTTCCTTAAATAGTAATAATAATGTCATTACTAAAAATAGTTAGAAATAATATTTTAGATATTATCACAGTAAAAATAAGTACCCACTATAGTCGTTTAAGTAACATGTGACTAGTAAGTAGCCGTTAGAATAGTAACTAGCAGTTAGAATAGTAACTAACCGTTGGAATAAGTAACTAATCGTTATGAATAGTATCTGTTTGAATTGTTATAAATAGGTATGAGTATGTAATAATGTTTTATAATATTATACTTTATAGGTTTATAAAATAAGAAGTCATGGAATATAATGTTATCTTACTTTATTGTTTATTGATTACGCAATTATATTATTTTATCCGCGTTAATATTAAATACGTTATAAAATAAAATAAAATAATTTCTTATACATCATAAAAAGTTTAGATGCTATATATTATGTCATTTAGTTTCTTAGACCAAATTACTATGGGTAAGTAAGTATTACAAGCCTTAACTTTACCAAAAGTATAAAATATAGGTAAGGCCCAAAAATTTGAATGAGGCAGATTCTGGAGGTCCCATTCAAAAATTCATAACTTGAGTTATACAGATCCAATTGACATGAAACCAAAGCCCATTTGTTCATTTATGACTTAGCTAAAACGTGTAAAAATTTCAGAATTTAATATGAATCCAATCAATTCCAGAAGTTAAAATACTACACATAGGTTCAGTATGAACGGGTAAACATTTTAGTATGACTTTAAAATTCAATAACTTTTGTTATACACATGCAACAATTATAAAATTGATACCCATTTGTAGATATTTTAGTTAGTAATGCAATACAATTGGCCGTTTGTCAAAAACTATAAAATTAAAAAACGTTATAATTGAATTAGTAGGGAGTACACCAATGTGGACTTTTGATGCCAAAGGAACCTTCTAGGTTTAAAAGTCTTAAAACATTTTTAAATGGTAGGAGGAGATACCCACGTTTTTAATAAGAGATAATAGGAGGAAAATAAAGTATTATATATATTTTAAATAATTTAATTTAATGCCAAAGTCAAATTCATACACTATTTTTCACACTATTACACCTACCACCTTACCTATAAATAGCATGCCTCACTTCCCTTCTCAAGCACTCTTTCCATTCAAATAAGCCACAAAACTCTCCTCCAAATACTCTCCAAAAAGTTCTATTAACACCCCAATAGTCCTCCAAGCCTTCTCTTCTCTCAATCTTC
The DNA here is from genome assembly GCA_023512835.1 of Taxillus chinensis. Taxonomy (NCBI): domain Eukaryota; kingdom Viridiplantae; phylum Streptophyta; class Magnoliopsida; order Santalales; family Loranthaceae; genus Taxillus; species Taxillus chinensis. The sequence goes on along the minus strand of CM042084.1, from coordinate 15,102,389 downwards.
CTCTCACCCGTTGGAAGTTCCAAAAGGTAAATATTTCAAGCATATATTAATCATGTTCTTGAAAGGCTAATCCTCCTCATACATATATATATTATGGATGGCCTTGCCCCTCAATATATATATGTATATTTATTAAATAATATGTATATGTGTATATATATATTATTATTATTCCATGGAAGGCTAAGCCTCCTCATACATATATATATTATGGATGGCTTTGCCCCTCAATATATATATGTATATGATACGTATATGTGTATATATAGATTATTATTATTCCATGGAAGACTAAGTCTCCTCATACATATATATATTATGGACGGCTTTGCCCCTCAATATATATATATATATATATGTATATTATATAGTATATACGTATATTATATATGTATATGTATACGTATAGATTATTATTATTATCATGAAAAGTTTTTCCACCATAATATACTTATATATGTCTCTCAATATATTACTTATGAATATACTATTATTATTAAAACTAAAATATTAACTTTTAAATTTTGTTTCAAGGTTTATAAACGCGGAAGACAAAAAAGATTGTAAGGATCCACTCTCCTTTTCCTTACCACGATCTCCGACGTGGAAATTCATTTCCTATTTCTTCTCTATATTTCTATCTCGATATTTAATAATTAACTTTCTTTGACACTTCTTGGAAAGTTGGTAATCTAATTTATTGAATGGTGAATAACCCTTTTACTTATCGGGGTTATTATTGTAAGACCTTCCTTTACGTTGAAATTTACCATTGATGTGGTTGTTTGAAATTTTGTGAAGATATGTTTTATGTTTGGCAATATGTTTATGGGTGGTTCCAGAAAGACCTCCAATGCATTAGGTAAAGAACATCACTAGAGTGTGTCAATCCAGTTGATAACAGGTTATGCATGACATCTAGGTGGTGAACCTAGATGAGTAGATATTCTTATTCTTTCATGAGCTGATTATTCTCCATATATTATTCGTTACTTTTAACCTTACTGGGCTATTTGAGCACATTTTCTTTATGTTTTCTTCCAACCCCAGGGAACTAGGAGAAAGCAAAGATGCTAGGATAATGGTGTCCAGAATGCTTAGAATAAAATCATAAGAAGATTATGCATGTAGTATTTATATGTCATGTAAACTATAATGGGTTATCAACACCTAGTCTCTAAACGTTAAACCTTAAAGATCTTGTGATGAGTCTTGATATAATAAATAAACCATCGAATTTATGTTGAGTAATAAATTACTATTCATTATAATTGTAATATCTTATTTGTCCAACGCACCCGGTCTGGAAGTCCAGATTTGGAGGCGTTACAGCTGGTATCAGAGCAAGGTTTAGTTAGGTATAGAGACTAGTTATAAATAACATAGTATAGAGTCCTAAGCTTATAACAATTATAGTGAATTGTTTTACATAAGTATTATTGTGGTTATATGGTTAATTTTGAACTAACCTAACCTTGAGTAACGTGTGTGCTTAAAGGGCCAAAATGGTTGAAACAAGGAACGGAGGAAACAGGGAACAACTCCACAAGGAATAACGGTATGGCAAATGAACTTCAAGAGGGTTCAACACCAATGAACTCTTCCTCTAGTGGACAGGTTGCGGGAACACTACCACCAAATGGGCAACCTTCAAACATGGCAAGCACCACAAGGTGTAAGCGCAGAGAACCTGATGGCATTTCTTATGCAAATGGCACAAACGATGGCAAGCAAATATGACTCAACCCAACACACCCGTCGGTCAACAGGAGCAAGGTATAAACCCTCAACCAAAAGAGGTAACAGTTGACCAATTTATGAAGCGAGATCCCCCAAGCTTCTCCTGGTTCAACCGATCCCACTCACATGGAGGAATGGATTAATAAGTTAGAAAAGATATTCTTAGTATTGGAATGTCCTGACCAGAAAAGGATAAAGTTTGCCATTTACAGAATAGAGGGCGAGGCAAACCAATGGTGGACCCTTGTTAAGAATACCAAAACTGAGGGAGAGATAGAAGCTCTAAGCTGGGAAGCTTTCAAAGGGATCTTACTAGAAAAGTATTTTCCTCGACCATTGAGGAGTAAGATGGAGAGGGACTTCCTCGATCTTAAACAAAAGGATGATGATACTGTGGCCACGTATGAGGCAAAGTTCACTAAGTTAGCAAGGTACGCACCTCAGTACGTAGCTGAAACGCAAAGTAAAGTTCAAATGTTCTACCATGGGTTGAAACCAAGCATACGGAGAGCGTTGGCAGCTTTTGACTTCCCCGACTATGAAGCTGTTGTTCGATGCGCGATCAAAGTAGAAATGGAACATCTTAACTACCACCAAAATCGTAGTCAAAATGATAAGAAAAGGAAACACCAAGCTAATGGATCGGAGATCACAAAGCCTAGTATGAAGGAGGTAGTACATTCCACCTGCCCTAAATGTGGTAAAAGACACTCCTGGTGAATGTCTCCAAGGATCGGGAAAATGTTTCAAGTGTGGTAAAGCTGGACATCAAGCACGTGAATGCCGGGAAAGGCCTAAACAAGGGCCCCAAATGGGTCATAATCCCATTCGTATGCATAACCCTTTACATGCACCAAGACCAGAACCAAGTACATGCCCGACCGTCCAATGTTTCAACTGCAATGAATTTGGACATTATGCAAATAAATGCCCACAGGCAAAAACTATGGGGGATTATCGACAACCGTTGCGAGAACCACTTCGACATGTACGGCCACAAGGACGGCCACAACCACAACAACCGCAACAACCACCTAGGGCACCAGCTCGCTCGTACGTCATTACAACTGCAGTGGAGCCAATAATGGAAGAAGAATCAAACAATGATGTGGTGAAAGGTACCTTGCTCATAAGCTCAAGAAACGCTTATACCTTATTTGATTCTGGTTTAACGCATTCTTTCGTCTCACCAAAGTATGCTGAACATATGGATATTCCACATCAGAGATTAAAAGTGGAATTAACAATAATGACACCAAGTGGTATCACCATAAATGCCACTAAGATATATAAAGCATGCCCCATTACTATATGTGATAGGGTACTTCCCGGAAACCTAATCTCCTTACAAATAGTGGACTTTGATGTTATATTAGGGATGGATTAGTTAACATCCAATCACGCCACCATAGAGTGTACTCAGAAAAGAGTAATTTTTAATCTCCCAAACCAACCTAAGTTAGTGTTTACGTGTCAAAAGGATGGAGAGGATGTATCTAACCATCCAAAAGAGGGGTATCTTTCCTCGGTCAACACAAGTGTAGGTGAGATTACATTAAAAAAAGTCCCTATCGTTTGCAAATATGAAGATGTGTTTCCGGAAGAATTGCCAGGACCTCCTCCGCCACGAGAAGTTGAATTCTCCATCGATCTATTTCCTGGGACAAATCCAATCTCCAAAAGTCCTTATCGGATGGTACCAACAGAGTTAAACGAATTGAAGAAGCAATTGCAAGATTTGATGGACAAAGGATTCATTAGGCCTAGTGCATCACCTTGGGGAGCACCAGTCTTGTTCGTGAAGAAGAAGGATGGCTCAATGAGGCTCTGCATCGACTATAGAGGACTAAACAACGTCACCATCAAGAATAAATATCCTTTACCAAGGATAAATGATCTCTTCTATAAAGACTCGTATTTGGATAGTTTTGAGAGATAGCCATTCTATGGGAATGCAACTATCTGGACGGTAGTGTAGTCGTCGATGTGAGCATTTTGACTGTACTTGGGTCTAATTCCGAGTCGGGACCCCGTTTGACCCGATTGTTGACTTTTTGGGGTTATGTGGTTGACTTTGCGTTTGAGCAGCCATTCGAGTGTAATAATATCTGTTTAGTGTTGTGCTCGTCATTTCGAGCGTTTTGACAGTAATTGGGCTCAATTTGGAGTTCGTGACCTCGGGAGGTCAATTGATATTTTTGGGATTTATTAATGAAAGAAAATACAGAAATATAAATAGGGGAAAGAGAGCTTTCACGTTACGTTTCAGCGTTTCTGCATCTGCGTTGGAGAGCTTAGAGAGAGAAAGAGAGAAAGAAGCTTGGAGCCTTCGATTTGGGGCGTTTTGAGCTCGTTCAAGCATCAAGAATCATTCCAGGTAGGTGTTCCATTGATTCTTCACCCTTTTCTTGCTGTTTTTTGGATTAACATGTAAGAATTTGATGAAATCATGCAAATTCGTGTTGAACCCTAGAATTTGGGGAAAAACCAATTTTGGGTTGAATCTTGTATTTAAAATGCGTTATGAGGGGTAAGACGTGATTTAAAACCTAATATATAGTATTAGGTATGAGTTTTATGAGATTCTGAAAGGTCTGGAGGTTTCTGGGTTGAATCCAGACGAGAAACAGGTGAAAAACGATGATGAACGATGAATCGTCGTGAACTGGGTAGAGAACAGCCGATGAGATCGACTGGAAATTGAAAATTTTGAATGTGCAGTTTCGAAGGTTCGAAGGTAGGTTCGATGTAGTGTAATTTCGAGTGTCGAATGTGCAATTTTTGAGTATCGTTTCGAAGGTTCGAAGGTACTTCGAAGGGAGTTTCGAAGGCAGTTCATGGGTACTTCGAATGTAGTTTTTGAAGGTAGTTCGAGGGTCGAAGGCAGTCCGAAAAGAGATTCGAAAATACAGATTCGAAATACAGTAAAGGCAGATTCGAAAATATAGTTTCACTGGCAGATTCAAAATACAGTTTGACTGGACTGGACCTATTTGTTGTACCCCATTTTGACCAGGTTAGATCGCAACCGTACTTGGCAAAGGACCACTAAGTGATAGAGGATAACATTCGGAGAATAACGCACTTGACCACACTTGATTCCGAGGAGAAATGAAAGGATTATGATAAAAATACCAAGTTGAATTGGACAACCGGTGGGCAGCCCGCTATTTTATTAATAACTTCCCCAATACTTGTCGTAATCCAACAAAGTCAATTGAATTGATTAGATAACACCTTTATCTATCATTTCCAATTGGTTTGAGAATATTCCGGGTTGTATTCAATTAGTTATGATTTTTCAAAGTTGGCAACCAAACCTTGTGCAAATTTGGGGGAGACAGCTAGTGCGCAGCGCACTATTTTGCCAATAACTTTATCAATACTCATTGGATCTGAACAAAGTCAATTGAATTAGTTAGATAACATCTTTATCTATCATCTCCATCTGGTTTGAAGGTAATCCGAGTTCTATGCAATTAACTATGAATTTTTGAATCGGACGGGCAGAATGCTCACTTTATCATGTACCTCTGTGCGGTATTTCCCACTTTTCTCCTAGATGGATGATCCTTTTGGAGTGATTCCAATTTCAGAAGATAGATAACAGAATGTTGAGCAAAACAAGACCAATTTGGCCTTAATCCGAGCTCTGTGGAGAAAGTTATGAATTTTTGAAGTTGCCCCAGAAATCTGCCAATTTTCCACGAATTTTGATTCTTCATATGCATGTTTGTCCCACATTGCCAATTTTGCTTCTCCTTCGCCCAGTATATATACAAAGGCATTCTCCTAACACAGCAAGTGATAACAAGAGAGGCCTAAGGAAGCCCAAGTAGAGGCGCCACGTGGCGACCGAGCCCACACACGGAAAATTTTGGGGAAACCCAAATCCGGTGGTCAAACCTGGTCAAATCCGACTAAGCCCAAATCCGGTGGTCAAACTTGGTCAAATCCGGACTAAGCCCAAATCCGGGCTAAGCCCAGATCCGGTGGTCAAACTTGGTCAACTAATGCGGAGTAAGGACTTACCGATCCGGACTAAGCCCGATCCAGGTGGTCAAACTTGGTCAACTGATCGGAATAAGGACTTGCCGATCCGGACTCCCGGATCCGGTGGTCAAACTTGGTCAAATCCGGACTAAACCCAGATCCGGTGGTCAAACTTAGTCAACCGATGCGGAGTAAGGACTTACAGATCCTGGACTAAGCCCAAATCCGGTGGTCAAACTTGGTCAACCGATGCGGAATAAGGACTTACCCGGACTAAGCCCAAACCCGTGGTCAAACTTGGTCAATCGATGCGGAATAAGGACTTACGATCCTGGACTAAGCCCAAATCCAGGTGGTCAAACTTGGTCAATCCGAGTAAGGACTTACCGATACGGACTAAGCCCGATCCGGTGGTCAAACTTGGTCAAATCCGGACTAAACCCAGATCCGGTGGTCAAACTTGGTCAATGATGCGGAGTAAGGACTTACAGATCCGGACTAAGCCCAAATCCAGGGGTCAAACTTGGTCAATCGATGCGGAGTAAGGACTTACCGATACGGACTAAGCCCAATCCGGTGTCAAACTTGGTCAACGATGGTCAAGAGGACTTTGGACTGAGGCCAAGTGATCCTAATAAGCGCAGATCCGAAGTCAAACTTGGCAATGCGGAGTAGGGACTTACCGATCCTGGACTAAGCCCAGATCCGGTGGTCAAACTTGGTCAAATCCGGACTAAACCCAGATCCAGGTGGTCAAACTTGGTCAATGATGCGGAGTAAGGACTTACAGATCCGGACTAAGCCCAAATCCGGTGGTCAAACTTGGTCAACCGATGCGGAATAAGGACTTGCCGATACGAGCCAATCGGTGGTCAACTTGGTCAACGATGCAGGACTTAATAATGCGGACTAAGGCCACGATCCGAATAAGCGCAGGTCAAACTTGGTCAATCGATGCGAAGTAAGGACTTCGATCCGGACTAAGCCCAGATCCAGGTGGTCAAACTTGGTCAACGATGCGGAATAAAGACTTACCGATCCGGACTAAGCCCAGATCCGGTGGTCAAACTTGGTCAACTGATGCGGAATAAGGACTTACTGATGCGGACTAAGGCCACTGATCCGGAATAAGCGCAGATCCGGAGGTCAAACTTGGTCAAATCCGAGCTAAACCTATTGATGCGGAATAAGCTCATTAGTGCGGAATAAGGACTTGTTAATACGGAATGAGGACCTATTGATGCGGAATAAGGCCACTGATCCGGAATAAGCCTAGATCCGGAGGTCAAACCTGGTCAATAATTTTGAAAAACTCCAAAATAGCTCCTCTACAGGTCTGGGAGTGACTCCAAAGCATCGGGACTCCGAAAATTCTTTTTAAGTGCATTAAATGCTAGCAGTGTCTCGGAACCCTCTTTTTAAGCGTGGGAATTGAGGAGTCTCCAAATATTACATTCAAATGTCTCGGAACTCCATTTTTGAGCATAGGGACGGAAGACCTCTGTAATTAAATGTCATTTTCCTCGGGACATCACAGTTGACCTTGGGGATTGCATAACCATTAATTCCCAACGGCTCCAATACATCCGGAAATGCATTCCGCCCTTACCCACCAAAGCGTCCAGGTACAACAGAGGATTAAATAATCTCAAACAATTTATTTATTTTCAGGCACTGGGACTCCTTTTTCAAAGCACGGGAACTGTGAATTATTGTAAATTGCTGGGAACCGAGAATTCCATTTCCGAAGTCATTAATTCATTGGAACAATGTAGTTGACTCATGGGGACTGTAAGGCATCCAATAAATGCCGAGGCACGGGCTGTCTCCCCTGGGATTCCTATAAATAAACTGCCCCAAGAGGCAAGGGAGAGGCATCAATTATCAAGGATCAGAGGAGGTTATTCTGAGAGAGAGCTTTCTGACTAAATTTCCGAGAGATAAAAACCAGAGGGAGAGAGAGAGAGAGTATCCTGGGAATCACAAAGAGAGATATACTCATTTTCTAAGGGAAAAAGCACCCAGAATCACTGTTCGTCTTCACGGGGAGGAGCTGACACTGGAAAAATTCTTTTTTTAACCTTTGTGCTTTCAGGAAACTCTTTGAAGGCATTACTCGAAGGAAAAGGGGCTCCCACCTGCATCATTTTCTTTCCTTCAGGTTCTTTACTTTGTTTATTTATTAAATTGTTCTTTTTTTTTAAGTTCTTTCTCTGCGTTGTTTTCAAAAATAAAACCCCAAAAACGTCTCTATTTATTTTAATTATTTCTTAGAGTTTAAAAAACGAAAACACAAAAAAAACTTCTTGTATCTCTCTTTTCCTTTATTATTTTCAAAAAATAATAAAATGTAAAAAAACAAAACTCAAATCTCTTCTAGAAAAATTTAAACAAGGCCTGGGCGGTCATGAGGGTTGAGCCCTAGATGCTCACATCCTAGTCGCCTGGCCAATATCAATTGTGGCGATATTTTCTTATTTGAATTCAAATTGCTTTTGTTTTCTTTTCTAAAAAAGGAAAATTACTTTTGTTTTCTTATAAAAATGCAATCTTGACACACGGGCCTAGATCCCACATTCTTTTTCTAAAATTAGAATGTCCCTTTTTATTTACTTTATTAAAATCTTTTTCTTTGTTGTTTTAAGGCCTAGATCCTAAAATCTTTCTTTTTCTTAAAATATAAAATACAAAAACTCTTTTTTTAGAATAAATAATAGAGCAAGCAAACACCCATAGATCAAGACTAGGTACCAATTGTGGGCGTTGTGGGTGTGCAAGAATTTTTCTTCCTTCCCCACACGTAACCGACTCCCGAACCTAATTCTCTGGAACCATAGACCTTTCTTTTTCTAGGTGCCCAATCACACCTTTAATTTGTTTGGTGGCGACTCTATGTTTTTCTTTTCTTTAATGGTTTGTGCGAGCCTTGTGCAGGGATGACTCTAGGATCAACTGAATGAACTAGCATGGAGTCCTTTCACAAAAGCCAGCAACGAGCCCGGTCAAAAACGGGTGATGACAGCTGGCGACTCTGCTGGGGACTGTTGTGAGAGTCTAGCCATGGTCTCGATTTATTGGAATGTTTGCTTGCTTTTTTTTTTTTTAATTCTATATTTGTTTTAGCTGTGCATACATGCTTCTCTCTCTTTCTCCAACCCTATACCCGGGTTTTCTTTAACACAACAGGATTAGAAGAGGCTAGTAAAGGTTTGCCCACGTGGACTTGGTTGTGCTTGTCTACGTGGAATACCCGAAATGTCTCACTCAGGCAGTGGTCCTTTCTTGTTAATGCCCCAAGAGGTACAAGAAGGACCCCCTCCGTTAATGCCCTTTGGGGTACGGGGGCTCCCTCTTAGTTCTTGTTAATGCCCTCGTGGTACAAGGCTAAGTAGGGAATGCTTGGGAACCAATGAATAAGATAGGCAGATTTAGAAGCCCATTAGGGGCATGACCTTCATGTGTTTGAGCCTTGCTATGACATTTGTGTACTTGCCTTGCTTGAACTTTGTATATATTGTCCATGTACTAACCCCTTGTATATATTATCCATCATTTGTTTACTAACCCCTCATTTTCATTCATTGCATATCATAGCATTGCACACATTCATTTAGGAAACATGGCAAGCTTTGATCGTCTTCTAGCTAACAAGGTGGACAAAGAAGACGTTCAAGAGGTCGCTCTCGCATCAAGGATAATCCAAAGGGACTTGGGAAATTTCTCTCAAGAGGAGCCACGAAGTTCCGAGACCTACACATTGAGCTCTCAAAGAATCATGCTCCTGAACTCACATCCATATGGAGGAAGTGGTCTTCAAGGAGTCAAGCCGCATACATCAAGCACTTTGGGGATCTATTACATCTAACTCAACTACCAATAGATGAGAACATGATCATTGCAATAGTGAACTTCTGGGATCCAAGGCGAAGGTGTTTCTGTTTTAATGGCGTGGATCTGGTCCCAACTTTTGAAGAATACAAAAGGCTTCTTGATCAAGAAGTGGATCAAAAGAAGCCAATCTTCAACTATGATCCTCGAAAATCATGCCGGCGTACTTTGGCTTGTCTCCTAGATATACAAGCTAAAGAAGTTCCTCCAATCATTCAAAAGGATGGGAAGCATGAAGTCATTCCATGGGAGTTCTTCAAGAGGATGATGCAACATTCAACTCAAGAGGAGACCCATATACTTTTCACTGTTGCTGTCTATGGTCTGCTCATTTTCCCTCGAAATCCAAACTTCATTGACGGAGAGGTCCTGGAACTTGTCCTGCAACTGATAAAGGGAAATGACCCTGTTCCTGCCATCTTAGCTGAAACCATTAGGTCCTTATCCTACATCCGAGTCAGAGGCCGAGGACAATTCAGAGGTTGTCTTCCTCTCCTATCCACATGGTTGAAGAGCCACTTCCCATGCAGCTTTCCATGCTTCAAGGAAGTGTATGCGCTACCTGCTACAACCTTGCTAGATATTCTAAACAGTGGGTGGCGGCTACCCAATGACAAGGAAGGTTGGATACACAAGTTCCATACACTAGGAGATGAGGATATCATTTGGAGGGCCCCCTGGATGCATAGATCAAGCATGCTATATAGCTGCGGCAGCTATAACTAGGTCCCACTAATTGGTCCTTGGGGAAGCACTGCATACGCACCATTACAGGTGGGAAGACAACTTGAGGGGCGTCAAATCGTCCCAGTCTTACATGGAATGGAATCCTGTGATAGGGAATATGGAGCTCCTGGGGCAAAGCGGGCAATCTTTGAGATGCACAGAGCTTGGGCCACCCCTCGACGAATCAAGGCCAACCTACATGCTACTCCTGTCTTATCAGAATACAAGGCATGGAAAGGGAAGTTATTCCCTCTCCCCAACACAGGCGAGGACACCTGCAGTGAAGAGGTGGCCTCTAATGAAGAACCTGTGGTTGTCCTAGATACAACTACATCCTTGTTACAAGAGAACGCTGTTTTACAGCAAACAGTGCAAGAACAAGGGGAAGCCATACAGAAGATGGTGGAGCAGTTGGAAGCGGCTAAGATGCAGAAGAGTCATGCAAGGAAGCAGTCATTGGCAAGGGGGATGGTCATCAACAGGCTTGAACAGGAGAATGAGAGGCTAAGGAACCTCCGAAGAAGACGCTGCTAGGAGATAATCAAAGCTTGTCCTAGAACATGTAGTTTTTAGGATTTCATGTCATTTTTCTTGTTTTAAATTCAGTTTGACTGTCTGTACCCTTTGAAGTTAAGTTTGGTTTGCAACTTAATAAAGTTTGTGTCTTTGCATCTCATGCATATCATGCACTCATACTTAAAAAGTGAGAACCAAAATAAACTTTCCAGATTCTTCAGGTTTGCTAGAGGATTTTCGGCAGAATTGGGCACTCATACAACTTAAGGTCTTCCAGCCACCAGTCATCTCCTCCAATGGCAGAACATACTGAGGATAGACTTACTGGTCTTGAGCAGGCTCAAGAAGAGATCGGGGGAAGCATGCTCCAAGTGCAGGCCCAGTTGAAGACTATGATGGACATGCTAGCCAAGCTGACTTCGGAGAGAGAAGCTAGCCCAACCGCAGGGGCCATTAATCAGGGAGCAAGAGCAAGCTCCACATGCTTCACGAGCCTATGCTCCAAGAAACATGGTTCCTAGGGGCATCACATCAAGTCCCACCTACACCACCTGCTATGGGGGCGGCAACCCCAAATATCATGGAGGCCATGGAATCCCTCACTCAACCATCCGATTGGAAATCCATCGAGGCCCGACTAAAAGCCGTGGAGGGGGTGAAAACATATGGGGGGACCGATCCTCATGATTTATGCTTGGTGCCAGGCATAGTACTTCCTTCCAAGTTCAAGATGCCTGATTTTGAAAAGTTCAATGGTACTCAGTGTCCTAGAACACATGTGACCATGTACTGCCGCAAGATGGCAGCCCATGCAGATAATGGAAAACTCTTAATGCATTGCTTCCAGGAGAGCCTAACCGGCGGTCCACTACGATGGTACATCCAACTTGAAGGTAGCCGTATCAGAACATGGAGTGAGCTTGCCACGGCATTCTTAGCTCAATACAAGCATGTCACCGAACTGGCGTTAGATCGGCTGGCCCTACAGTCATTTGAAAAAGGAAGTAATGAAAGCTTCAAAGTTTATGCCCGACGATGGAGAGAGGCAGCAATGGATGTTCAGCCTCCACTCACCGAAAGAGAACTCACTACCCTCTTCATCAGCACTATGAAGGGGGTTTACTACAAAAAACTAATTGGGAATGTTTCAAGTAGCTTCGCAGATTTGGTCGCCTCAGGAGAACGAATCGAAGGTGGCATAAGGGAAGGAAAACTCGGGGGAAGCAAGTATGAAGCTTCTAGAAAGCCCTCTTCCTCCAATCGAAAGAAAGAAGGAGAATCCCATGCGGATGGCAACCCAAGGCCGACTATAACAGCGCCGGGGTCACAACAACCCCAACAATCAACTACACCTGGGTGTTATGGAGGAACTTCGACAATGTCCTACATTGCTCAAGCCCCGAACCCACAATATCAGCCTCAGGGCGGGAACTTTTACTCAACTAACCAATCACGGTCCGAGCAATCAAAACGGCCATGGCGAAGCAAAAAACAGGAAAGGAGAAATTCGATCCAATTCCTATCACATACACGGAGGCGTACACCAGACTATTGGCAGCAGGACTTGTCGGTCCAGGTGCCCCTAAAAAAGTTAAGCCCTCCATATCCTGATTGGTACAAAGCTGATACCAGTTGCGCATACCATGGAGGTGGAATTGGACATGACACAGAAGGTTATTTTGCCCTAAAAAGGAAGATACAACATTTAAGAGATGCTGGGTGGTTGGACTTCTCTAAAATGAGTGGCACTCCCAATGTGGGTACCAACCCTCTTCCGGAACACTCAGGCAATGTTGCCCATGTAATAGCCGGATATGGAAATTCTCCTAGACAGGATTCCACAATCAAGACGGACAAGTATCAATTATTCATGACCCTACACAAGAATGGATTCATAGTGACCAAGGATGTGACTGATGCTAATAGGGGCAACAACTGGAGGAAGCGATGCCTCTATCACAAGACAGCTTATGGACACGACTTAGAGGAATGTGAAGAATTTCAAGAAGCAGTCCAAGAATTGCTAAACTCTAAGAGACTAGAAATTTCAAAACTGGAGGTACATCGTGAGGTCTGTATGGCCTCCACTGATAGGTCACAAGTGGCACCCAAGCCTGGGGCACCGAAACCCCTAATTATCCAGTACACGGAGAAGCCGAAGGCCGACTCATTGATGCAAAAGATCAAAACCCTTACTATTCAGGAGCCATCGCCTTTCCCATACAAGGATGATAAAGCAGTCCCTTGGAACTATCACTGCAAGTCCTCATTATTGCGGGGGTTCCTATAGAAGAGAAGAAGACAAGAAGTGGTCGTTCATACACACCGCAAGAAATCAACAAAGCTGATAAAGGCAAAGCCGTAGAGCAAGATATCATTCCAAAACCGATATCAGCTAACAAAAATACCTCTATCTCAGAGGAGGAGGTAACTGAGTTTCTGAAGCTGATTAAACAGAGTGAATACAACATCATTGATCAATTGAGTCGGCAGCCGGCTCGCATCTCATTATTATCTTTGCTTATGGATTCTACTCCACACCGGGAAACCCTTATGAAGGTCTTGAGCAAAGCTTACGTTCCCCCATCCATTTCTGTGGAGAACTTAGATGGGATTGCAAATAATATCGTGGCGAGTAACTTTCTCGGCTTAAGTGAAGAAGAGCTCCCTCAAGAAGGTGTTGGACATATCAAGGCTTTGCATATTTCTGTTAAGTGCAAGGACCACATCATCTCGCGTGTGCTAATTGATAACGGATCTTCTTTGAACATCATGCCAGCTCCCATTCTAAAGCAACTGCCGGTGGACCCATCTTACATCCGCCCCACCAACATGATTGTCAGGGCTTTTGATGGAGAAAAACGAGAAGTAGTGGGAACCCTAGATGTACCACTACAAATTGGTCCAAGTACATTCACTGTGGAGTTCCAAGTCATGGATATCGCTCCTTACTATAGCTGCCTACTAGGAAGGCCATGGATTCATGCAGCAGGGGCAATACCCTCAACCCTTCATCAAAAGGTTAAATTCATTGTAGACGGAAAACTCATATGCGTGTCCGGAGAAACAGAAATCCTTGTCACCAAACCTCTCTCTGTCCCCTACATCGAAAGCAGTGAAGATATCCCAGAATGTTCCTTCCGCTCATTCGAGGTCGTCAATGCAACCTACCTTCCAAACCCTACAACTGATCAGGATGATGGGACACAATTACCAAAGGCATCGAAGATGGTAGCATCAGTCATGCTGAAGTTGGGCCACAAAGCAGGAAAAGGATTGGGCTTGCAAGGACAAGGGATCAAAGAACCTATTACCATTCGAAGCACGATTGGAAGATTTGGGCTAGGCTACAAGCCCACTAAAGATGACAGGCAATTAGAGACCTCAAGAAGAAGGGATAGCCGGCTGGCTAAGCTGGAGAAAAGAGCTTTCCAAGAACAGAAGATGATTTTTCCACCGCTCGGAGCTACATTCAGGAGCGCGGGGTTCATAAACCAGGAGGGAGGAGACAAGTGGCCGCTATAGGGGATGACAATGAAGAGGTGAAACTGGTTCGGGTTTGCCAAGGAGACCCGAGACAACAACTGGACAACTGGAAAAGCTTGGACCTCCCTATCATGTAAACGGTTCAAGGAACCTGCTGGGACATTTTCAATGTTTTCTCTTTGTTGTTTTTTAATTCTGAGTTTGCTGTAAACTTATTTTTGAAAGTTTGAATAAAATGAAACTTTTTCAAAAACATCCTCTTGCATTTCATAGCATGTGCATTATCATATATGGTTGAGTAAGTCAAACTTTTTCAAACAGGTATGATAAATTCAAAGATATGGTAAGAAAAGAAGAAACGAGTTGCTTAAGACTTGACCATAATCCAAACTGGGAACAATCGATGTCCGAGATAGAGGAAGCTGGAACAGTAGAAGATCCCGAGCTGCCAGAAGACATCCAGCTCCTGCTAGAAAAAGAAGACCAGCCCACTATCCCTAGTGAAGACCCAGTCACATTCGTGAACTTCGGAACAGCCACTGAGCCAAAAGAATTGAGATTGGGGTCTTTAATCCCCAACAATATCAAACATCAGCTACTTGATCTTCTCAAGTCCTACATTGATGTGTTCGCCTGGTCCTACAAAGATATGCCGGGATTGGATATAGATATAGTGCAACACCAGGTTGCCCTTGAGACCTGAGTGTAAGCCTGTCCAGGAAAAGCTAAGGAGGATGAGACCGGAGATGATACTAAAGATCAAGGAAGAAGTCAAAAAGCAATGGGATGCAGGGTTCCTTAGTGTGGCCCACTATCCAGAATGGGTGGCCAATATCGTACCAGTTCCAAAGAAAGGGGGGAAGGTCCGTATGTGTGTAGACTATCGCGACCTCAATAGGGCTAGTCCAAAAGATAACTTCCCACTACCTCACATTGACACTTTGGTAGACAACACGGCAAGACATACTATGTTTTCCTTCATGGATGGATTCTCTGGCTATTACCAAATTCGGATGGATCCTGAACACAAGGAAAAGACTACATTTATCACTATATGGGGCACCTTTTGCTACAATGTCATGCCTTTCGGACTCAAAAATGCTGGGGCAACTTATCAAAGAGCCATGGTAACACTGTTCCATGACATGATGCACAAAGAAGTAGAGGTCTATGTCGATGATATGATCGCCAAATCAAAAGGAGACAAGGACCATGTCGAAGTGTTGCGTAAGCTCTTCGACAGACTACGAAAATATCAATTGAAGTTAAATCCATCCAAATGTACCTTTGGGGCTACATCAGGCAAGCTATTGGGATTTATCGTCAGTCAACGGGGAATTGAAATTGATCCCGATAAAGTCCGGGCCATCCAAGATATGCTTGTGCCAAAAACTATCAAGGAAGTTAGAGGATTCCTCGGAAGACTCAACTACATCGCTCGGTTCATTTCACAACTCACTATGACTTGTGAACCCGTCTTCAAGGTGCTGCGCAAGAATAGCCCCGAAGTGTGGAACAAAGAATGTCGGGAGGCCTTTGATACAATTAAGCGATTTTGATGAACCCTCCAATTTTGGTTCCCCCAGTATTTGGTCAACCTCTAATTTTGTACTTAACAGTCCGAGAAACCTCAATGGGTTGTGTACTGGGACAACATGATGCCTCAGGGAAGAAAGAGCAAATCATTTACTATCTGAGCAAGAAGTTTACACTTTGTGAGGAAAAGTACACTCCTCTGGAGAAGACTTGTTGTGCCCTCGCTTGGACGGCACGAAGGTTAAGGCAGTATACACTCTACCATACCACATGGCTCATCTCTAGACATGACCCGCTCAAATACCTATTGGAAAAGCCATCCATGACGGGAAGAATTGCTAAGTGGCAGCTACTCTTAGCAGAATATGACATTGTCTATGTGCCTCAAAAGGCCATCAAAGGAAGTGCCATAGCTGATTATCTAGCGGATCGAGCTTTGGAAGATTATGAGCCGGCAATCTCTGATTTCCCAGAGGAATTCATCAACACCATCCAAGAAAATGAAGAGTCAGACACATGGACCCTATGGTTTGATGGAGCATCAAGCTTATCAGGTCATGGCATCGGGGCAGTCCTAATTTCCCCATCCGGAGTACATTTTCCGATGGCCGCCAAGTTGACATTCCCTTGCACAAACAATATAGCAGAATATGAAGCTTGTGTAATGGGCCTCCAAGAGGCATTGAGTAAAGGAATCAGAAAGTTACAAGTATTCGGTGATTCAGCACTAGTCATTTATCAAGTATTCGGTGATTCAGCACTAATGGGAAACTCGAAATCACAAGTTGATTCCTTACCGACAAATGATTTGTGAAATGGCTAACCTATTTGATGAAATCACATTTGAACACATGTCAAGAGAGCATAATCGAATTCCCGATGCTTTAGCAACTCTAGCCTCCCTCCTTCGATTGGACACATGTTTCGAAATACCATGCTTTGACATCAATGTGAACAAGGAACCCATTTACAACATGGTAACCAATGTTGACACCGACAACAAGCCTTGGTATCAAGATATCAAACAAGACTGTCCCAAAGACTCATATCCAGGTAGGGGCCTCAAGCCAGAAAAAAGAAACATCCGACGCGCAAGCATCAATTACTTCCTCGACGGTTCAATCCTATACAGATGCAACCATAACCAAGTTTTACTGCGGTGCTTAGACAAAGATGAAGCAGCTCGGGTCACCAATGAGGTTCACAACGGCGATCGGGATCTCATGCAAATGGGCATACACTAACTAGGCAGATCATGAGGATGGGCTACTATTGGGTTACTATGGAAAAGGACTGCATCGTGCATGTGCGTAAATGTCTTAAATGCCAAGATTTATGGGGATCGCATTCAAGCACCTCCATCTAAGTTACACGTGCTTACATCTCCGTGGCCATTTGCATTGTGGGGCATGGACGTCATTGGGCCCATATTCCCAAAAGCCTCCAATGGACATAGATTCATTCTTGTAGCCATCGACTATTTCACTAAGTGGGTCAAGGCAGCCTCCTACGTCCAAGTCACTCAGCTCGGTAATCACTAAGTTTGTCCGCAACAACATCGTGTGCCGCTATGGGCTCCCGAGCACATTATAACAGATAATGCTGCCAATCCGAATAGCCGGATGATGGACAATTTGTGTGAACAGTTCAAAATCCGACATCGCAACTCTACACCTTACCGTCCTCAAATGAACGGAGCGGTAGAAGCGGCAAACAAGAATATCAAGAACATTATCCGAAAAATGACCGAGACGTACAAAGATTGGAGCGAGAAACTCCCATATGCACTACATGCCTATAGAACCACAATCCGGACTTCAACCGGGGCAACGCCATTTTCCTTAGTTTATGGCATGGAGGCTGTTTTACCTGGTGGAAGTAGAAATCCCATCTCTCGAGGGTGCTCATGGATGCCAAGCTAGATGAAGCCGAATGGGTTAAGAACCGTTTCGAATAGTTGAACCTAATTGACGGGAAACGATTCACGACGGTTTTGCCGAGGTCAGCTTTATCAAAAGAGAATGATGGCTAGCTTCAACAAAAAGGTGCGACCAAGGGCATTTCAAGAAGGAGACCTGGTCCTGAAAAAGATACTACCAATACAACATGATCACGAGAGGCAAATGGACTCCAAATTATGAGGGGCCGTATGTTGTAAAAAGAGCATTCTCGGGTGGTGCACTCGTCCTCACCAAAATGGATGGAGACGAACTCCCGAACCCTGTAAACAAGATGATCTTGTAAAGAAATTTTATGTTTAGTTTCCGTTCTTGTACCAAAGTGGATTTAAAATTGTCATTTATTAAAAGAATTCTCCATGTTCTTAAACCTTTCATATATCCTTATTTTCCAGTAAGGGAGCTTTTCCCTGAGAAAGAGACAAAAAAAAGGGGCACCAAAGGGCCAAAAAAAAACAGAGCCTTCTCATCTTTCAAAAGAACTCCAAACAATTCATTCACTATTGAGTCCAAATCTCACGCTCATCATCTCCTTCATATAAATGACAACAAAAAATTCATTTTGGTACAAAGACAAGGAAGTCGCAGCTAAGAGCGGACTTGGTGAAAACCCGAAAGGGCGCTAAGGGTAAAATACAAAGCTTTGTAAAAAGAGAGAAGGATTAAAGGCGGACTTAGTGAAAACCCGAAAGGGCACTAAGGGTAAAATACAAAGCCAAACAAAAGGACCAGGATCCAAAGTCACCTAAAGCAACCTAATAGAATCTCAAGCACCTCAGAGGGATTGATCAGTTACTCCACATCAAAGGCTGGCCTATGAATAGAAGGATTGGTCATGTTTTGAGCACACTTTGATCAACTTTGTAAACCAATATCTTAAAAAATTATCATTCTGTTTTATAAAAGGAAGATTTGTTAAA
The DNA here is from genome assembly GCA_023512835.1 of Taxillus chinensis. NCBI lineage: Eukaryota > Viridiplantae > Streptophyta > Magnoliopsida > Santalales > Loranthaceae > Taxillus > Taxillus chinensis. The sequence goes on along the minus strand of CM042084.1, from coordinate 15,083,626 downwards.
CTCTTATGATAATGCATGAGTCATGTTGTGTATGATGATGTACTTTTCTCAAAATTCTTTTTCAAAATTCCTTTTTTTAAAAAAAATTCCCCAAGCAGAGTTTTCTTGAACATTCCATGCATGGGGATATCAACATGCAGAAAAGATGGAGCCCCGGTCTCTTGGAGCAAAGAGAGAACAAAAAGCACAAGTCATCCACTGGCCTCTTTCCCGACAAAGGAGAAGGATTCATAAACTTAATCATAAAGTCACATACATTCACGCATCTTCATGCATCATTAGCATATATCCTAGCATGTTTGTTCTTCTACTCACGGGATTATCCGTATATCGAATGCCATGAGGATTCATCTCATGATCACCAACAGTTAAGCTCAAAGACAGATGAGGACTCACCCTCAACAAACAGAATTCCCTTTCAAAATCAAGGAACTAAACTCGGCAGACCTAGATCGTAAGCCCAAGCATAACTCTTGAGTGGTAATCTCGTAGAGCGATCTCTTAGAGTGAACTCGTAGAGGGAGCCATGATAAGTCACATCCATGCCCAAGATGCTACCTCACTATCATTTGACCCAAGATGTCACCCTCATAGCCCAAGAAGCTATTCGGCCCAAGAAGTTAATCGACCCAAGATGTCACTCAAAATCGACCCAAGATGTCACTCATTTTCGACCCAAGATGTCGTCTCATAGCCCAAGAAGCTATATGGCCCAAGAAGCCACTCTCATAGCCCAAGAAGCTATTTGGCCCAAGAAGCCACCTTTATAGCCCGAAACGCTATTATTCGGCCCAAGAAGCAACCCTCATAGCCCAAGAAGCTAATCGACCCAAGATGTCACTCATTTTCGACCCAAGATGTCGTGTCATAGCCCAAAAAGCTATTCGGCCCAAGAAGCCACCCTTATAGCCCAAGAAGCAAATCAACCTAAGATGTCATATCATAGCCCAAGAAGCTCAAGAAGCCCCCTCATAACCAAAAATGCCGCATCAATCTCATAGCAATGCCAAACTCCAAGGAGATCTAACCATTCAAAATGGGTATTTGGTTATCTTTGTACATCATTTGTATACAAACAATGCACAAAGAGGGGCAGCTGTTGTACCCCATTTTGACCAGGTTAGATCGCAACCGTACTTGGCAAAGGACCACTAAGTGATAGAGGATAACATTCGGAGAATAACGCACTTGACCACACTTGATTCCGAGGAGAAATGAAAGGATTATGATAAAAATACCAAGTTGAATTGGACAACCGGTGGGCAGCCCGCTATTTTATTAATAACTTCCCCAATACTTGTCGTAATCCAACAAAGTCAATTGAATTGATTAGATAACACCTTTATCTATCATTTCCAATTGGTTTGAGAATATTCCGGGTTGTATTCAATTAGTTATGATTTTTCAAAGTTGGCAACCAAACCTTGTGCAAATTTGGGGGAGACAGCTAGTGCACAGCGCACTATTTTGCCAATAACTTTCTCAATACTCATTGGATCTGAACAAAGTTAATTGCATTAGTTAGATAACATCTTTATCTATCATCTCCAGCTGGTTTGAAGGTAATCCGAGTTCTATGCAATTAACTATGAATTTTTGAATCGGACGGGCAGAATGCTCACTTTATCATGTACCTCTGTGCGGTATTTCCCACTTTTCTCCTAAATGGATGATCCTTTTGGAGTGATTCCAATTTCAGAAGATAGATAACAGAATTTCGAGCAAAACAAGACCAATTTGGCCTTAATCCGAGCTCTGTGGAGAAAGTTATGAATTTTTGAAGTTGCCCCAGAAATCTGCCAATTTTCCACGAATTTTGGTTCTTCATATGCATGTTTGTCCCACATTGCCAATTTTGCTTCTCCTTCGCCCAGTATATATACAAAGGCATTCTCCTAACACAGCAAGTGATAACAAGAGAGGCCTAAGGAAGCCCAAGGAGAGGCGCCATGTGGCGACCGAGCCCACACACGGAAATTTTTGGGGAAACCCAAATCCGGTGGTCAAACTTGGTCAAATTCGGACTAAGCCCAAATCCGGCAGTCAAACTTGGTCAAATCCGGACTAAGCCCAACTCCGGTAAGCCCAGATCCGGTGGTCAAACTTGGTCAACTGATGCGGAATAAGGACTTACCGATCCTGGACTAAACCCGAATCCGATGGTCAAACTTGGTCAACTGATGCGGAGTAAGGACTTACAGATCCTGGACTAAGCCCAAATCCGGTGGTCAAACTTGGTCAAGCGATGCGGAGTAAGGACTTACGGATCCGGACTAAGCCCATATCCGGTGGTCAAACTTGGTCAATCGATGCGGAATAAGGACTTACAGATCCGGACTAAGCCCAAATCCGGTGGTCAAACTTGGTCAATCGATGCGGAATAAGGACTTATACGGACTAAGCCCAGATCCGGTGGTCAAACTTGGTCAACATCCGGACTAAGCCCAAATCCGGTGGTCAAACTTGGTCAAACTGAGGACTTAAGATCCGGACTAAGCCCAAATCCGGTGGTCAAACTTGGTCAATGATGCGGAGTAAGGACTTATCGGTAGCCTGGCCAGATCCGATGGTCAAACTTGGTCAAATCCGATTAAACCCAGATCCGGTGGTCAAACTTGGTCAACCGATGTGGAGTAAGGACTTACATATCCGGACTAAGCCCAAATCCGGTGGTCAAACTTGGTCAACTGATGCGGAATAAGGACTTACTAATGCGGACTAAGGCCACTGATCCGGAATAAGCGCAGATCCGGAGGTCAAACTTGGTCAACTGATGCGGAGTAAGGACTTACTGATCCGGACTAAGCCCAGATCCGGTGGTCAAACTTGGTCAACTAATGCGGAATAAGGACTTACTGATCCGGACTAAGCCCAGATCCGGTGGTCAAACTTGGTCAACTGATGCGGAATAAGGACTTACTGATGCGGACTAAGGCCACTGATCCGAATAAGCGCAGATCCAGGAGGTCAAACTTGGTCAAATCCGAGCTAAACCTATTGATGCGGAATAAGCTCATTAGTGCGGAATAAGGACTTGTTAATACGGAATGAGGACCTATTGATGCGGAATAAGGCCACCGATCCGGAATAAGCCTAGATCCAGGAGGTCAAACCTGGTCAATAATTTTGAAAAACTCCAAAATAGCTCCTCTACAGTGTCCGGGAGTGACTCCAAAGCATCGGGACTCCGAAAATTCTTTTTAAGTGCATTAAATGCCAGCAGTGTCTCGGAACCCTCTTTTTAAGCGTGGGAATTGAGGAGTCTCCAAATATTACATTCAAATGTCTCGGAACTCCATTTTTGAGCATAGGGACGGAAGACCTCTGTAATTAAATGTCATTTTCCTCGGGACATCACGATTAACCCTGGGGATTGCATAACCATTAATTCCCAACGGCTCCAATACATCCAGGAAATGCATTCCGCCCTTACCCCCCAAAGCGTCCAGGTACAACAGAGGATTAAATAATCTCAAACAATTTATTTATTTTCAGGCACCTGGGACTCCTTTTTCAAAGCACGGAACCGTGAATTATTGTAAATTGCTGGGAACCGAGAATTCCATTTCCGAAGTCATTAATTCATTGGAACAATGTAGTTGACTCATGGGGACTGTAAGGCATCCAATAAATGCCGAGGCACGGGCTGTCTCCCCTGGGATTCCTATAAATAGACTGCCCCAAGAGGCAAGGGAGAGGCATCAATTATCAAGGATCGAGGAGGTTATTCGAGAGAGAGCTTTCGACTAAATTTCCGAGAGATAAAAACCAGAGGGAGAGAGAGAGAGAGTATCCTGGGAATCACAAAGAGAGATATACTCATTTTCTAAGGGAAAAAGCACCCAGAATCACTGTTCGTCTTCACGGGGAGGAGCCGACACCTGGAAAAATTCTTTTTTTAACCTTTGTGCTTTCGGGAAACTCTTTGAAGGCATTACTCGAAGGAAAAGGGGCTCCCACCGCATCATTTTCTTTCCTTCAGGTTCTTTACTTTGTTTATTTATTAAATTGTTCTTTTTTTTTAAGTTCTTTCTCTGCGTTGTTTTCAAAAAATAAAACCCCAAAAACGTCTCTATTTATTTTAATTATTTCTTAGAGTTTAAAAAACGAAAACACAAAAAAAAAACTTCTTGTATCTCTCTTTTCCTTTATTATTTTCAAAAAATAATAAAATGTAAAAAAAACAAAACTCAAATCTCTTCTAGAAAAATTTAAACAAGGCCTGGGCGGTCATGAGGGTTGAGCCCTAGATGCTCACATCCTAGTCTGCCTGGGCCAATATCAATTGTGGCAGTATTTTCTTATTTGAATTCAAATTGCTTTTGTTTTCTTTTCTAAAAAAGGAAAATTACTTTTGTTTTCTTATAAAAATGCAATACTGTCACACGGGCCTAGATCCCACATTCTTTTTCTAAAATTAGAATGTCCCTTTTTATTTACTTTATTAAAATCTTTTTCTTTGTTGTTTTAAGGCCTAGATCCTAAAATCTTTCTTTTTCTTAAAATATAAAATACAAAAACTCTTTTTTTAGAATAAATAATAGAGCAAGCAAACACCCATAGATCAAGACTAGGTACCAATTGTGGGCATTGTGGGTGTGCAAGAATTTTTCTTCCTTCCCCACACGTAACCGACTCCCGAACCTAATTCTCTGGAACCATAGACCTTTCTTTTTCTAGGTGCCCAATCACACCTTTAATTTGTTTGGTGGCGACTCTGTGTTTTTCCTTTTCTTTAATGGTTTGTGCGAGCCTTGTGCAGGGATGACTCTAGGATCAACTGAATGAACTAGCATGGAGTCCTTTCACAAAAGCCAGCAACGAGCCCGGTCAAAAACGGGTGATGACACTATTTACATTGCAACCTATACCCATCTACACACATTTAAGTGTATACTTAAGTTACAATGTAAATAACGAAATACCCCCCCATTTGGATTCAAAGAAAAATACTAGAAAAATTAATTCCCACTATTTCAAAATGTGAAAATTGGGTTTTAGTGTAAAATCTCGGAAAAACCTAAAAGTTCGTAGTGGTGAATTTTTGGAAAGTGGGGTTAGACATCTCAGAAAAATCCCCAAAAATCAGATTATCTTATTTATGCTATGGGAACCCAATGCCGGGACTTTTAATTTCAAGAAAATAGCTGCTATGGGTACTTCCTTCATAAATCAAGGATTGAGGATTTACTTATGAAGACTGGCTACAGTTTCAAAGGAAATGTTGAGAATGACATGCCATACTAATGTTAGTATGTTGATGTGAGGTATTGGGGCATGGACTTCATGACTTGTTTGAGTTCTCACCGTGATGCACCGATGGTGCTATGTGGTTGACGTGGCAGGCATATGAACCGATGGCAGGCCTGTGTGGCGACTGTGGCCGGGCATATTGCGCTGTGGACAGGCTAAGGCCTGAGTTGAGCCGTTGAGCTCGTGGAGCTAGGGCTGAGTGCCCTGAGCTGGGATCCCATGGAGGATCGTGGACAAGTTGTCCTGATGTTTGTTGCAGGCTGAGTCCTGATGATTGTGCACACTACACGGTGCATGAGTACACTGAGCATATAGTATAGACTTATATGTGTTGCATGATGTGGAGTGTTAGGGTCACCTACTGAGCTTGTCGCTCACCCCTACTTGTTGTTTACCCTTTTCAGGTGTGACCCGAGACTAGTGGAGGACTTTCTTCCAGGAGGACGCCCACTACTCTGATATATGATACAGTTATATTCTGTATTGTTTTATGTGATATCTCGGACATGGGTCCGTGGACAGTTGTATTTGCATACTGTATGATGTGATGTCTGTATGACTGTTTGACTCTTTGTATGCATGATGATATATGGGAAAGTACAGGATTACCCTTGATGTATGACTGTACAGGGTTGCATATTTGAGACAGCACCTGCGGTGTAGTCTCTTTTGGTGCTAGTCACCAACCCCTTGACCTTTCGAGTGCGGACAAGGGGAAGTCATGTACCCGGTTCCGGGTTCCCTGGAATTCGGGGGCGTGACATCTTCGATCAACTTAAAGGCGCTCAATACTTCTCAAAAATTGACCTTCGATCAGGTTACCATCAATTAAGGGTGAAGGAGATGGACATTCCCAAGACAGCCTTTCAAACGAGGTATGGCCACTATGAATTCATCGTAATGCCTTTCGGATTGACCAATGCCCCCGCAATATTCATGGACCTTATGAATAGAATATTCCATGACTTCTTGGACAAGTGTGTCGTTGTTTTCATTGATGACATACTTATTTACTCCAAGAGTCGCGAAGAACATGAAGAGCATTTAAGGAGCGTACTGCAAACCTTAAGGGAGAAGAAACTATATGCCAAATTCAGCAAATGCAAATTTTGGTTATCACAAGTCGCATTTTTAGGACATATTGTCACTCATGAAGGCATCTCCGTGGATCCTGCAAAAACAAAGGCAATAGAAGACTGGCCAAGACCCAAAACAGCAACGGAGGTTCGTAGTTTTCTCGGACTCGCAAGCTATTACCGAAGGTTCGTAGAAAACTTTGCGAGACTGGCAGGCCCATTAATAAAGCTGACTCGTAAGGGTGCTAAGATCGAGTGGACCACGAAGTGTGAGGAAAGCTTTCGAGAACTAAAATGGCGCCTAGTTAGTACACCTGTGCTGGCACTACCTTCAGGAGGAGAAAACTTCACAATTTATAGCGATGCATCGAAGGAAGGACTTGGTTGTGTGTTAATGCAAAATGGTAAAGTAATTGCCTATGCATCACGACAACTAAAGACCCACTGTTAGCAATTCCGCAAGCGTACGGATCGTTACAAGTAATAAAGTGGACTCAAAGTCCGGATGTCGAACCCACAAGGAAAGTGATCAAGTAAAAAGCTCATTTTGTAAATCCATGATGTATTTGAAGTTGGTTTTGTATTATTAGCACTTTGAATGTTGTAATTTAAATAAACAAAGCAATGTAAATGATCTTATGGGAGAAAATAGGGATTTGGATGTCAATCAATGTAATTAATTAATCTCTTGTTCTTAAGGCATATTAATTCAAACTTCCCCTTTTTGTTTAAAACCCAACACCTTTGCATGTACTAGCCTCTTTCGAGTGATCTAGCCGTGTGTATACCCTAGCTTGGGGAACGGGCAACCCATTATGTGCTTAAGTTGTTTGAGTGTAGATTGGCATCACACCAACCCTAACTAGGTTACAAGCAAGATTACTGGCTTTCGCAA